>JAUMTR010000017.1:12433544-12443963 GCA_032270685.1 Microctenopoma stevenorrisi
CACACACACACACACACACACACACACACACACACACACACACACACACACACACACACACACACACACACACCAGGACACTCGTGAGATATAGTTACGTGACCGATGTACAGTATGCTGCATGGCTAGGTGCCATTTTGGCGCCTTTGTCTCCATGCTAGGGCGAGCAGCTTTCGTAAGTTGACACCTACTTCTTCATATGACATGTCATGTGGAGGAGGCCTTTTTGCATGTTTGTGGATATCGGTGCCACTCTGTTAACGCCAGTCTGGCAGCGAACAGTAACACGAGCCCACAAGGAGCTGATGCAGTGTGTAAATTAAACGGCACCCGCCGCCTTCATTGGATTACTGTCTCTGTATTTTATTCTTGTGGTGCTTCAACTATCACAAATAAAAGTTGGTGTTGGGGTATATGAAGAGACAGCATAGTTTGAATCTGTGGTGAAGCTGGATTCTCAGAGAGTTGATTGTAAAAATACTGACATCTAAAGTTGCTACCGTGCAGCTAGGATCACAGGGTTTTGGAGCCACACCACCCTCTTCAGATGGATAGGTTCACAGCAGCTTTTGGCCCAGTAGTGTCCTTAGAGGGTCAATGCCAAGACCACGTCAAATAAGCAAACCATAATCCCCCATCTGACATTAATATTTTCAGATGGGGGGGAAGCAGTCAACTTCATTGGGGGTGGCAATGTAAGCAAGGTCTTTTTGGCTGGCCTTGTTTCACGCTGGCAGTGGTGATAGACACTAAAGCCATTACTCATGGCGCAGGCATGTTCAGAATGTATTCTTAGCCCCTGTCTTCCTATCAGTCACTACAGGAAGGTTGGAGGGTCAAAAAATAAAGAGGTAACCAGTCTACAGGGCTGTCTGCACCACTGCTGTTTACCAGGGAGGGGGTGATATTTTAAACCTGGAAGAGCTCACATATTTACCCCACAGAGCCTGCCTGACCTTGCCATTTGTTGGGGTGAAGAAGCTGGAGACCACTGACAGATAGGAGAGCAGGCAGAGAGGAGGAAAAGCTCTTCCGTTATAGTTTGATAAACGAGTTGCTCGCAGCTTTTGCAGATAGGAAATGTTCAAGAAAAGAAGAGGAAACGTACAAAATAAGAGCAGGTTGAATTAAACAGGGTCTCAGTATAAGGACAAGAAAAAGGAGGGGAAGGCATTTGGAGGAGGCGAGAGAAAGCCAGGCTGAGCTGACTTTTACCCCAGAGGAGGAGTTGCAGTTGCCGGCCTGGGCAGGTCCCAGGGCTGGCAGGGCTGGCCCTTCTGCTTCTCCACCTCCGTTCCTTCCTCTACTCTCTACTCTCACTCCTCCTTCTCCTTCCTTTAACCATTAACCAAACTGCTGTGCAGTGATGAACTTACAGGCAAAGGCAGAGCCTATGAGCAATACAGGAATGCACAGAAAATCCTGACAGTGGAATTTCTTTGCCTCAAGTGAGGGGAAACTCCAGAGGTTGAGCCTTCTGCAAGAGGACCTGCACTTCAGTATAGACACTCAGCTTTTGACTTTTCATCTATTTGTTTGCACTCACTGGTTGAGTGCACTGAGGGGACTTTTATACGCATTTTTTTCCAAAATTTTTGCTTTTGTAAACCGGAACAGTGGCGACATTTTCAGTAGCACGGTGCAAAGACCAGCTCCACTCACCCAGGATGAGCCGCTGGTTGAAATGCACCTCTATGCACTTTGTAGGTATTCATTGTCAGTAATTTTATATTGTAATGGCTGCTATCTGGTCCACTCTTATTCTTTCATCAACAAATTGAATTACCTGAAAGCTGTGCTTAAAAAAAAAAAAAAAAGATCCATTATCATAAGTGGATCAATTTAGTGACTCGTTAATTGCTTTATAACTACATTATATTGTATGAAATTGTTATGTACATGCACTCTGCCTATGCTGAAGTCTCAGCTAAGGTTATGAGTTGTGTTTGCTTTCTGTTTTTCATCACAGTATAAAATAACCCCTTGAAATTTGCTTCCCAGGAGCTTTAAAAGTACTTAGTTCCCATGCTTTGTAGCCATCAGTCATGGGTTGATTTTGTAAATTTTTTGTACAGCACGTTCTTGGTGCATTCTGTGTTAATTCATGTGTATGTATATAATAAAAAGAAACCTTTTCATTGTCATTATATCCATTGGTGTTGTTTCAGAACTGTTACAACAGTGCTGAAAATCAATGATAGGAATTTTCCTGTCCACCTTAATTAGGTAAATACTGTCAACCATATTGTACAACTGATAGTTCTCTATTCTATTTGTCAGAACACAGACTGGAATAAGTATGACGACCGGCTGATGAGGGCGGTGGAACGTAGCGAGGTGGACAAGGTGGCTGCTGTACTCAACAAGAAGGGCATCATACCCACCAAGCTTGATGTGGAAGGACGCTCTGCGTGAGTAAACGTGTGCGCGCGCACACACACAACTAAATATAGACGCACATGTCCATGCCCAATATGTTGACATAGTCAATGATGTACATCCCAGCAACAAATAAAAACTAAGACATTAACTGTAAAATGAACTGAACTGAATATTGCTGTATGCTTGCATAAATACAGTCATTTTATCTTGGTTTTTATTATGCCTGATAAATGTTTGTAAATTAATCTCAGCATCACAAATTCCAAACGTTGTAGTTGTCTCCCCACCACATCCTTGACCTTGTTTCCCCAATAGAGTATCTATAGATGAGAATTTCATTACAACAAGGTCATTGTTATCAAAAAATACTATTACTTGAATGCAATATTGGCAAATGTCCAAGTCTGCCATAAAACTTGTTGATCTTGTTATATGCTTCTGCATGTTTTACACGTTTACCCAGCTGCTCAGCATATGAAAGGCATTAACATTCCATATTATTTTGTCTATTTTTATCCAGAAATGTCAGTTTTGCTTCCATCCTACTGCAGGTCATTGTGGGAGTTGGTATAAAGAATGTTTGTGGCCACAAAAGGCCTGACCACATTGGCCAAAGGCTGTTTATGTAGTCCACACAGGAAATGACTCCCTGCATATTCAGATATGATCCACTTTTGTGCTTGGGACACAAAATAATACATTAAGGCCAAGCTGCAGGCTACTATGGGGTTTTTGACGTGTTTTTCAGTGCGAACCACAGTTGTTAGTTTGTTTGAGTTGTCTTTTGCAGAAGACCTTCCGACATCTTCAAATGTTAAATCAGAAGAAAGATGGGATAGAAAAAAACTGAAGGTGTGGGGGAAAAACCAGCCTAGTTGAAATATGTACAAATTATTTTTGCTGCATCTTAAGCATCCAAGGATACAAATACTTATATACTTTTCATATAAATCTTAATGTTGTTCCTTTGATCAGAAGCATCTGACCTAGCTAAACAATGCATTGAGTTGTTGAAAAAAGTGAGTACTTTCTTTCTCCCTAAATTTAACCAGATTACAACACCAACGTTTTGGGAGAACAGGCGCCTCTGTTTAATCCTAGATATATGAAGAAGTCACTGGTCTCTGGCCTGTGCTTCAAGTCTATTTTGATGAAGCATATAACTGTGGAGCTCTAGATACCAGAAGCAAAACTGCTGAGTATTTTCAGCAGTGTGTGAAATTGTCTGGTGGCACCTTTGCACGGACCGATCATTGTATACACATGTGCATGAAAATAAACAGTTATACACATGAGCTGTTAAATGTCTGGTCTCATAATAAGGTGCTAGAATTTAAACTAAATCCAGAACTATGGCTGCCAATTTTGTGGTGACAGGTTGTATAGGTTGACTCACTAGTGATTGACGGATGACTCATACTTATCTTTTAACATGTGTGAGTCCCTGTGGGGCAGGCAAATCAGAACTAGTTACCTATAAAATCTCCCATTATGGAGAAATCCTTTTCTGCCAGGTCTGTCCAGTTTAAAACTACAGTCATAGCTCGGCTAAGTGGTCCACACACAGACCAATATGAGTCTATTGCATTCTGGCCTCTGCAAAATGCAACAAAGGAATGCCAAATGGCAATCCCTTGTAATCACTGACCTTAGTGGGGAAACTAATTACAAACTGTTAGCCCCGATATATAATTTGATGTGCCCTGGATTAGCCTCGTTGTGTTCAGCTAATGAATTCAGCTCTAACTGTTCTATTGCGGCTTCCAGCTGAGTAAACAGTTTACATCTTTGCTGTGGCATGAGCTGACTCCCAGTAAGGTAAGCCCGCCAATCACACATGCTCCACAAGCTGTGCAGTTGTGATAGCTAGCTGATGAGGGCTTAGCTATAAGTCCACATGACAGCACACCACTCGAGACAGTCACTTGCTTGGCACTACAACATGAAACTGGCATTCACTAAAGTTACTGCTGCATAACCGTTGTTTGTCAGGATTAGCAGTAATGACTTTTGTGCTCAAGTGTCTTTATAAGAATAACCGTAGCAAGTTGTGGGTCTCTGTGTTGCATTTTCATGATGTTGTGACAGACTGAGGATATTATTTTTGATGACTGCCATTTCTTGGTCATGTATGTCCCATTTACAGATGATTACCGTATCGTGCAAAAATCGACCAACATTCAAAGTTGGTAGTCTATACTTTCTAACATCACAATTAAACAATATACTAATAACATTTAATCACAATTAAATGTTTAATCATCATATTGACTTTGTACTTATTGCTAGGAAAGCTTGATGTTGGAAAATGTATTTACATGCTGCAGAAAAACAATAAGGATCAGCAAGCACCATTTGATGCTGACATAGCATGTAGCATGGGTTAAACCATCTGGACAACTGAGTGGTAAGTCAGGGTGGGTTTGTTATGAGTGCCCACTTTTATAAATCACTGACACAAAAATGCACGAGTGAGACTTTTTAAGATCATGTGCAGCAATAAGAAAATTTGACAGAAGGATGAATAGGATGCTTGTAGTGTAATGCACACAAAAAATGTGAATCAAACTGAAATTGTACATGGAGGTTGTGATAAGACAAGTATGAGACTAAACTACATAGTAGATACATTAGGTAGCATAAATACTTATCAGTGTTGGAACAAGGAAGTATTTTCATATACAGTTCAGCTACCATCATACTGTACATTCTCTGGTTTATTTTTCTCTGAACTCTTCCGAAAATAGCAACCGTATCCTGTAGACTGTCGACCTGAAAGTTGACCAAGGAGCAGGTTTGAAGATGAAATGACCTAGTTGAATGTACTCTCTTGAAGCCAGATACACGTGCACAACAAAATGCACCACTAATCATTTAACTGAAGTCACCAGTAGTTTAAGCAGGATAGATCTCCAGAGTCCAACTAAGTGTCTTTTTTTCATGGTGTCTCAGGTTTTGTAGTCATTACTTTGCTAACCAGTCATTAACTTTCATGTTTTACTTTGTCAATCTGTCTTTTTAATTTAGTCGTGATGCAGGTGTAAATACATTATTTTCATTATCATTTATCATTCCTTAACTTTATGCAAAATGCTACTGCCCGTGAATTGCACAAGCCACATCACTTATATTGCTCTAACTTGGATAGCTGGAGTCTGCTTCCTGTCTGCTGTTTGCCCTGAGAGGTCAGGACCCTTCACTGCCCCCCAGAGAACCAGCATCTCCTGGCCATCAACACAGCTTTTAATACCCATGCCAGTGTTGAGGTGACAGCCTCGCTGTCTCCTTGGAAGATACCTTAGTGTTAGTGCGTAAACAGGTTCATGTGGCTTGATGGTGGTAGACTGAGATAGGTTTACACCCAAGTGATTTGCAGACCTTCATGGCTAGTGGCAGCAGTGCTGTTGTGGGTTAAATCAGGGACAGGGAACAGAAATGCTTCCAGTCAAACATGATGTTTATAGTAATGCTGGCAAACACGAGCAGTGAGAAACTGCTTAATTGAGTAGATAATTAACAAAGCAATACCCAGCTTTTTTGGCAATTAAACAAGAATAAAAATACTGACAAAACAATCACATTCCAAGCTTCATGACATCGCTGTTCCGGGGCTTTTACATAATCCTCATTAGCAAATGGCGTGTGTCCAGTTGTCATGAAAATGAAAACTGAGACATTTTGTTACTAACGGAGTTTCAACTGCTGTTTTCCGTGCTGAATAATTTGTTTTAAAACTCATTATTGGTGGGTTACTATTTTGTCCATTAAGTTTGGTCACAATAAAACAAACTACACAATGAACACAGAAGCCAAACACTAATGAATATTGACGTTGTATCTGGCGAACCTCTTTCTGCAGGTCATCTGTCTTCTTTTATTAAATTTGATAATACTCTCGTACTGTACAGCAGCAGAGTTGGTAGTGTTTGTGGTTCTCTTGGTTGCCTTGAATTCATTTCCGGAGATTTTTTGTTATTTGCCTGAGGAATGCTGATCTTGCTAAAGGCAAGGAGCCAGGGCACCGTTTGCAGCAGTCTTCTTATACTTAAGTTTCACCCTCACCCCCCTTCTTTTAACACCCTTGCACGTTTTCACTTTTCCTTCTGCTGTCTACTCTTTGCTTCTGTTTACCCCCCTGTGTCTTAAATTGTCTTCTACTTGTCTTCTTGTTTCCCAGGTTTCATTTGGCTGCAACACGAGGGCACCTAGACTGTCTCAATCTCATTCTTGGGCACAATGTGGACATTACTGCGACTGATGGCACTGGTGAGTGCAGGTCTTTTGAATTCAGTACTCTTGAGACATATTTATATACAGTATTTGTGTTCTTTGTTTACTTGTTTTTCCAATATCTTTACCACCTCTATTTTTGGTATACTTCAGTTTTTTCAATCAGAAGGAAAAGAAAAACAGAAAGTCCATAAATACATACATAAATAAATACATACCAGTAAAAATTGTAATCTATTACTCCACTTTGTGGTTAAAACAGGTACAACATGAATTCAAAGGAATCAATTTCAAGAACAGTCTTCAAAATGGGTTTATAAGAGTCTCAATGTTAGCAATCAAGAGATAGTGATAAAGAAACACATAGGAGGTCAGGGCAACCACATCCTGATATAGTCTTAAAACCGAGAATGTAGCCAGTTATCGAGCACTTTAAAAACTGTTGTATTAAACCCTGCAAGAGTTTGGGTTTCTGCAAGTGCTGATTCAAGCCACCCTGCCATTTCAAATCACTCCTAAAATCAAGTGCTGTAGTTTTGTGGAGATTGATTTAGAAATAGAAATGGCTAAGCATTGGGACAAACAAAAAAAAAAACATAAATTCTGAACTAAAAAGAACAAGCAACATAAAATGGTTTGCTCTTACGTTTGCTTAAATATTTTGGTCTGAGCGAACGGCAATGGCCATAACTGTCAGACTTCCCACACTATCTCCTTCATAATCTAAAGCTATTATAAATGATTACATGATGATGTTAGTCCTTCAGTTCCCCAAGACTCTTCTTTTTCCCCACATAGGCATTTCTCAATGGTGGGAGAGCTTAGGATGACAACAAAAATAACTTAAAATTTGATGTTCTCATGGCACGCAAATCACCAAGATCTGTCAACATATCTCTTGTTTCCACATTACAATATTATAAATCAAGGCAGGTGAAAATGAGTCCTGTTTGAGGAATGGGATGAGGAAGAGAATTAATTTCACTAATGGTGTATGTCTATTAATATGCTGCACATAGTGCTACTCAGAAACTAAAAGTGCTAGACTATTGAAATTAGACTGAATAATGAGCATGAACATCCATGCCTATTTTCAGAAAGCAGCTACAAAGAAGGTTCAAGCAGTGAGGCAAAGATGAATGCAATGCATGTTCAGTCAAACCAAAAACACTAAAATACATTTTCATGTTTATGTTTTCCATTTTACCCCTTTTTATTATCTGACAGATCTATTATTAAATTTAAAAGTATAGTTTCAATAAGAAAATCCATTCTGCCCTTTGAGGTGAAATATCGGAAGTGTAGAAGCACTTGACTGCATAACCTAATTTATTTGAAGCTTCCTCGGTTACAGACTCATCTCAAAGTGCTACACTGATGGGTCTCATGGTACCTGCTTTGCTGCGTTCTAATATGGCCCGTCTTGGACTCGTACTAGCTTTGTGTCTAAGTGGAATCAGAATTACAGTATAATGATAATTGCACATTGTGGCTTTCAGGTCTAAAAATACATGAACACCTTCGCTCTAGAGCGTAAATATAATAAACTTCTGATTCCTTTTCTTATTTCTTTCAGGGAAAAATGCTCTTCATCTGGCCTCCAGAAATGGACATTCTCTGTGTGTGCAGAAACTCTTGCAGGTAAAGTGCAGTGGCAAATGATAAAATCTCATTTGCAGAAAAGACTTGAGACAAACAAATGACATTGAGCCTCTAAGGAGGACTGAGAGTTTCTGACTTCTCGCTGTGTTGCAGTTGATGTGTCCAGTAGAAAGGTGTATATTCTGAAGTCTTCAGTAGTTCAGAGTCGGTATGAGGAACTGTAAAAAACAGTTTCTCCCATGATCTGATGTCAGGGCTATGAGCTCAGAAAATGTATCTGCAGCTTAGATAGTAAGGATAGCAATGAAGACATTGGTATGTACATATACCCCTATTGTTCAACCTTAAATTATCTCGGACGCTGCGACCTGATTCTACTCTGAACAACATAGAGATCTTAGAAAAGATGGGGGTGGGGATGATGAGTCATTTGCAGAAGTTTTTCACTGCTCATACACCTATTTTCTTAGGAAATCAGTTGATTTGATTAATCTGAGGCTGAATCACACTTGCACTGCAGTTTTATTCCAAATAATAGGCTGCAAATAACAGAACCAGCTTGAACCAAATTTAAATCAGATTCACCAACTTGTTAAAATTTGAGAGATGGAGACGTGACTGAAAAAAAGGAAAGGTTTGTTCTCCTTTTATTATTAATTCTAAGGTGTCTTAGAAATCAACACACTTTAATTACCTTTCATTTCTCTTTATGTAATTTATGAGGCTGAATATCCCTGTAGAATATACATAGTTAAGTTATTTAATTTTGTGTAAAACATTTCTAATCTCTCAGTCAGGGCACTCCAAGTTCCTTTAAATAATTATCATCAACAGCTGAGCCCACTCTGTGTCAGTCATCAGAGCCTGTTGAGTCACTGTGTCCCACTGGAGGATTTGTGTTTACAATTAGAGGGCTGCAATAACAACTGCAATACTGAGCTCTCATGGCATTGTAGCCCTCTCCCCTGCCCCTATCTCTCACATGGCAGTGATCTAACAGAGGTTGTGGCCGTTGGCAGGGAGTTGTCAGTGGTGTTGACAAGCTTTCCCTCCTGCAAACCTGCTGGCCTCCATTCTTGGTGCCATAATCACACCAGACATGGCGGCAGGACTCCTGCACCCACCACCTTCACTGTCTCCCTCCCTTAAAACCTCCAGGTATAGGATATCCCCCCTCTCTGCTGCGCTCATTGCCACTCTACCTCTCCCTCCTTTTCACTTTGTCATTTGAGCTTGCTGCTAATTTTTGGCCCCTGTTGCTAGAGAGAGTTGAGTTTTTTTGGTCCTAAGTTGCTGGCAGGCTTACCCAGCAACATCAGGCCCCTGTTAGCATTAAGTCCTCAAGGCTTTCATAGCCGCCCCTCATCACCACAGTTGTACAGTCACTGATGTCAAACCAGCTGACTGACTGCGTAGAGATGTCACAAGCAAAGCACTGCTTGGTCTAACCGCCTGCTGGGGGCTCCCCACCTCTCATCACTGCCAACCAGCTGAAAGTTTTTTCTTCAAAAACTACAAAACAGAAACATAACCAAATCATTATTTTAAAATAATCACGATTGAGGCTAGGCAATTGGTGATCTTATCTCACTACAGTTATCCCGGGGTGTTGCAGCACCAATAAAATAACTTTTGCCTTGATACAATTATGCCAACCTGTGTTTGTTGTATTACAGCACAACTGTCCAGTTGGAAATGTGGACCTACAGGGCCGAACAGCGCTGCATGATGCTGGTGAGACTCTGCTCCAGTGCTAACACGTGCCTAATAAAAATGTGTACAAAGATAATAATAATAATCTTGGCGTATAAACCCAGCTACCCTTAAACTAAATGGAAGTGTCTCTTAGTGTTAAAAGGAATGAAATGATTGCTGTTGGTTCTTTGTCTCCACAGTCATGGCAGAATGCTCCTCCAGCGTGAAACTACTCTGTGACAGCGGAGCCTCTGTGAATGCAACTGATCTTGTGAGAACTAATATAGCACTTAATGTCATACCATGTGTTTTAATAATCTCTTCTAGAATGCAACGTGTTTCTATGCATTTAGTCACTGGGGAAGTTTAACTTGGTTAGTAATCAGTGAACTAGAAAGTTCCTGGGGAAACTTTGAAGGTGCCTGCTGGCGTGTGCCGCTGAACCTTAGACCCATCTCCCCGACCAGAGAGCAGGATTCACAGAGTATTTACAAACACACACAGTAAACA
>JAUMTR010000017.1:12446543-12464740 GCA_032270685.1 Microctenopoma stevenorrisi
ATTGTTATTTGTTTTGTCAAATGTATTGTCACTGTGATTCTAAGTGTACATGTATATCTACATTATATTTGCTGTTTTTGCCTGCGATCAGCAGGACTTATGCAGAATTGGAAATAAACTGAAACTGAAACCTAATATGATAATCGGAGGTCTGATTAAAACAGTGCATGTATGTTTGACTTTCCATACACAGACTTGGCCCTAGTGTACTAAACGATAAGGTACGAAGTCCTCTTAAGAATGAGCAACAATATGATTGTTAAAAACAGTAAAATATAAACTATTTAGATTAAGGCAATGGCCTGGGGATTTAAACGGCCTTTATCATGACATAGGCGTCATGTCCTCTAGGTACCTTTTCACCGATATCTCATGTAAATATTACAAGGCCAGGGTAATTTTCGGTCATTGTATAGGTTGATTGACCGGTTATGTTTGCACATGTTTTAGGACCTTGAGAAGAAGAACGAGACCTTGCAAGAAAATCTCAGAAAATACCACCAGGATCAGAGAACCCTGTTAGATAAGGTCAATGTACTACAGAAACAGCTTACCCAGGTAAACAAAACACTACCACAGCAAGAGCTACAAAATCGCACTGCACCGGAAAACCTTCCAAGAAAGCTTCTTTTTTGTGTGCTTGTTTTCTTCAGCGCACATGGTTTTCTGTCGGTGGGTAGATCTATGGATTCTAATAGAGGTTTGGATAATGAATATAAGCTCAGATTTATAAAAGCTCAGCTGAGTCACGTACACCTTATATTATAGTCCCAGATTCTGACAAGGCTATTAGGGTGAAATATGATTTAGGAAATGTAATGTTTTTATAACCACAGGTGTTTCCTTCAGAGGAGGTGGACCAGGCTTTCAAAACTGATTGCTTATGTAAAAGCTTAATGACTTACTTTTAAATGCTTTTTTGGTGACCATAGCAGATTCCTCATGAATAACTGTCAGAAGAAGAGAGCAAAAAAAACATAGTTCAAATGAATTTCAGTGATGCTTTGTCCCTCAACTCTATATAATTTTTTTTATCTCTGCAGGAGAAGATCACTGTAGAAGACACTCAAAAAGAGGTAGGAGACAAAAACTGGATCCATACTAAAATCTATATTGTACATTATTATTATTATTATTATTATACAAGCAATATAGTTTTAGTCTTTAGGTTAGTCTAGTTCTTTGTTGATATGGTTTAGGGCACAAATGCTGCTCTGTCTCAGAAGACACTTCTCTGGAGGAGTAATAAAATATTAATTATTGTTGTCATTATTGGTTCGATGCTCTTTTTACAACTGCATTCCATGCATTTGCTACTTGACTCACTTTAAAGCTGTCTTTACTGTTTTTTCCCTTCTTTGTCATATCAGAAGGAGCAGTTGAAGGCAATACTTGGTGCCAAAGAAAGAGAGGAGGGGGCCCGAGGCCTGGAGACCGTCAAGGTCCAGCTCCGGAGTACTTTGGTCAGTAACTTTGACAGCTATAATCTATATATTATAAAGCATTATATCTATATTACCTCAATGGTATAATATTCCGGTAATGCATTTCAGATTATTGCTGTAGTTGTTTATCAGGTACCTAATCTTCCCTTCATAGTGTAGTCGGTTCAGCTTCCCTATCATTTAGCA
The DNA here is from genome assembly GCA_032270685.1 of Microctenopoma stevenorrisi. NCBI lineage: Eukaryota > Metazoa > Chordata > Actinopteri > Anabantiformes > Anabantidae > Microctenopoma > Microctenopoma stevenorrisi. The sequence goes on from JAUMTR010000017.1 coordinate 12,448,175, forward strand.
GTTTGTTGTGAAACTGTATAATAGTGTAAAAACGGGTGTTTCTATTAATTTGTCTACCCAGGTAAACATTGGGTAGACTTTGCTTATATTAAGTAGTGAACATTACAATGTGTTTTGACTTAAATCTATGCTGCTAAACATTGTCTATTGCAATAATGTGTTTTAAGTCCTCGTTTCAGTCTAAAAGCCTCAGTCCAGTGATTTGTGATGAGTGTGTATCCATCTATTTACAGGGAGACTACTCTGGGCAGTCTGTGATCAAAGGTGAGCATTTCTTTAGTCATAATCAAAACATTTTCTACACGTCAAACTATGCCAGTGTGATAGTTTTAAAGTTATGCTTGTATATTGTTGTCTTGTAGGTAAAGAAAACATCTTGGTTAAACAAGCTCACAGCCTGGATTCTGAGCAGGTATTTTTTTTTTGTGAACCACTTTCATATGATTTATTCTAGTTGGCATCATTGTCAATAATAGTAATTTTATGCAGTATGTGTATAAAGCTACCATTATACTGATTGATGCTTTCAGCAAAAGTCATTTAAACCATTATTCTTTACAACTAATAAGTTTTTCTTGAAAACTTATTGTATTTATGTATCAATTTGTGCATCTGTTTCTCTGCAGATGCTCCAGAATTCTGCTTTGTCCAGTTCACTGTCCAGACCTCTAGAAAAGAGTCCGACTCTAGGCTGGGATGTATCTGGTGAATGGGTTGCACTCCGACATGAACTTGAGGCAGTCAAGAGAAGACAACAGGCAGCAGAGGATGAGATAGCGCGACTACAGTCTGCCCTGAACCGTAAAAACAAAGAGTGTCAAGAACTGGTCCAGAGCCGAGAAACCGTTCAGAAACAGGCGGACCAGCAGGTTCAAGAGCTGGAGGATGCCTTGGGAGATGTCCAGAAGAGGATGCTTGACTCTGAGTGTAAGGTCAAGCAGCTGCAAGCCCACGTAGTCGCTGTTAAGGAACATTTAGGAGGCCAGGCAACAGAAGAACTTCGTGCCCAACTCCAAGATATCAAAGCTAAGTATGAGGGTGCCTCAGCCGAAGTGGGTCGCGTTCGTAACCGCCTCAAACAGAGCGAGAAGGCTTTGGAGGAGTATAAGTCCAGCGAAAGCCAGCTAGCGACTGAGACTGAGAGGCTGAACCAAGAGCTCGGGGCTGTGACTGCAGAACGAGATGAACTTGTAGAAAGTCTTTTAGAAATGGACTCCCAGTTGAAGGAAATTCGGGCTAAACATACAGTCCCAGCTGAAAAGTTTGACAACATGAAAAACCTGCTGACCAATGCAGTGGATGAGAAGGAGCGACAACTTGCTGAGTTGAGGGAAGACTACGACCGTGTGCTGGAGGAAGTAGCAGAGCTCCACCGAAAGCTGGACAATCCAACATCGCAGGGAGCTGTGGCTGCTCAGGAGCAACAGAGGATACAGACAGCTCTTGAAGATCGAAATGCTTCATTGACAAGGAAACTGATGGATGTCACTGCCAAAAGTCAGGCGCTTATTAATGAGGTCAATGAGAGCGAGGAGGAGAGAGACATATTACGAGAGCAGCTGGATGATCTCAAACACAGGATTGAGATTGACTTGATACCCATAAAGGACCATGAGGACGCACAGAAGAACATGGTTACTGCTTTGGAGGAGCTGGAGGACAAACTGGTGGAGGCCAGTGAACGTTCCGGAAAAGCAGAGGCACAAGTCCAGCAGCTTCAAAGTGAGCGGGCCACACTGCAGGAGAGTATCGGCAGTCTCAAAAGTGCCAGTGAGCGACACAAGAGTGAGGTGGACACGCTGCGATTGGAGAATGCCGATCTGACAAAGAAACTCGAGTTGTTGCAGAAGCGATGTGAAGAAAGAGATAAAGAGTACGTACAGCTGACCGCACAGAGCCAAACTCTGAAACAGAGCTTGGACGGAGAGTATGTTCCCATAAAGCAGCACGAGCAAGTGAAGATGGATTTAATTTCGACCTTAGAGAGTGTTAAAGCTGAGATGTTAAAGTTGGAGATCAAGGAAAAAGAAAGTGGGAATGAATTGAAGAATGTGAAAGAAGTAAATGACAAGTTGAAAAAAGAGTTGGAAAACATTTTGTTGGAGATGAAAACAGACTATATAAGCATAAAAGAACACAAAGCTACCACAGACAGATTGAATGGTACTATGCTTGAGTTAGAGAATATAGCAAAAGAAGAGTCGGCAAAGTATGTTTTGGCTCAGGAGGAAACCGTAAAGCTTACACAAGAATTAGAGGCCCAGAAGAAAGAGCTTGATACTATACAGGAGGCTATTCAGTCAAAGTTTATCCCGCTGACAGCAGCTGAGGAGAAAGACCACTCTCACCGGGCCCAGATGAAGGAGCTGACAGGAAAGCTTGTGGAACTGGAGTGTAAGTATAACGCAGAAAGATCTGCCACAGAGACCATCGAACAAGAGAGGGAGAAGTTAAGACTCGAGATTGAGTCTCTTCGGCAAAAACTAGACAGGGCTCTAGTTACCGGCGAGAAGCAGCAGGAGGTCGAGGAAGAGTTCAAGAGTAAATCCGAGGAACTCAGTCACAAGTTGGTGGAACTGCAGCAGCAGCACAAGGAGGTTATGCTTCAGAAAACTGAACTTCAAGAACAGAATTCTCTCTGTAACACTCAGATCCAGAACCTCCAGGAGCGTCTGAAATCCGAGTTGACTCGGATAGCAACGTACGACACAGAGCTTCAAGCCCTCCATGATGCCATGCAGCAAGCCCAGGCTGACTGCAAGAAAGCAAGAGAAGCGCAGCAGGAGGAGGCGCTGAGGGTTGGTGCCTTACAGAAAGAACTTCTGGAGCACCGTGGGGAACACACCTCTGTGCTCCAGCAGCATGCCAGAACAAAGGAAGCCCTGGAGGCTCAAGTCACTCAGCTTCAAATGGCTCTCCGTGAGGAGGAGGAGAACAACGCACAGAGGGTTGAAGACATATCCGCTCTGCAGTCTGAGCTCCTTCAAGCCACACAGGCCCTCGAGGAAATTTGTTATCAAGAAGACGAAATGAACCAGCTGAAAAAGGAGAAGCAGCAGCTGGAGCAAGAGGCTGTCGACCTGAGCAACAAGCTGTTGAGTTTAACAGAAGAGTGTGAAGCAGCTCAGCAGGAAGCTACGCAAGCAAGGGAGGGTGAGAGGAAGGCCAGGACAGAGATGGAAGCTGTTCAGCAGAAGGGACGCGCCATTGAAAGAGAAATCAGAGAGCTGAAAGAGAGATACGATCAGTCACTCAGCACCATCTGTGATCTTCAGAGGAGGATTCAGATGTCAGCTCAGCAGACTGAAGCCAAAGACAAGAAGGTAGTAAAGATCTGACTGTGCAGTTTCTTTATTTATAACCATTTTGGTTTGACTGCATTCAAATGTAGAATCAAAATGTTTTTTTTATTTCTTGGGAAGCAAAGCTGTGTTTAATTGAGTAATTTGTAAATTTATATTTGTGTTTGTCAGATCACAGAGTTGTTGACAGACGTTGAGCGATTGAAGCAGGCACTGAATGATCTGTCCCAGCTGGCGTACACGAGCAACACGCCCAATAAGAGACAGACACAGCACATCGACACACAAGCCCAGATCAAGAGCCTACAGCAACAGCTGGCTGTGAGTGGACGAGCATTAAAATGTGCACTATAGAGAGAAGCCTGGAAACTTGTATGATTTGCTTTGTTCATATATAAATGTACAGCACAGTCACAGTTACACATCTAGTGACTGACAGTCCAATAATGGGCCTCAGACAAGAACATTTTTATGTGTCTTAAATCTCCTCCTTCTGGCAGGTAGAAGTGGTTTACACCAGATTCAACTCCACTCTTTCTCTCACACTAGTCTTAAATAGCTGGTTTCAACGCATGTGGCAATTTCATGTCCTGCTCATGAAAGTTCCATTTGCTAAAATGTAACAGGAGACTAAAAATAAGAAATCAGAGTCAGAAATCGGCTAACTACATCAGAACTAATTTAGCAGCAGAAGAGTTGAATATGTTAATGGTACTTTTGAAATCAGAGCTGTGCTGTACTGATAAATTATTCAGGAAACATACAGTTGGTTAAAGCAAAGTGATCCATGTATAGTAGCCCAGGGCCAGACGATGTGGCCAAAGGGACGATCACTGAGGTTATAGGAGAGACACCATTACAGCCCACAGTAAGTGATGTTACACAGCAGTCTGAATTATGGTCCAAACGTCCATATATCTATTTATTTTTATCTAAACTGTGGTGACCAGAATCTAAATTACATTTACCTTAGCTGTTTCCATTCATTTAATTATTTTCTGTATCATATTTAAACTCCAGACTTGTTAAGATGAAGGCACTAAAATCTTGAGTAAAATAATTGGGTTTTTAACATTTCTTTCTCCTGTGGAGAAATGTAATCTGTCTGTTCATGACAGACAGACTTTAACTATGTGAATGGCATAAATTCTTTAAGTTGCCTATATGTGGCAGATGACAAATCTATTCCTAGGAGTTTGTACCTCATTTACCTGAATATACACTGCTGTAGCTAAGTCCTGCTACCAAACTCTGCTTCCTTTATTTAACTAATTAACTTAAAAATAATTGATGTTTCCCCAAAACTGTAGTATGGATGGATGATTTAGAATTCAGTGACTGCACCACTTAAGTATTTTTAATGCTGGGCAGCTGTTGAATACATTGACACAATAACCTCCGTGTCATCGTAATGTCTTTTCCCTCTTTTATGTTCCATCAGGATGCTGAGAGGCAACACCGAGAGGTGGTTTCAATTTATCGAACTCATCTTCTCAGTGCAGCACAGGTAAGTCCCTGTCATTAATCTCTGGTGAAGCAAGTCTCGGCATATGTAGGGAAATATATGGTAACAGTATTAACAGTTATTTTGTTTCAGCAGTTGCATGAAACATATTTAATTTATTACATGTATTAATCCCCAGTCATTCCCAACTAATTTCTAATTTAGTTAACCAAACGTTTTCTTCTAGTCTCATCAGTCTGTTGTAAATTACCATATGGCAACCAACAAAAAGTAATTTGTAGAAATCTAGCTGGAGGTGCGAGCAGTAGCTCAAAATAGCTGCAGTGCATGGAGAGTGTGTTACAGCAGCTGCAGCATGGCTGAAGTTGGCTTGCAGACGACATTAGTGAGAAGCAAAACAGATGATTAAAGGGTTGTATGGGGCACTGTCACATTAAATCTATTAATGGTCACGCTGTTGTGAAGAATGGATCATATTCAGTACATACAACAGGACACGTTCTCATGTAATTACAATATCACATCGTTGCACATTTGTTAAGATCACCCAAATCATCCATACGCGAGCAGTTAATCATTTCTCATTTTAGTTATGTGTGTTGTAAAAAGTCTCTGCGGATGTGCTGGGAAACTGTAATGTTAAAGACTCATGGATCAAGCAGAAGTACTGTGAATTTAGACGAACTGAAGTCCATTCTGGTTGTTTCTGTCATAGGGCCACATGGATGAGGATGTCCAGGCTGCCCTGCTACAGATCATCCGCATGAGACAGGAGTTTGTGTGTTAAAGATTCCTGTGACAAAACCCGAGGCTACCTGCTGCCTTGGATTCATCGTTTTCACCCCCCCCCCCTGCCGAGCATCCCTGGTGTGGCCCCTGTGGTGCTCACGTCATTGACGTCATTGTCCTTAAATCCATTTTGTTGTGGGTTGGAGGGTTCTTAGTTCTATATAAGCCAGCGTGTCAAACTAACCAGTAAAATCTGTACTCGACTATCTGCTTAAAGTTCATGCATACATTTTTCATTTGCAGCTGAGGTGTGTGAATTCAATCCATTTTCATCAGAGCTCTTTTGAAAGAGAATATGATGAGAATATGTGAGTTTTTTGTGTATTTAACCCATAATATTCAAAGGTTAGTTATTTGAACTATGGGTACTTTTCACAGGTTACTCACTCTGGAATCGTTCAGCAGAAATAGAAAATGGACACAATGACTTTTGCTTTGATTTTTCACATTCCTACACGACAGTCAGCATCTTTACGACGTTTTTGTTTTATTCAAGCAAATCGTGAAGAGTAGGGGCAATAACTTAATGTTCACTGAAAGCTATGAAAGTCTCCCATGCTTTAAGCACAAATTGTGGAGAAGCATATTAACTATTAAATATATACAAGAAATTAAAATACTTTAAGATTAATATTCTCTAGTCTTTTCTTCCTTGGTTTCCCACCCAACTAGTTTTTAACTAAGAGTAATATTTGTACTAAAGGTACTAAAGGTACTGTAGCATGAGAAGACGCTCTAACTTCATCTCAGTGATAATTAAGTATACATACGGGTGTGAGGGTATAGTATTCAGACGGTTGCGACGTTAACCTACCACGTTCATGTCGGATGTAGCACTGCAGCTACATTTTCGAGATGTCAGACGCTATTTATTCTGTTGCACAGTTCTTGTATTCTGGAGGTCCAAACCAGTGTGTGTGATTTCAGATTAGTCCAAATGCCAAAGACCCGGTGTTCATTCACATCCAAAAACAACGTGGTGTTATGATACTGAAGATGATTCATAGTTTGTGGTAGATTCCTGAGAGCTCTGTTATGTCTCACACGAGTTTGTGCTGGATTTGAGTCATGGACGTGTGGAGTGGAGATCTGTTGCTGTGTCCTACAATTTGCAGTGGCACGTCGATCCTTTGTTGAACCCAGAGTGTCCTCTAGTGGTCAGACTTGGCAGGCCAAGTTGCTAGATATTGTAATAATCAGTTCGGCCCAGGGGCAGGCAGTTTTTGTTGTTGGAAGCTCTAACATGTTTATGCTTGTATGAAACGCCAGGAAAATCAAACATAAATACTACAGATATTTACATCTGATATTCTCTTAACAATAACACTAAATTGACAGAGCTTTATCTAGTTAATTTAAATCAAACTCCTTTCTAAAACCAGAAATGTGTCCCTGCTGATGTTTGACTTAAGTTATGCAGCAGTGAAATGTCCGCCTTCTTCAGAGCAAAGCCTGCGTACCCCTGAGCCTATTCTTTGTGATTCTTGATGGTGTGGTGTAGTGGAGTTGTGGTGGTTGAGCGAGTCTCTTGTGCCTTTACACTGATATATTTTTCATAGCTTTGTACTTCTTTATTTACTGTACTACCGTGTGACAATTCTGATATTCAGCAGGTCTGGAAGTAGAACGGCATAGAGTAATATTTACTGTGGGAGGCCATTTGATGAGCAGATCATATCCTTTTATTTATGTGGATAAACGACCACCTTGATCTTTAGTTTTTTGAAGCACTCCTGTCCCTATCTGTCAGCTAACAAACCAAGTACCTTTTGTTTTTATACTTTCCAAAAACTCTGTTTACAGCAATAGCTCATGGAAAATTATACCTACTCAAGTTTGTAAAACTCAACTTGGGGAGTAACACTAATATTTGGGATATTTCTGGATAATATCTAACGTCTACTGCTAACTCTTCTGACTATTAATTAAATCCAGTTCTCTAAATACACAGTGTACCAGTCTGTTTAAATTGGTTGTTTTCTGCAGCAATAATATTTGTGTCGGTGAATATCACTAATATAAAATCAATAAAAGTGCCTAACATAGAAAAACTACATTCTTGTTAAGTGTTTGTTAAGCATCAACACATTTGTGATGTAAATATATAATTGTTCTCATGATATTTTGTATAGATTTTCACGGTCTCCGGACTCCTGCTGACTTTGTTGACCTCTTGGTTTTTCCTCAAGCACCATCAGAATGTCAGTCTTCACTTGCACTGTGAAATATCGCAGCATATTACTGTACTTGACATTCGCAGGTGAAATATTTGTTATTTATCTCACTGCTTTGGCGATCCTCTGACCACATATTAACTTAAAATGACTTGATACTTGTGACCTATACACATTCAAAAACATGGAGTATGTAGCCATCAGTGAAAACACGGATGCACATATGCAGCGGGCTGCACCACATGGAAACTACAAAGATTTTTGGCTCATGTCAACAGTGGATCTTTCTGGCTGATTAATTGGGCTGTGGTCACGTTACACATGGTACAAAGCTCAGTTATAACATGACATATTGACCTATTGTAATTGCATTTACAGTGTTGGAGAAGCTACTGCTGGTTTGGTTAACTAAAGCTTCTCAGAATAAGCTTGAACTGTCTAAATTGATAATGTATATGCATTAGAAAATTTGAAGATGCTGTATAATAAAACCCTCAAAAACCTACATTACATTGCACAGCATTAACATGTTAGCATGATGCTTAAAGCACAGCTGCAGTTTATCTCAGTTTATGTACTTAAGACCTGGAAAAACTAAAGCTGGAAACACTTCTGGTTATTTTTGGTTACTTCACATTTTTCAGTAGTTGTGGTAACAAACTCGCATGAATCAACCATGATTAGGTTTGTTTTCATGCCAGACCACAGTCGATCTAATCTAGCTCTGAGATTATTCCGTTTTTTCTGAACTTTAATGCTGTTGGTTGCTTATTCAGTGAAGAAATATCAAGTGTTTTATATAATTGAAGCTCTGTGAACTCCTGTGTGCTTCACTTTAATTAACCAAGGAATGAGAACGAGCATCTTTTTGACCCGCAGGGCCCACGTTTCTTGTTCTCTTTGAACCCGTGCTTCTATTGACTTGTCTTTAGCTCCTCTTCTTCTTGACAAGATTTATTTTTCATCAAAGCTCCGAACACAGAGGTCAGGGCTATTACAGTTATCTCATTTCATATAAATCCACTGGGCACAGGAGAATTTTTTATTTTAGAACTGATGTGGTTAAATTGGCTTTTGCTTCTGAAAATTATAAGGATTACTAACACTACACAAAAAGAAAATCATTAACGCAACATTCAAGCAGAACTCTTGTGCTGGGTTTGATTTCTTTGAGAAGAAGTTTCTGATTCGAAGTGGCAGTCCTTCCTACTCTCTCTTTCCTTGGTTTTTATGATTCTCCTTTTTGCGGTCTGCACTGAATAAGCTGTTCTCAGCAATTATGGCAAATACAATTCAATCTGTTGGTAGATCTGTCTTTAATCTCATTTCCAGGGCCCTAATACGTCCCATACATTCACTTGCGGCCATTTGGTTAACAATTGCAACCCCTTTCCCAGCCACAAAGAATCCCATCCTTATAAAATTCGTCATCTCAAGAAGGATCAGAGACGTTATTTATGTTGGAATAAGGCCCGGCTGTCCACCGCATGTCTCATGAGTGGTAAAATGGCCAAGGAAGCAGGCGGGTGGTTATATACACATCTGATATGCACGCCCACATCCCTGCGTTCAGTGCTTTGAGCTGTCACGAATGGTTGTTATCTCACACAGCACTCTGCCACCTCTGCTTGTTCCTCTCTCCTCCCGACACTCGTTCCCAGAAGGAACTGCTGTGCTTTGTTGGCCACACAGCAACACGGAGGCCTCGTGTCTCGCAGCGATAACTTGTTCCTGTGAAAACAATTTCAAATAATTTAATAAAAAAATGTCTTTGTGTTTGTCTTCATCTTTCCTCTCCAAGGATTAAAAATTGTCTTCTTCCCATAGGGAACGGCTTCATTGCTTTATCCATCCGTCCATTATCAACTGCTTATACAAGGTCAGCTGACGGATCGCCAGTCCATCGCAGGCCATTGCTCTGTTACTCACAGTGCAGTTTATCTTCTGTCACCTTATGCGTATTCTTTTACTCACAAACTAATATTGGAATACACCACGATACTGTGTAGCTGCAACGCGAGGTGCTCGGCCCTAACGTTCAACTTCTTGTCAAACTGCTCTTTGATGTGAACACAAGGAGCTGGTGATCAATCGCTGCAACTAATGGACAACCACAACTCTTGCACAAACAGACTGTAATGTAAAGTCAGCTTTACACGTGTAAAGGTTAGAGATGTCCACCACCTTGCACTGTAGCTCGCCGTCATCGGTGTGCGACACTATCTTCAGGACCTCTGGAGGACCTGAGCCTCGGGGCAGTTGCACACTTTGGTAGGTTATCTGTTCTTGTTGTCCTGTCATCTGTTTTCTTTCCCTCCTCCTCCCCACCCCTTCCTTCCTGCTGTTTTACCTTTTGTCTTTCATCCTTCCTTCCTGGTTAATTCCACAGGGCAAGCCAGTCAAGAGGTCTGTGCCATATTTGTCTCACTGGTATAATTACTAACTATTTCTCTGTCACTAATAGGCCATTACTCAGGCGGTACCAGCCAGCTTCCAAGGCTACACTGAGGGCACCGAGCATGAGGCCAGGGGCCCCTCTTTTTTCATTAGTCCCTTGAGAAACCGGACTAGTCTTGGCTCCAGGCCGAGACAGGCGAGGCCCCTTTAATGTTTTTGCAGAGCTCTAAAGCACTTTGTTGCCTCAATAAAGTTCATTTATGGGATAATAAGGCTCTGGAGGACACATGGTGCTGATTTGAGTTGAATGGTTTCAGCATGGTTCACATTCCCAACGCCAGCTCTCTTGTCTCTCTGCCTGTTCTCAATCTCTTTCTTTCATTCCATCTTGTTTCTTTTTCTTTCTCCACTTCTCACCTTACTCTCGCTCCTCGTCTCACACCCCCTCCTGTTCTCTTTATCTACCGTCATTTCTTCTTCTTCTTTCCAACACTTTGGCAGTGTAACTGTCTGATCCTGGGCTGACCTGGGATTTGCACACCTGGAAATGAGTAGCAGCGAGGGGGTCGGAGGCCCTCTCATTTCCCAGGATTTATTCCAGAGCTTTGAGGGCAGAGAGGGTGGGGGAGGGACGACAGGCGATCAGAGGAATGAAAACCCTCAAGCCCCAAACCCTGGCAGAAGGATCGAGCTCTACATGCCAAGGCTCTGCACAAGAGCCGAGTGGCCCGGACATATACAGAATCAAAGGCACGGAAGGACATGTATAGGATACATGCGCCGAAACAGATTGCTGTACTCTGTGGATGGGTGCATGCACAGATCACACACAGGCCCAGCGTTCACTTTATATCCATTTGGTTATTGCACATGGGGCTTACGTGAGTGTTGGCCATCTTTCCCTGAAACCCAGTACGGATACTGTACACCACTCTATGCTAAACGGTTTCATCTGAGTTCAATGTTTTTCTTTTTCCCTCATTAGTAGTCGGTTAACCACTAATGCTTAGTGTATCTGCTCAGCTTTTCTTCCTCCCTTCATTGACTTAGCGAGAAACAGATGCGGCTCAAACCGCCACATCTCTCTCTGCCTTCTGACTGTCATCCTTCCCACCACTTCTTTTACGATAATCTCTCGCTCTCAAACGGAAAATCGCCCCAGTTTTGCGTGTCTGCTCGTGGCACAACACATGAGATGGCGTATGTGGTTTAATAGGATAAGGCTTTTGGGGTTGCTCTGTGTTTGGAAACATGGCTGAGGCCACCTCTGACTGGCTGTTTGAGTTATCTTAAAGACATTGGGTTAGGCCTGAGGGTGCGAACTTGAGCTTGAGCTTGTTAGTGCGGTTGGAAAAGCATGTGTTGGATTCCATGATGAGAGCAGGATGAAAAGCTGCGAGTCTGGAGGACCGATGCTGATTTGATGTTGGCATTTGGGGCTACTCCATTTTCAGTTGTGGTATATTGGGATGGCAAGCTGCTTTGGTAGCCAGTTCAGCCGAAACAGACCACTAACACAAAGGGTGCCTAAAACTTATTGCATGGAAAAGGGGTAACTGTTACATATTACTGTGGTTTCAGATGGTGGTAGTGATTGATCGGTGTGGATATTTAGGCTTTCACTTAATGTACATCAGTGCAACAACCTTTTGGCTCTGTGATGAGTATCACGACTAGAATACACAATTAATGGCAGCTGAACACACAAATCATTCATAACTGATAAATATATGTGACGCTAGCCGTTTTGCAGCCGTACGAGCCAGCTCTTCTAAGGGAGTCGAGTCAAAAGAGCCAAAGCTTTGCAAAGAGCCGGACATCACTAGGTCACGTCAGCTCTGTTTTCTGGTTGTTTTCGATTATCCATGTCTGGCTCTGTAGCTGCTTCTCTATGTTCACCAGTTTATCTCCGTCTATGTCTGTTTACCAGTTGGTGCCGAGCGTTGGCAGCGTGTGGTGGAGTTTTAGAGCTTTGTTGCTAAAAACAGCTGCCTGGTGCATCTGAAAACGACCCAATGAGAGTGACTCAAACCTAGAGAGTCAGTTTGCTCATGGGATATTACGCAGGCCTTTATCACTGGGTAATTAGATTGCAATGCATTGAAGCCTAGTGCTCTTGAACTGACCGGGCCACGGTTGCTGAGTGATGATCATTTAGTAGAGACCAGACAGAGACCAACTAATTTGCAGCCTCTTGCACAACATGAATTGGCTTTCATTTTTACTTTGTAGTAGGGTAATGTGATATTGTGGTTCAAGGGGTTCATTTCCTCAAAACATCTGAGATTTCAGGAGCGAGGTCAAAAGGTCAAACTGTCAAAATCTCCCTCCTGTTTCAGCTGTGGTCTCAGCTGCTGAGTTATTGTCATGTGGGATTGTAGATATTAGCTCAGTCTGACTTCAAGTCGACTTTATTAGATGGAGCTGGTGGTTAAGAGCTGAACGAATTACACAAAGCTGTATTGTCACACCATCTAATTAGGCACATAAAAGGAATCTCTTTTCTTTGGACAGGAGGTCACAAGATGTAAACAGGCCGTAAAACGGAGACATCTGTAATCATTTTCTCCTTTCTTCGTTGGTAATCTTTAGCCAGCGGGGTCAGATTCTAGCTCTTCAGGGTAAATGTTGCCAAATAGATGTTTGGGGCTGCTGTATAAATTATTTGTTTGAATGTATTTGTGTGTCAAACATTACTGTGGTGAGGTGTTGTGATATTTACAGTGCCAGAAAGTGTGTGACTAAGACCAATTTTAAGATGCAATATGCAGATTATGACAGTTCAGGTACTAGAAATATAATCAATTTACTGTACTCCACCTTAGTTTACGGAATAAGAAAAACTGAGATTTATCTAAAGTGTACCAGTAAAGCAGAAACAATCAGCATTCTCTTATTAGTTAGAAGGGCGACTCACTCAAATAAGAAGAGAATTTAGTGAATCTATAGGATAATATTGCTGCACTACTGCCACAGTGTTCTGATGGGTCTGAGACACAGGAGTCTTCAATAGTATTTTTTTAGGTGGTATGAAAGAAGTAGACAATAAATATTCTCATACTCAAATTTTGTACTTTGACGGTAACAGACTAAAATAAAAGAAGTAACCTGTAACGTGCATATTCAGTTCTTCAGCATTGTCCTCATTTGTTGGCGAAAACTGGAGATTTTGACCAATAAAGTAACTTTAACAATTCAGCTTTTCTGTGGAGAAACTACCTGAAACAGCTTCAAAAATAAATTATGAAATCCTAATTGGATGTTGTTCTATTTCCACACTGTGAATGGCACCTTCTTTTAATCACTGGCTCTAACCTTTTGATGTGCAGGCAGCAAAAGACGTGCCTCATCACTTTACCATCATAACTTCTGCCCCCGCTGTGCAGCATCCTCGTTTAATTGCTCCCCGTTTTCCTCGTTAAGGAAAAGTAGAAGGTTTAAATATGGAGCGCTGTCTTCACATTGTCTAAATTGTCTGCTTTCATTACATGATATGGAAATGTTTGCATTTCTGCAGTATCAGCCCAGATGATTGCACCTTTGTGTCTTTGAAGATCAACTTTCAGTTTCAGTTTTACAGTTTGCTCCTGTTTCACCTGATCAAGGCTACTTGGTTCTGACATGCTGCAGAAGTGTGTGTGTGTGTGTGTGTGTGTGTGTGTGTGTGTGTGTGTGTGTGTGTGTGTGTGTGTGTGTGTGTGTGTGTGTGTTGTCAACGGCAACTCACAGACCTGGCTTTCATGGCCTCACTTCAGAGACAACTCTCCTCTGGCAAGGTTTCAGGCCAAGGGGAATATTTATATATCATCTGAACAACAAATATTAAAGCCGACCTGTGAGGTCAAAGCCATTCGATGGACACCCACCAGAAATGTTCAAATACACTTCTAAGTCCTGCTGCTGACCCACCAGAGTGTCCCTGTAACACGGTCTCTGACCCACTTTGCTGCCTTTACTGTACATCACACACACCAATCTGACCACGACATACTCCTCTGGGATCGTGAACTGCTGCTTGCTGGAAGATCAAATGTAAACATATGATACGTCAAAGATGAAAAAACTTCTAGCATCCAGCCTTTCTTCACCAGACTGCATGTGTCTGTTGTTTTAGACTCATTTCTCATTAATTACTTATTTTCCCCTATTGTGACATCCTTGTTACCAAGTGCGGTAAGAAGCATGTTTACTTTAGATAATTTTGAAGCAACATTAGCCTTAGTGGAAGGTGATTTAGACTCGTTAAGGTACAATGTGTTGGTGATCGACAAAACTGTTGTATTTACAGATTGATTTGTTCGTTTGGCACATTTTTACAGTATGTAGTTTCTGTGTGTGGCCTTTGACCTGTATGAGTGGTAAATTTATGCATTCAATATGTGCATCAGCAGAAAACGTACATTGCAACCTGTAACCAGTACCAGCTCTAGAAAATGATGCACGGCCCACATGACACAAAACACTAAAATACAGGATCTGCAAAGTGCCTTCTTAACATATTTTTTATAACTAGCTCAAGGACTATGTCCATTAAAACCTTGTGCACAAACGGCTGAAGAATTATATTAGCTGCCAACATAGCAGTCATTCAGGACTCACGATGAGCCAAATAAACGTGCAAAATAAACATATTAAAAATGTTTTTTGCATTTAATCCAATCGGTACAATTTTTTAATAAATCCAAGGTTCATGTCAAACTATGAAGGAAATTGTAAAAATGAAAGTATTTCCATTGTTATAGTACAGTGATTAAACTTATATTATATAATATAGGGATTATTATATTAAGTGTGTAACTGTCAGATATATCAGATACATCAGTGTATGTTTATAGATGGGAAAAATAATTAATATGACATTGATCAGTAATTTAAAGCTAAAAAGTAACTTTTTACTAACAAACGCACGATAGAGCAGTCGTCTTCCAACCTAAAGGTCAGCGGTCCGACTCTCCGTTTCCACAAAGCTACATGTTGTGTGTCCTTCGACAAGACACGGATACCCCATAGTAGCGCAGACACAGGTCTAGCAGCCGTTCAAACAACAATTTCCCGAAGGGTATTAAAAAAGTATTCATTATTATTATTATTATTATTAAAGATGATATATCGTGTGTAATTCCCATAACTGATGATACTGGTCAAAAATACTGGTCATAATAACAGTAAACGACACTAGAAATGTTTTTATTTTGGGGTAACAATTGCTTGTTTGCTTTTTCCACATAGAAGTCAACGAGGTCTTTGGAAGTAGCAGTGGCAATAAAGAGAAAGAAAGGAGTAGTAGATGATGTGTTATTCCTGCAGCATCAGTCTTAACCAGCAGAGGACAGCAGATCATCATCTCTATTTAGTGCTTAAAATCAACAAACTGAGTAGGGTGACTTCTCTGGTGATGGGCTTGCACTAAGAGAACATAGTGTTTAGGTATAGTGCAAACCGGTATCCGTATCGGTATCGGTATCTGTACTGCTGCAGGTACAAAACCCGTTTTTATCAATTTCATCATTGTTGTGTAACGTAACCTGCTTCTTGCATAAATGCCGTTTTGAGATTGGTGGCTGTATGGTAAGTTTTAAAATTCTTCCAGAAAACAATCGGCTTTTGACCTCCGACCCCTCAAAGATCATTCAGAATGTGAGGATGATTGCCACATGCATGGAGGCTATAAATAACAAGACCACCTGAGAGACAAATTCATTAAAAAAAGATTTTTAGATAAAGGAAGTGAAAAAAGGGGGTTCTGGTGTGAAGAAAAATGGTAATAGCTGGCTGAGAGGAAAAAAATGAAATGAGAGAGCTCGTTTCCACCACTCTTGTTATTGCAGCCTTTTCTTGTTGTCAGAAAACCTGAGTGAACCCTGACCTCTGCCAGCAGCATGAGGAAGTGGTTAGACAGACTCATAACAAGACTCGGTGCAGCTGAGTACTGAGAAACTGAGTCTGAGGGCAGAGAAGTACATGTTCCCTTTGAGATTGTCTCAGTTGTTGGCACGGCACCTCAGGCCTGCCACCTCAGTTCCTCCGCTTCACAAGCTCTCTCTCAGATTGTCTACGATCAGGCCGCATGTTTATGCGTCGGCCTAAACCGCATCTCCTCTTTCTCAAAGAGCCAGTGACCTCATTTTCTGTCTGAACACCGAGCTCTCATGAGAAAAACGGCCCCCAATCCTATTAATTCAACCACTCTCTGCTGACCGTGTGGGTGAAGTGAGGATGGATAAACCAGGCTGCTGCTCCATTGCACTCGGGCAGTTTCATGCTCATAAACGCAGTCAGGGCTCAGTGAAAGCACACTCATCGTTGAACTCCCGCCCCTTCCAATCCCTTCATGTTGCTCTGCTAAAGTATCTCTTGCTCTGTCACACACACACACACACACGCACACACACACACACACACACACACACACACACACACACACACACACACACACACA
>JAUMTR010000017.1:12473567-12484402 GCA_032270685.1 Microctenopoma stevenorrisi
TTCCTGCTCTTGGTGAACAGCTGGAGGGTTGGAAAACAAGCAGGGCTGCGGCTCTCTAGGACCGAACTTGCCTACCCGTGGGTTAGGTCAACAGCATGTTCAGCTGTCTGTCAGGATTTAATGTGAGATGTCCATTAGGACCTTGGACCTTGGACTTTCCTCCAGATGAAGTTACCTAGGGAACTTTTCCAGCTAGAATCAGAGAAATGTTTAATAAGGCTATTATTAAATAGCCTTATTAAATAAGGCTATAAGGCTCCCAGGCTATAACCACAGGTAGCAAGTATTTGTGCCTTACACAGATTAACTGGATGCTAGTTTTTTGCAGTATGTATGTACATTTACTGTTTTTTTGTCCTTTAATGGAAACTAGAATCCATGAAAAGGCTTTAACCATACATGTAAATGTTCCTAATGTTTTAAAACAGAAAATGAAGCGGCCCGTGTGCACCCTGTTTCTGTGTAATACCTCTAGATGTCGGCTTCTATCTGTCTGAATGTCCATCAATAAGTCAACGGGCTGTCTGTGTGTTTGACGCTCTTTCTGCTGATTTATTTATAGAGGTTTCCCGAGGCTTTCTTTCTGCATGCTAGATGTTTCCTGATAATGCAGAGTGTTGTCAGGTGCTGCCTAAGTGTAAGTGGTTGACATGTGGCTATGCCTAATATTATATGTGACTCACTGTTGTGACTGTGAACTGTCTGATGACATTTGTCAGTATTTACTGTTGTAGGTGAACAAGAACGTCTCCTCCTGACTGCAGCTCAGGCTCGACAAGGTCACAGAAAGTTCATGTTCTCTTTGTTGGACTAGTTACCAGCCAAACGTGCAGAATATGACCGGTTGTCTTTGTTAACGCTTGGCCAATAAAGACATTTCGCTGTCTAAGTCAAAGGACAACTTCCCAGATGCATTCAGGCGAAGCTTAATCTTTATTTTTTCTCTTTTTGTTTCCTCCTTGTCATGCACCAGCTGTGATTTTAGCTTTTCTACAGTATTAAACATTTAATCACAACACTGAATTTGTCTCGAGGAAGAAGAATATAATGCTCTTTTATTGTCACTACACGAGTACAATGAGATTAAAAGCAGCTCATCCAGTGCAGTAAACAATCAACAAATGGTACAAAAGTTGTTCTATACACATAAGGGAAAGATAAACTAAACCGTGAGATATGCAGTACGGGCTTTTGCATGTATTTAAATAGAAACATTACACCGTAATAATAATAATATGTCATAC
Organism: Microctenopoma stevenorrisi; assembly: GCA_032270685.1. Taxonomy (NCBI): domain Eukaryota; kingdom Metazoa; phylum Chordata; class Actinopteri; order Anabantiformes; family Anabantidae; genus Microctenopoma; species Microctenopoma stevenorrisi. The sequence continues at coordinate 12,474,812 of JAUMTR010000017.1, forward strand.
TGAGTTGTGATATTGCACAATTACATGAACATATGAGGTATTTTTAATACAAGTAGATGCATAACAGGCAGTGACACAGCATTTTGTTTACACTGAGATACCGATGGTGTACTTGATGATAGATGTAGTTTCTATTCACAAATACATTGATACTGAGCAGATCAATCAAACGTTTCTAACTACATATTCCTTTTCTGTCAATCTTGCAGCACAACAGCTAGTTAATTATCCACATACCCATAAAATTGTGTATCAGTTTTACACATGTAATACCTCAAGCATCTGCTTCTATCTGCTTATTAAATAAAGTGTTTTTTTTTTTATTCAGAAACTGTTTAATTTAATCAGAAACCATCATGCATGTTTCATACATCGCATATTTGCGATTACAGTTTAGTTGTATGGGAACAGTTTTGAGGAGATGGAGCTGCTGACACAGAACAACTTTTTCATTAACAGGTTGAGTTTCCTTTAGCTCTAAACACAAACTCTTAAGGGAAATATCTGTATATCAGTCCAACCGATCTAATAAAAACATGCTTACAGTTCTCCACAGAAGAAGAAAATAAGTCATTTACTGATGATGTTAACTTGTCTGAAGATGGAATAAGTCTTATTTTGAAGTGTCTGTTCCTGTTTTTAGCATTGAGCTGCAATGGTTAATGCATGACACATGACTTACGGAGGTGAGGAAATGACTTGCTTTGCTGGTGACCGCTTCAGCAAGTGTTTCATAGAAGTCTGATGGAGAAAGACTAGTACAAAACAGCTACTACTACTACTTTACTTTACTTTGCTTGGCAGACGCTTTCATCCAAAGCGACTTACAAGGAGAAGATACCAGCAATTACCATTTTGTTTCTGTAAATTCTGAGTTACTACAAACTAAGAGCTCTGATAGGATCCAACTTGTTAAGATGAAGAACATGCTAGGAATAACTACTACAATTCGCTGAACAAACCGTAAAATAAAAGGTCATAATCAGAGAGGGAGGGAGGGAGGAGCAGAGACGCAAAGGAAGGAGCTGGTATGTGTGCAGAAAGAAACTGTGAAGTCTTTCTCACAGAGATCAGAGAGTTCTATCTTACAAGGAACATGCTGCAGATCTTAGGCAGCTAGTATATAAAAGATTTCTATGTCTGTGAGCTGTGATCCACTGGACTAGTTTTATTTCTATAACTTTTCTCCTTTAGGTTAGTGGAGATAGATTTCAATATGAATACATGAAACTATCTGAAAGATATAGAAAAGTATGACAAAGGCATTTTTAGACATTTATTGCGGTGCAAGGAAAATCCCTCAACCCTATGGTCACAACATCAAACATCTTTATCCACAGGAAACATTGCACAAAAATAACTTTTTTTTCTGCTTGGCAGGTTGCGTACAGTAACTACTAACTACTAAATATACCATAGACACCATAGATACCAAAAGTCATTTTGTGGGTTAATTTGCAGCCTGGTAGCTCAAGGGATTTAGCGTCAGACTGGGATGTAGAAGGTCGCCAGTTCGAACCCCATTCGACTCCTAGTCCATCCTCTACCAGGTGTGTCCTTGAGCCAGACATCCAGCGCTAGCTCCCTGTAAGTCGCTTTGGATAAAAGAGTCTGCAAAGTAAAGAAAAGTAAAGTAATTTAGGAGAAAGTATGTAGTAAGTAAGTAGAGTAAATGTTACACTTGGTGACTGATAGGCTCAGAATTTGTTGTAATTAGACAAGAACTCCCAGCTTCCTGTTGTCTTTTTGTCATTAAAAAATAAATAGAAAATAGTTTGGCAATAATTGGTGGCCCTGAGTCCAATCACATCGGTCGTGCAGCTTTCTCACAATAAAAGATGCTACAAGCAAAATATGGCGCTGGCAAGTGAGCTTGTTAGCAAAACCAGTAATTAAAACACAAACCTGTGTCCTTGGCTGCATTGCTGGAAATCTACCAAGTTTCTGACTGTCCACTTCTTGGCATAGGTCACTACCAACCCTTCCTGACTGCACCAGGTTCCCTGCAAAATCTCATTATCCTTTTTATCTCGACATTTATCTGACAAGAGAGCAGGAAGGGCGCATCCAGGCCATCTTTAAAGATTCATAAAAGGCAGGAAAAAGAGAAGAGAAAGCCCTAAAAAAACGAAGGGGGCCCAAAACTAGCAATTCTGTTTAATGTCTGCATGTGATAGGGTTGACAGAAATATTAATCAGGAACTAAAGAAAAATTCAGACCTTTGCTCTCGGCTGCCTCACTTAGAGTCTTTAGTTACCACCATTACATAGCAACTGAAGGTCGGGAGGTCTGCCACTAATTGGTTCTACAGGGTTTTGAATAACAATGAGTGGAGCCCAATTATAAAATCACTGAGATACCACAGAGGAGTAAGTGAGAGAGAGCGAGTGAGTGAGTGAGAAACAGAGGGAGGGAGCATGAAAGAGTGAGAGAGAGAGTGACGAGGGACCTGCTGGACTAGTAATGGGAAAGAGGGACTGTGGAGAAGAAAGACAGAAGTGAAGCTGTTTCATCACTTTTGCTTCTCGTTCCTCAGCAGCAATCTATTAATAAAATTTATAAATCAGCGGTGGCATAAATTTTAATAGAGGGATGTGGAAAAACAGTCAAGGTCTCTGAAGATAGCTCCACCTCATTTTAAATTCCATTTGCATAAAAGATTCACGTAACACAGGCAGATTTGAAGGCAATCTTTTCCTTTTTATTGTATGTTCATTTATTAGTAATAGAACCCTTTTTACATGGCAGGATCTGACACGAGCACTTCGGAATATAAATCAGGGCCTTTTCAGAACAAGTGTCTCCTCCTCTTTGCTTTTTTCACTTCATGGGTGGCGCGCGCGTGTTCTTCTCTGCCCATGCATGCATCTACAGCAGCGTATCTGTGCAGAAGCACCAAGAACATTGATAGGTGTGTGTGTGTCTGTGTGAATTTATACAGATGTTCTAATGCATCCTTGCTGTGTTGCGTTTTTTTGGTTGACAAGACATCAGCAGACAGGTTCAGCAGCCACCTGGTGGCTCTCTTCCTCTGACACACAAAGGAACAGCCGCTCCCCAAATTAGCACTTTGTCTGGTGGGTGGAGAAGCTGTGTCAAGTGGAACAACATCCCCTCCCTTTGACTGGCTTTCAGACAAACCACTGGGTACGAACTGACACGCTACCACTTTATCAGGCAGGAAACTCTTACTCAGCTGCGTCGGTTTATGCTGTGAGAGATTTTAAGTATATGTGTTGTCATGTCGGTGTCTTCTTTCCACTGAGTAAAACCCAAAGTTACATTACTTTAATTAATACCTAAACAACAGTATGAACGAACTTCCATTGTCAAAAAATCCAATGTATTAAACAGAGTATTAAAACAAAGTAAAATAAAGTGGGTTATATCAGATCTACAGCACAGGAAGGGAGTGCTGTGTGTACTGTTTACTGTAGCTCAAGGTAAAACTGAGCTGCTGGCTAATATATCCCATCCTCCTGCCATTGTAATGAGATAATCAGTGTTATGCATTTCATGTGAAGGTGGTGTTTTTGGTGCCATGGCTGACCTGCTGTATATTTAGAAATAAGTTACCCAGTAGTGTAAATTGGTAAATGCACTTTTTAAATGATGGTTTCATTTATTAGGAGAACTCGTTGTCCAAACCTGCCTGGTCTTGTATGGAAAAAGTGGTTGTGCTACCATTGGTTTCAACAGCTACAATCAAGCCTCTGACACTGATGCTGTGGAGGAATCTTCTCAGTTAAGACTTCTGCTGTTAGGTCCATAAATCACAGATTTCCCAATGCATTCTGTTATTCTTTCAACTCAATTAACTGCTGCGCTAAAATGCAGAACGTGAAGGTAAAAAATAATTAACCTTGAACAATCGAATGTGTTTAGCTCACATAGACACACTGACGTTACTTATACTAAAAAAACACGGGAACATCCTGTTTCCTGGCAGCAAAATCGTATCTGACACTACTTTTCTCTTTGATCGTACTTGGATTGATCACTGTGCAGCAAAGTGGGCAAGAGATAAGAGTAGTGATTATTCTCTCATGTTTGTCCACAAAGGCTCAGTCTGTCTGGGATCTTAGCCTTTAATCAACCCAGAGTAACATCCTGCTACCTCACCTCCAACCCTTTACGGATTATATCAGCAGTATTGGCGCAGGTCATCAAACCCAGCCCATTACGTTACTTCATCTGTGTTACATTCATTTTGGAATTTGACCATTATCTTACTTCAGGTTTTTTATAATATATAGATAACGTTGCCTTTGTTGCACTTTTGCTTCTCTTTACATTGTGGATTAAATGTAATAACATTCTGAAATGTTTGGACGATAAAGCCACTGAGCCTATTCATGTTTCATATCATATTATTATCAGTAGTTGCATTTTTTTCATATTTCTAATGAAATCAGTGTTTTACCTTGATCCACGTCTGTTGCACCTGTAAAAAACCTTGAGTAGTTTCGAATTACGTCCAGTTGGCGGTGATGGCTTCCTTATTGTCAACTGCCATTTGTTTAGTGTCATAATTAAGCAATTAATACGTGCCATTTTGATTGTTTTGTGTTTGCCCCCATAATAGTGCTGCGTCTGTTTGTGTGAGGAAAGCGTGCTGAATAATTCATGGCGCATCATCGCGACAGACAGCATTGCCTTTTAAATTATGAACACACTGGGGTGAGATGCTAACTTGTTCTGACTAGCATGAGGTGAAAGAGAGAAAAAAGTCTCATAGAGCATCTGCTGCTTCACTGTTATTGGAGGCGATGGAGGAGCATAAGAGTGGACATCTTGGATACCTTTATGTGTCTTGTTAAAACCTGAAGGCTGGCAGTGCTGCCTGTGGAAAGTGTTGCTGTCAGCACACATCATTTAACACGTAAATGCTTCTGATTTTCAGCTGAATTGGACTTTTTCTCCTCTGATGTTCTGCTCAAGGTGTGTGCAGCACTGGTGCGTGTATGCAAGTGGAAGGGAGTGGATCAGCGATCTCCTTTTTCTCTTTTGTTTCATTCACTCGTTGCTGTTTTTATACCGTGATTTATTTATTTTAATAAATCGTACAGCAGTACAGCATGCAGAGTATCTTTTATCTATGGTAATGCTATGGTTTCCTGGAAACATCTCACAATTTAGGTAACTTTCCCATAAAAATAAATAAATAAATGAAACTGTTTTCCTGCATATTTAAATGATGAGTGCTATAGTTCCCTGTGGCAGCCTGTCATGAGGCTTCCCTCACACTTGTATGCTTTGATAAACTCTAAGGTTATGAGATGTTGTTTGATCTGTGGAAAATGTGTGTGCTTTGTGCTAAACTTAGTTTGAGTAAGACATTAGGGCACGCTCTAGGGGTGAATTGAGGCAAAGCGGAGCGCACAACAGTCTGTCACCTTGAAGAGAAGCAGGTTGTGTGGTTCAAATCTGCAGGGAACAGATCAGTCATGAGAGAAGCCTGGGCATCTCTCCCCTGGGAGCAGAGGGGGAGAGCCCGGCTGTGAGTGAGAGACATACACTGAGCGATAGAAGTAGCGAAAGGCAGTGCTGATAAAGGAATAATGAGCAGGTGTGTGCATGTGCCTGCACCAGAAATCCAGAGAGCTGCCTGTGACAACTTATTAGCACATAAAAGTGGAAAAACAAAACAAAAACACACCAGAATCTGTCGCAGCCTTTCAGGATCCTTTTTGGCCCCTTTTCTGTAGCAGTGCTACCTCGGCTACAATATGCAAATCAGTCTGCTGTTTGCCTAGCCTGAAAAAGTAACTCTATTATTATTAACAGCAAAAGAAAGAGTCTGACTGGGGGCTATTTTACCTCTCCCAGTGGGAAATCTGCAAATTAACAAAGAGAAAATTGAATGCAGCATTCGCCACCTATTATTTCTGTATTTTCCATCTCCTTCCCCACATGAGGATGCCACATCCTGTAAATTAATTAGCTCTGAAAATGTCTTAATGATATTTATACTTTTTTAGTATAATTGTCTAATTGTGCTCTTCTAAAGAAACATATACAGTGTGCTCCAGCGCACAGGCTGTATGAAGAGAAACTGTTTTTTTTTTTATGTTCAGCACATCATTTAGCCCACTCCCAATCGTGATTGTGCCTAACCAGCCTCCTCCCTCTGTCTTGCTGCTGTCTCTCTGGGGAAAGCTTCTGCACCACTCTGTTGGTCAATTAGTCAGTGTGTAATGTAACTCACAGGCTGAGAAACGACTGCAGGGAAATGTTTTCCGCTCCGTGTGGTGAAAGGGCAGCAAATAAAAAAACAAATGAGCCTAATGGATGCTTGACTTTGAGGTCATAAACCTGTCTGACACACATGTATGACTGAACACATGCAACGTTGAAGTGAGATAAACTTTTTGGATCTGTAAACATTCTTTGCTTTGTCACTGTTTCTGATATGTATGTGTTTCGTACATGAATCCTTTCACAGCAGCCCTTTCAAGTATTTTCACAATGGCAATATTCCCCTTGTCTTGTTATAACTGAGGTGCTGTGACTAACGTGAGATGACACCGGGCTGTTTGTTGTCTCCATCTCTCCAACATGTGGCTTACGTCTCCTCTGTGATGTGATTCTGGATGTTATGAGCGCTGCCTCTGGCCTGATCTCCGGGGGGGATTTGTTGAAGCAGACACGTGCTCTTCAGGAACAGTTTGGTTGGCTTGGCTCAGCGATGGAAGCCCTTTCAAAGGCATGCCCTGCATTCACTCTCAGCTAAAGGAAATCTTGCCTTCACCTGCTGCGCTCACCTGTCCTTTTGATCTCCGCACCATAGATTAATATTGCAAAGTCTATATCTGCTACCCTCGTCCCCTCTCTTGTTTCTGTTGTTATCTTTGCATCCTATCACTCCCCAAACACCCCCCCACCCCCCTCTGGTTGTGGATATTGCTTTTCTTTTCACCGTCACTCTGGTTTTCTCCACTGCCCCATCTCAATCAAGAATGCAGCAAGTTTTATGAATTCATCAAAATGATCATGGACAGTCCAGGGAGGCGTGCGGGGAGGCAACAAGGCGAGACGATGGCTGTTGGAACAGACGGAGAAAAGGGGAAAGAAGAGAAAAGCGAGGGGGGTGTTGTTGCATTGCTGAATTTTAATGAGTACCAGAGGGAATTTGTTCTGCACTTTTTTTTTCTTGCTCCTGTTCCATGTTTTTTTTTTTTTTCTGGGATGCACACATCAACCACATGGCTCCAAATCACCATCACACAAATGATCTTCAACACGTCTGGTTTTGGCTCGGACAGCAGTAGCATGTCACTGAGAGGAGCAATCACACCAAGAAAACAGCTACCAAAAGTCCTAATTGATCTGCCAATTTGTCATGTTTATCTTTACTGTCTTCCAGCAGCCACCAAACCACACACCACCGCCACATCCCCTTCCCGGAAACCAGTGCAGATGTAAGCAGTGTTTCTTTCCATGACAGATCTGCTGCTCATTAGTGAATTATTCATTCTTTTCATTAGAGTCTTCAAGATAGCATCACAAGTGTCCACACTTTCTGCGTCTGTTCCTTATTATTCTTCTGCTTTATTTCTTCCTCATCTACTCTCTTCCTCACCCTCCACTGAGCTTGTATGGCCTTTGGCTTTTCTACACTATCTGAGACTCTTTTCTCCTGCTCCTGTCTCTTCCTCTCTCTCTTTCTCTCTTAGGAAGTCTTTATTATACTTTGCTCCAACAGCAAAGTACACAGATAAAAGATAATTGCCTGGCTTGAGTCCTCCATTGATATGAAAATAGGATTTAAATTATTCACAGTGGTTTAAAGGTTAGTTGAAGGTTATTACTGGCAGAGAGAAGTAGAAAGGCACAGGGCAAGTTAAAAAAACAAAACAGTTTGTGTTGCAAGCTGTGGCCGGAAGGTGAGGTGCCTTTTCTGAAAGGCAAATTTGCAGTGCAGGCAGCAGAGACATCTTGCGAACAAACCACAAAAGCCTCTCAGGGGGATTTTGAACATGGTGGTGGAAGTCAGTTATTAAGCAGCAAATTAAGGGCGGCTTCTCCACAGAAAAACGTTGTCAGTTGTAAACAAGGCTTGAATCTGATCCTTGCCCACGCTCGAATCCTTTTCCTTTGTCTCCTGTCTAGCGTTTCCTCCTTCGGGCAGTGCCACCGGTGCATGTTAGGTAATAAACACCGACTTTCTTCTGAGGATAGAAAAGGTTGAAGTGTTGGGCTTAAATTAGGGTCAATTCTGTTGGGACACTGACTTGTTTTGAACTGTGGACATGATGGACTCAGGAGGGGATGAGGGAGAATTACCTGCTCTGTTGTTGCCGCCGTCCCTGAGGATACTTTTACAGATCACAGCAAGGGTTTGTGGAATAAATAGGAGAGAGGTGATGTTGTAAGGAGTCTTTTTCTGTTCCTGTCACATTACCCTAGCACCAGCTCGTGTGTCTGCAGGGCTTTGTTACGCCTGGATACAGGATTCAGATGTTTTTTTTTTACACATGAAGGTTGCAGTAGGTGGTCTGTAAACAAAACAATGCCGGCATCATCCTCAGCTCTGCCTGGCATCTATTTCCGTGCGTATTAGATTATTTTACAGTTGAGGAATAGCTTTTGGTTTTATAATAAAGTAATTTAAATTTAACTAAAGAACATACTGTTACTGCTATTAATACAAAACAGTTCAATTGTGTTTATTTATGTAACATCAAATCATAACATCATCTGAAGTCACATAGTAGGGTTAAGACTTTGCACAATTACAAAGAAAACATGCAGTATACAACTATAAAGAGTCAGAGAAAACCCCACAAACCCCCGTGAGCGAGCGCTAGGCAGTGGTGCACAGTGCCTTTATCAGAAGAAAACTCCTGGAAACCAGGCTGGGGGGTGTTAGGATAGTTAGGCAGGTTGGTCGGGCCACACACTGCACACGGGACACATACACACAAATTCAGGAACAGGTTTTAAGCATACGTGGTACAACTTTACCATAACTTACCATAAACTAATCATAAATAGCTCTGGTGTAAGCGTGACAAGAGACCTGAGCTCTCAGAAATGCAGTGGCTGAAAGAAAACCATGCTGCACTCAGTGTGCGCTCACATACACACAGCTGGGCGGCGATGTTGATGACGTTGTGGTATTAGCTTTGCCGCGTGTGGAGCTATGATCCAACGGATGTAGCTGTGTTACAAACACAAACAATAACAACTGAAACCTTGATTTCTTTGAACAGATCCGGAGCTTTATCTCTGAGATGCACTCAGTATTTCAGTTCCTTCACTGGAGGAGAGCATATTTATTTTTCTTTCCGAATTGTGAAGAGTGGGCCTGTCTTGGAGCCGCTCCCACCCAGGGAGACTATTGATTACCTGAAGCCAATCACTTGACAACTGAATATCCTCAGAGAGCAGCCAAGCACAATTTGCCCCCTTATTCTTTAATTAGCGATACAACCCGTGGGCACTAATCTATGAGTCGCCTCTCTGATATTCGTTAGATCTGTAATAAATGTAGCTTATTTACAGCTTTGGAGGCGCAGATGGCAGAGTTAGAGTCTCGGCTCCGCTCTATGGAAAGCAGGTCAGATAGTCAGGCCCCGGTAGCACGA
>JAUMTR010000017.1:12484502-12499438 GCA_032270685.1 Microctenopoma stevenorrisi
GTGTAAGGTCTAAAACCTTACACTGTAAAGTGCCTTGAGATAACTTTTGTTGTAAAATGGCGCTATATAAATAAATTGAATTGAATTGAATGTGCACTGCTTTGATTTCTCTGACTCCCAAAGAGTATTGGGATTGGTGTTTGCTGCAGGAATGCTAATATGCTCCTGGAAAGGGAGACGCTGTCAGCCTGTTGGCAGACAAGAGGAGATCAAGCAAGACTTTCTTCTCTCCATATTTACACCTGTACACATCATGCCTTTCAAATAAATTCAGATTTATAGCTGTCCCTAAAAAATGCTGGATGTAATACCCAAATTTGGCAGGTGAAGAGGCTGCAGAGAGGCAGTCATACAGAAGCAGGTCCAATTTTCTGACCTTGAAAGTCTTCCTTGAATATCTTAAAAATGATGAGGGTGGAAGAAGCAAGGAATGCTCCACAGGCTTCCGGAATGTGAACAATGTGATGCATTTATTTCATACTGCATTACATCCTGCAGTTTGTGAGAATGTATGCCAACAAAGAAATTACTGACAGCTGATCATTTCAGCTTTATGTAACTGCAATGCAGTTGAATGTGCTCACTGTTGTTAGCTCTGCCGGGGTGATCAGGCGCTTTGTGCCTTGCTTAATGACACTTACCGTTGTTGTTCAGTGAGGAAAGGTTCTCTCTCATTTACCTCTGTCACGCGGATTTCTTCAACTGTGATTTGGAAGCAGCAGTCCCCTGCCACGGTCTTTCTGCCTCATCGAGGAACCTCTGTAATCAACTGTAGTGGAGCTCCTGAATGAATGAATCAGTGATGTACAACCAAAGCGAGGGTTAGGCTGCCTGGGCATCCTTTTGATGAGGCCAGATTTCTGTATCTGTCATAAGCCTGTGCCACTACCTAGCACACTTCAAACAAGCTTAGTGCTAAGCCAATTAGCATGACTTTGCATGGTGCTGATCTGCCTGTGACATGGAGCACACTGGGCTTAATTGCATATTGCAGCACTGGCTAATGCTAATTTAGTAGCCTTTAGGAGAGCTGAGCCCTGTGGTAAACAAAGCAACAGCGCTAATATGTTGTTAGTCCCATCTCTATGCACCAGCAACTACTACTGCCACTAATCTGCTTATAGTGCGCAGCACATAGTCACACACCTTCAGGCTACAGTCATCTTTTAGGCTATATATTAGGACGTCTGTCACAGTTACTATACAGCTACAGTATCTGGTTAAATATTAATTACTCAGGGATGATTGATCTCTTAAGTGGATGCAATGATGACATATGGGAAATGAGTCAGATGACGTTGAAGAATGGCATCTGACTCGCTGAGGATGACATTAGTCATTGTGAAGTTGCTTCTTATTTAACACCTGTGCTGGCTGCCATCACCTGCTGCAAGGAAATCCGTCTTTAGAGGACTAAACTGGCACAAATATTATTCCAATGTGCTCTATCACACAGAGAGTTTATTCAGGTCTAAAAAGATGCAGGTTATTTGGAGTTTATTGCAAACTGTAAGAATTATTATATACATACATCTATAGGTATTTGTCTTTGTTTGTGAACCTTGGTGGTGGTATGCCGATGCAAAAGTTAGTACTTCACAGCAAAAACATTCTGGATTCAAACCCAGCTGTATTTTCTAAGCAGACTACCTAGTTTCTACCAAGACAAGCAGGTCAGGTTTCCTGGGCTCTTATCCAGTGTGAGATGGAGTAGAAACCAACTTCTCTGCATTCCTCTAAGACGGGGGTGATCAAGTATGAAAGAGACACTTTCCTCGTGTCCAGGTCCACAGCATCAGGCTGTTTAAATAGCATTGTAATGTAGTTATGCATTAATATTAATTTCTATATGAATTAAAGGAACTTGTCATTAAGCTATAATTCGATGCCATTTTAACAATATTAACTCAGGACTCTCGAGGGGACAGACAATAAGTAATCAAATAATTAGAAAAAACGCTGAGCATCAGTGGACTAGAGCTCAGGCTGTGGAGCCTTATATCTTCATGCAGCTGATCTAACATCTCTGGTTAATACCTCACTCTTCTTTATTTATTGGCTTTTGTTTTCCCTCATAAAGCGTTTGAGCTCCTGTGCTCATAAAGTCTTTCTCTCCATCACTGATTGTTTGTTGTTTTAATATGGGACACTCATTGTTGACCAGTAAAAAAATGTGTTACAATCATTATTGCCTGACTGTAGTTGGCTTTAACATCACTCATTTTCTGTAGCCTAATTTAGCGAGTAACTTTTCTTAGGAGTATTTCTGTGCTTAGTTAGATTTTAGCGATTTTTAAGAGATTTTGAGATTCAAACGGTTTATTGTCATGTGCACAGTTCAGAAATACGTTTCCCTATTTAATAAATTTTTTTCTTTGATGTCCACACCATATGCCACACAACAAAAAGATAAAGGTAGATAATAAAAAGCATTAAGTTAAGTTTATTTCATATCAGAAGGGTCCACTTCAACACCACACAAAACAAAAAAGAAGTAAAAAGATACAGTTATGCAGACCGCATTAAAAACAAACAGGCATATTTTCCAATATTTCCATTAAAACAGGCGACATAGGTTTAATAACGCAATTCTCAGCAATAAGATGCAGGTAAATGTGTCTGTTTGTGCAAACTGGTGGGTGGGGTCCTCCCGCACACTCTGTCGTTAGTCCTTAAAGTGCAGCTTTGTACCCAGTCACATACTCAGCATAGTCTGTATGTTGGTAGAAGAGTCCTCCAAAGTCCGGCTGGATGCTTTCGCTCTCTGGGCTCCAGAGTTGGACTTGCCTGACAGATGACAGGGTTTGTTTGTTTCAGTCTTTGTCTGTAGGCTGGGTACAGGAACAACAGTTCTTACTCTACACCGTAATCTCAGAGCAGAGGAGAAACAGCGGTTTCTACAGGAAGGATGAAGAGGAACGCCTCAGTTCATTCGGGATTAAAAGGATTTCAGGTATCAACCTTCCACTGTTTGGACAGCCTGTCTCCTAAATTTACATTTGTATAGGACAAAACTGCAATCCTGATTATGTTTTCTGTTAACGTAATAATCATTATGTCCACAGTCAATGTAAAACACAAGTTGCAAATACGTTGATACTGAATCGGATCCTGTATCAGAACGTCATCGTGAGTTATGTTCTGCTTATACTAATGTGATTCTTAAGAGACAGGGTTGGTTCATTTACTTTTCTCGCTTGTCTTCTCTCCTTTACATGTTCCTCTGTTGCTGCCGCTGTCTTAAGCTGCTCTGCATTTCTGAGCAGGGGCCTGTAACAGACTAGAAAAACTCTAAAATCGGGATGGGTTAAGTGCAGAAGGACACATTTCACTGCGTGTTGTACACTGTGTAACTATGTATGTGACAAATAAAATTGGAATTTATTACATTTACTTTCCACGTCTCCGTTCAATGAAGTCACCTGTACTAATCTCAGTCGCTATGCTTTAACCCAACCAACCTAAAACCACAAAGAGTACTGGCTAATCAGAGACAGGTAGGTTGAGCCTTTACTGAATAGGGGTGGAGAAACCCTGTCAGAAAAGAGTCACCTTTCAAAATGAGTCCGGATCCGGTCCACCTGTTGCTGACCTCTGCTCTAACATGGGAAGGTATAGTTAAAGCATGTTTAGGTTAATATTATAACAAGGTGTATGAGCTCATGTTTATCATAAACTGTGACTGGTGACATGGTTCACTCAATCATTTTCATCTTGCTGTGAATCTTATAGAGCACAGCATTCGGTAACTCGTGTCTATTCATGTAAATACACATTGATCACATTGGACAAATTCCTTTATTTTCAAATTCTTCACTTTTGTATTCAGTCTTCAGGAAGTCTACAATTAACAAAGTTTTTCTACACATTGGACCTAATGCAAGGACATTTTTGCCTCCTGTTAATACAGAGCTGCATGTCCTTTCAATTTGATGATTAATATTGAATTGCATTTCCCAACGATAATAATGCAGCATCAAGATTCTTATAGCCTAAAATCTATATTTTTAGATGAACTATAGTGCTGAGGTGTAATAAGACCGCCGTCTGTCTGTTCATGACATATATGACACATCTCGACCGCTTGTGAATTTCACTCATATTAAGGAGAAAGAGAAAATCTTGTGACATTGTGACTCGCACTAGAAGGTGTGTTTTCTACGTTAATACATGCTCTATACAAAACCAATAAAAATAAAAGTAATCTTGTATAGCAATAATATGTACGTATTCACTGTGGCATTGTTTCGATAGGTTTATGCAACACTCTGCTGATCTGCTTTGACAGATGAGGAGGAAGTAAGGACAGCATAAATGTGTGTGTGTGTGTGTGTGTGTGTGTGTGAGAGAGAGAGAGAGAGAGACAGACAGAATACGTGCAGATATGTATGGGGTGCAGTGAGGGCAGCCCAGTCTCAGATCTGAGGAGGCCTGCAGCAGTGTTCCCTGCCTTTGAAGAGTCTGCTGTCTGCGCTCAACAAATATCAGGTCCAGAATGAAGGGAATGTGGCTTCACAAGGCTCCATCCAGCCCTGTTTTATTAAGGGATCCCGTTTGCTTTTTCATCCTGCTGGCTCTGTTGTTGTGGGGGGGTGGGGTGGGGGGTCGGGGGGAGCACATACATACTGATGAGGTGAGCTGGACCTGAGGCTGTAGCTCAAAGAGACATTCTCCCTCAGTCAAAAAACACAAACCTCTGAGTCCAGGATGAGGGAATCACAATGAACCTGTGGTTTGTGGGAGGAATACCAGTTTTCTAGAGCGACATGTCTCTATATGTGAAACTAACTAACCGGGAGAGAGTCAGTTATAAATATTATGATAATAAGACAACATGAACATCTCGGTCAAACTTCTGCCAGAACACTTAGACTATTCCCAACAGTATAAGAACAGTATAAGTTGTTTTTTTAAAAACTGTAAAGCAACAGGACCACAGTGTTCCTGATGCAGCACTGATGTTTGAAGTCATGTGGTGATATTCATGTGATGCAAGCTCAGGCACAACGTGATGAAACGATGCTCCTCACCAGACTCAAATAAACACTAAGCTCTCTTTTCTACACAAACAATTGTGTCTGTCTCTGAGTCATATTTTAAGACCATGGCACAAACGACTTGAGAATCATTCACGAAGTGGCCAGTCTCTGTTCCAGCTGTTCAAACCCAAAATGCAGAATCACAAAAACACGGGCTCAGTATTTTCTACAAAGTGAAATAGACCGGGCGGGATGGTTGAAATAATATCTGTAACCTGAAAACTTTCCTGACCTTCAGGATGGATGGGGCTCGCTCGCACTCTTTATCCCTTCATCCACCCCTCCTCCCTTCCTTCATCCTCCCCTCCAGCCCTGCATTACTTACTCCTGACTCAGCGTCTCATCAGCCCAGACACCAATATTGAGTGCTTTTTATCGTAGCCGCACTTTTTCCTCGTTTGAAACAATATAGCCTGACTGTTGCTATTGATTTTAGTGGATTGTGCTCTGGTAAGCACTCCTTCAAGCTCCTGCTGCTATATTAAGCAATCGTTTCCCACAATAGATGACACTCTTTCTCTGCCTCCCACAGCAATTTGGTTGGCCCTAATGGGCCTGGCATTACTCAAACTACACATTGATTGCACGGTAGAGGATTTTAAAAGGAGTGGTCGAAGTTTCCATCAATGTGGTTGTCACAAATTATCCTGTTTTTAGATACATGGGACATTTTTCTCAGGGACTGGTTCAGCCTGACAGTTCAAGGTACTTGTGCCATTAAATGATATTCAAACATGCTGTGATATAGGCACGAGGGCTGTGCAAAATGAAACTCAATAGCCCACTGTGAAGTATCTTGGGTTCGAAATGAAACCTTGAAACAGTGATGTGCCTGGATTGATTCCACTGGCCCCGCATTTATTTGCATGTCTTTGGTTCTAATGTGATGTGACTACATTTTCCTGCCAGGCACCGAGGCCCTCTGAAGTATGTCTCTTTAAATCACTGAGGCCAAGGGAGTGCAACTGCAAATGATTTCAGACACTGGGCTGCTTTTCACATCAGTTGTGGTGCATTGGATTCCCGCTACGCTATCTGCTATCTCCTCTCCATGTCAGTGAGCGTCAATAAATCAGTACACTCTGCAGACAGGCCAGGGAACATGTGGGGGGAATAACATGCCCTGTAGTCACGCATATTTAAATATACAAGGGCTCCGTGTTGCAGCTGATTGGGCCACACATCACAGTCTGGTGCAACCAGGACAGCGGAAAAATGGCTGCCATTTGGGAACACTTAAGTGGTGAAGCCATTTAGCATGTGACTCACCGATGTAATCTAATTGGCTGCACACCACAGACAGGAGAGTGGTTTCTGTCAGTGTGTGTGTCTGTCTCCCAGAGCTGTGCGCGCGCGTATGTGTGTGTGACATTTACGAATGAATGAATTTTGCATATTTGTGCAGCTATTCATGCCCACTTTTTTCACTTTTACGCCATAATTACTTTCATTATTGATTCATTTGTTGATCATTTATCATTAAGAGCCACAGGTGATGAATTAAGATGTCTTGGTTTGTTCAACCAACAACTCATTATTTGTATAGGACATAGAAAAGCAACTAATCGTAATGTTTGAGAAGCTGAGCTGAACCACAGATGTGACTGCTTCAGTGAAACACCAACCAAAACTGCTGCTGATTAAATGTCTGTTTAGTCACAAAACTAAAAAGTCGATGTACTGTAAAGCACCTTATAACAAGACTAATATAACACCATTTGCCGAAACTGAAACATTTAGTTTTGAGCAACACACACTTTCCTCAAATGATAGTTCATAGTAATGTTACAAAGACATTTTTGCAGGATGCAAAATGCCAGTTATTAACCAACTATTTTGTGTACCCTTCGTTGTGTGTTTCCTCAGTGGAAAACCCTAATGTCCTAGAGGTTTAAGGTGCAGCCCATGAATCATTCTCTCCCCCATATTTACCATGAATGGTAAACATGGGAGGCCATGAATTAGGTCTAGTTATCTATGTACCAGGGTACTGCACAAACATTGACAGTACTCACTGAAAGCGGTGGTGACCGATATGCTAATTTGATCAACAGTCTCCTTTTGCACTGATGTTGTACAGATAGTGACTGACAGGGGCTGGGATGGTGTGAGTATGTGTTGTACATCCACGTAAAAGGCTGTGGCTGCCCACCCAGCTGCCTGTCAACAGCTGTGAAGGGACAACTGTCAGATTAAGAACCCTAAGTTAATGTCAATAGATCGCAATCTGCCTCCTGGCCTCAATTATACTGTCTCTCGTCCTCCAAACTCCCCCCGGTGTGGAGAGGAGTATTAGCTGTGAGCCTCATCATGTATTCAGAGCTGTAATGGCTTCTCCGCGCCTGCACTGCATAGATTAGCACCAAGAGCCGAAGGGAAGCTACATGTTGGCACAAGCTTTATGAACATTGCCATGATGGATGTCGGGCCCAAGTGTCATTAGTGCTGTTGTGCTGTGAATTCAGCAGTAGATTGCCAGAAAATCCTCTCAGCATGGCTTGATATCCTGTTAGTGTAGCCATGGACATGTGCACATGTGCAGTGAAGACTAATTTCCTAATGGAAAATAAGGCGTGTTTGTGTGGGTTATCACCGTAAAGTTTTTTCTTCTAATTTCAGCTCTATTTGTCCTGAGTGTAATATATAGTGGTGTTATGACTGTGTGGAAAGGACTCATTCATTTCATGTGAGGGCTAGAAACACAGTCCCCCCCCCGACCCCTTCTACGTTCGCACATGGCCCATCCCTCTGGGCCCACCTCTGATAGCCAAAGTTTATTATCTATTTGACAGAAGGGCTGGCGGAAGGCATTTGAACACCCCATAAATTGTCATGCAGGCTGCAGTGTGATGCCTACCAGTTTCAGTGGCCCAGCAGCCTTGCATATAACCTCAGCGCCAGCTCATCACACTGCCATGTGCCGATCCAAAGCGAAACAGTGCAGTGCAATTAACAGCATAGATCATTTACATAGTGGTAGAGCTCATTTTCATAATGTTTCCTTTATTATCTGAGGAAGAAATTAACCCAAGAATACATGTACATACCAGCCACCAATGGTAACAGCTTGCTAATTGCCTGTTAGATGATTAATAAGCTTACAGCAGATGCTAATGAATCGAGCACTCATTGTTTCAAAGGTGCTCATGTGGCAGGGCTTCTGTTTTTGCAGCTTAATTACAGCCATAATCATGTACTTGTTGCGTCTGCTTTGAAGCAAATGCAATCAGATAATGGAAATAATATATATCTGAGTTAATTTGTAGCTAATTGTGGTGGAGAGTTGTCACTTGTTGGAGTATTAAACTAAAGATACATTCCCTGATATGACTTTAATTGAGAGCGTTTTCTGAAGACCCGGAATATTAATGCAAATTGAAACAGTGCAGGTTTCTTTACTTTGCTTGGCAGATGCTTTTATCCAAAGTGACTTACAAGGAGCTAGCGGACACAGGACACACCTGGTAGGGGATGGACTAGGAGTCAGAAGGGGGTACGAACCTGTGACCTTCTGCATCCCAGTCTGACGCTACCAGGCCGTTTCTGTATAAAACACGGCAAGAACTCAGCTTCACAATAAGTTGGCTTAATAATTTTGCATTAAAAACTTGTGTGTCCTTTTAGCAACGCTAGCTACAGACTTTTGTGGTTACCAACTTTGGTTGTCCCCTTGGTTAGATGAAAGTAGTTACAGATATTGATTATTATGGTGCCATGTGCTCTGTGTTTTGTGACAATTAGTGAGAGTTAACATGATTACGTGCTACGCTAAGATGGCTAATTTGGTATATATTATGAAGTCATGCAAGATTTGACACAGGATGTGTAACCCAAGTGCACAGAGTTTGTATTACCACCTGATCGTGTCAACGTTGCTGTGGACAGGGGTCTGTCCAGGGATTGATCAGACCAGTGAGAGTGCCAGTCTTGATCTCTGTCCACCAGAATGTGTTAATGTTGTAGCTGCTCGCTTATTCTTACAGGGAAATTGCAAGCATGGCAGGCCTACATAAATGTGTGTGAATTCACTCTATTTTCAGCTCTGTCTATTTTTGGTGCAGTATTATCATACACATCCTAACAGGCAGATAAGCTTGGTTTTTCGAGTAAAAGCTGACTCACCAGTTGTGATGCATAACCGAATAAATCCTTTCTCAAATCTGCTGTTTTGCATCAGTTATCATTTCAAATATCCCTTGTACTGTTTTAAAGTCTAAGGCTCGAAAAGCACCCCCGTTCACACACACACGCACACCTACACACACACACACACACACACAATATCATTTTGCTATTTTACAATGAAATAGCTCAGTGCCTGTGTTACACGTTGAGAAAGAAAATATATCCCTAATCCCCTTCTCTTTTTTCCCAGGCTTACAGTTTAATAAATGGCTGTGATTTAATTGTACCACAGCACACTGCTCTCAGTGCAGCAAGTGATTAGCATGACAATGTCTCCTAAAACCCTGTGCTGCTGTTTATTTAATTGTCCCTATGATGCTGCAGCTATGCTCTATTTATTTTGCTGCTTAACTAAAACAAAAGGCAGGGTTCAACTTTAGTGGAGGCTCATGCAATATTGAGCAGGGTGGAAAACTGCACTGCACTCTAGAGATGTATCTCCCAAACAAGCTGCACACAAAACCAAGTGTGTACTGTATGCACATGTCTGTGTTCAGTGTTCACTGTTTGTGCAAAACCTTGTGAATAACACAACTTTCAGTCTATGAATAATTTTCTGTGTTTATGCTTTCTTTGCCCTCTGAGTTGCTATTTTTCCCTCCGGCCTTTTTTCCTTTTCTAATGCTGATTCCTTTCCTCCATCTCCTACATTTCCCCCTTTTTTACCTTGATGATCACAACTGAATCATTTGAATATATTTATATATTTATTTACCAAATATGTGGCCTGGTAGCTCCATGGGTTAAGTGTCAGACTGGGATGCAGAAGGTCGTAGGTTTTGAACCCCGTCTGACTCCCAGTCCATCCCCTACCAGGTGTGTCCTTGAGCCAGACACCCAGCGCTAGCTGCTTGTAAGTCGCTTTGGATAAAAGCATCTGCCAAGTAAAGTAAATATGTTCTGTCTATTTACTTTAATCTTGCTCATCTACCATTAAAACACAGAAAATGTGTATGTGCTATTATTAGAAAAAAGCCTCACGTAGCTGGTTATTTTATGTGGATCAGTTTCTACTTCTGGAATCACAGCTTGATAAGATCTACTAAACAAACCACCAGTCAATATACTACTTGGTGCTGAGCTGTCCACCAGTGAGGGGACTTTTTTCACTGCTTCACCACTAAACCTGTAACAGAGGAAACTGAAGCTGTAGCAGAAACCTGAACATGACACAGAAGAACTTTTGCTAAAAAAGGAGATGTGTCTGTTGAGATATTTTGGTTTTAAGAGCTCGGATGTGGGCAACAGCTATTTACTGCTGACGAGCTACAGTGGTCCCCGGAGGCTGGGCCGGGGCAGGACGGTAGACGGACACCAACCCAACGAAATGATGGTGTTCATGTGTTTGTTGACAGATTAACACATTTTGTACACCCCCCTGGAAGCATTTAAAAGACTTTCAGGTATTTTCTGACGCACTCTGTCTGCCGGTGGGTGAGTGTGCTCACCTGATACAGAAGAAGAAGGGAAGAACTGGGAACGCAGGATCATGTAGACACAGAAAGGTCGTCAGGTAAATAACACGACATAAGGTAACGTATTTTGTCCTATCCTGTCCTACAGGAAATGTAACCTGGAAGTGTCTGTTTTGATCTGGCACTCTTCTCTCAATTAGTGGAAATTGTGATTAACACCCACTCATGCATAAGAAAAAAATACTGTGAAACTGTCTTAATTTAGAAAAATGCCACAATATAGATTTTCAGTCATACCACCAAGTTCTAACACTACTTTAAAAATAGTTGACCCAGTAAGGGTTTATGTATCACAGTAATCTCTGAACGTCCTAACCTTTGAACATCACCTTGTAGCGTCGCCCACATGCCACGTGATGTTGATAAAATGCAAACTTATCTCATCTCACTGTGAAAAAACAGACCCAGTAAGCAGTTATGATAACATTTTGCTCCTGGAGGTAATAGCTGAAAATGGGTTTAATGGGGCAACAATCATGAACAATTATGATAAGACAAGTAAAACAAGCCAACAGTGAGTCTGTTAGTGTAACATTGCAACTGATCGTTTGTTACACACAAAACTATGAATTATTTGTTTATGTTTCCATTATTTAATTAATATACGAGAAACAACACATTGTTGTTTCATTCACCTTCGGTTTCTCTTCCAAATATGTTTGCGAGCATGTCTGTAATCCCATTGGACAGATTTTTAACTAGTTGGCAGTTTCCAAAATCTCAACACAAACTAAAATACCTCACTGCTGCCAGAACCAGCAGAACCAATGGCTGTAGAGCTGCAATAATAAATACAGGTTTCCTCTTAATACTAACTGGAAATGAGGTATGTCTTACAATAGCATTTCAATTCTGACCCACCCTCCTCCTTCTAGGGAGTTTCTGGCCACCTGTGACCGTTGACCTTATGAGTTAGTTGGGGGATGGGAGAGTTTTAGGGGAACTTTAGAAAAGCAGAATAGCACTTACCACAGAAAACATCCCGTACATGTGTTTTAACTTACTGAGCTGCGTGTTGTCACCATCCAGTGCTTTCTGTATCGCTGTGTAATTTCTGCTCTCACCACAGTCATATTGGATTTCATGTCTGTGTTGTTTTAATGGTTTTTAATGCAGGTTGTTTCTATAAAATCAAACAAATTTAATCTGTGACGGAAAAAAAACAAAGCCTTAGATTGTCACGAGACAATGTCATCTAACTAACTAACCAAAGATGTTTGTTTTTTTACATCACTACTCATGAGCCTTTCTTGGATGACGCATCTGAGGTTAGCAGGAAATTGATAATTGCCTCATGATGTTGGTAATTTTAGAAGTAGCCCTGAATGGCTTTATTATTACCAGAGGTGCTGTGAGCTGAGCTCACCATATGTCTGACAACAGCTACACGCATTGACAGCTGCACCTTCACCTTTTGATTCTCATAGATTATTGATCAAAGAATCCTTGAGTGGCCGTGCACCTGGTGAATCACTCAGAACAATAGAGTCCTTCATGTTGCAGGTCAGCAGAAAATCCTTACAGAAACAAAGAATAATGCCCTAAATTCTCAACTGCTATTGGTCATTGTAAAGTAGTGAAAAGTACTAGAGTGATGCCCAGGATTGAGGTGGAATAATAATAATCCCCATGGGGCCTGATTATACCGGTAATAATAGAAGACACTGCTCTTTTTTGGCTTGGATTTTACATTAGTATAGTTGGGGAAAATCCTAGCATGCACCCTTCAGCCAACCTTCCAATGTCCTTAAAGTTTTATTTGGTGGAAAGAGAAAGAATCTAACTATGGAGAATGTTATTAAAAGGAAAGTAATTTATATGATTATGTTTTAATATTTAATAATTTGATTGATATTCTCGGTTAAGATAATAAGATTTCATTCTCCTTTCCCCACACAGCTAACTATTTCTGTCTTTGAGCCAGTGAGTCGGTTCTTTACCACCTTAAGAGTTCTGAGAGAGGACAGGCTGTGCATACCAGATAATAATCCTCTATTTCTGTCACCAGGGTAGTGTAAACGTGCCTCTCATTGATCTTGTAAAATGATCTGACTTTAAATCTTTTCCTCCCTGTGCAGAGTGCAGTTAAAAGAAAATCAGAGTATGTTTATTCAAGGACTGGAAGGACTTGAAGAAAAAACACGAGAAATAATAAAAGTAGACACACAGGCAAAACAAGGTCATGCTCATCTAAGCTGTACACACAATATACAGGTCATACTCTCTGCAGTACATTTTCTGCGAGTGCTGTCTTGTGGAAGCTAATCTCAGTTCATTAATTTCCAAAGGTTGGCCAGAGTCTGCAAAATCTCACTCATAAAATATTAATATCAACAAATTTTCAAGGGATCAGTAAGGAAATATCATAGGGCGACTAATTAGGCCCAGTGCCTGAAGATTTTTACAGTTTATTCCATTCTGCACCCAGGTTTACATTTTCTTACATGTTTAACACTAACAGAGGAAATTGCGGTTTGTGGATCAACACATTTTACTGAAGATTTGCCCCCTATTTGAAATGTAAATTCCTTACTAAATTTAATGTCACTAGCTGCGCATATAATATTACCGCCCACATGCACACATACAGAGCGTAACACTGAGCCGATAGTAAGATGTGTGTCCTCGCCTGTATGAGCACATACTGCACGTGTTTGCCTGTGTGTGCTTTTAATTTATTTATTCAACTAACAACTTTTTCTTTGGTGCTCTTTCCTCCGTTCAAAAGAAAGTGAGCAGTTATTTGAAAATGTAATTTAGTTGAGTTTGTAATTCTGTTCCTTAATGGATGTTTCAAAGGAAGCGGTGCTTGATTACATTAAGTGTACAACATGGCTTGTGTCCAGCACTATGAATAGATGATGCTAGAGATATATTTGGTACTGTTAGATCTTATCAGAGAAGCGATCGTAGTGCAGCTGTGTGGGAATAGAGAGTTTAATCTAAGGGTGTTTTATATTTCTAACTGTCATGTTGTTAATGATAGTTTCTTGCTATTACTTTAATTCATGCATGACAACTAAAAACAATTACATATATACTTACTAGCACAGAAAACTAAATAAGACACGTCCAAGGTTATTGCACTGTTTTATTTATAACTGGTCGTTTTTTTGAACCCAGAGAAGATGACTTGTGAACTTATTAGTCTTCTTGGTCTTTGTGTGGGAACCACCTGTGGTACACCGTTTCAGTCTTTGACAAGGTCAAGTAAACAGCAGGAAGGAAGACCACCAGAGACAGCCCCAGTCAGGCAGCTAAATCCCTTTTCCAGAGACATCCCAAACAACCTTCCCACACACTTTATTTGTTGTGTACAAAACAGATCTACCAACCTGCTAACTACACTATAATGTTTGGATCTGTATTACGTGCTCATATTATGCAAGGTCCAGGATGTTTTTGTTTATAGTTTTTTGACAATACCATGTCAGAGTATGATTACAGAGTAAGAAACTCTTGCCATGACTTAGACAACTGATATGACAGGCTAAACATTCATATCTGGCCTGTCACAGCTTGTTGTAGTTGTTTGTTTTTAGGTGTCTCTAAAAACAGTCACGGAGGCTACGTCAAGCCTGTTCCTCATTATAATGAGCATTATGCTAGCTTAATGCTAATGGAACTTTATTTTACATATTTCCTAACATGATTGGGATTTTCAAACTCTTATTAATGTTAATATTAGACAGAGATAAGCAGAATACATTTTCTTTAAATTTAAACAATGATTTCATTTATTAAGGAACAATAAACCTACTTGGCCATTTGTTAGAAAGTAATTACGCCCTAAAACCACAACTGCAATCAAGAATTTGTGATAACTGGCAATGAGCCTTTCCTGTTGATGTCCAAGAATTTTTAACAGCACCTTGATCAAATTTAAGTTTGCACTTCATCTAGACTACTACATATCCATAGTTCAGTCAAAAAAATATTTCCCTCAAAGTCGTGGGAATTATCAAGATGTTTTTTGGCACATGTAGGGTAAGTGGCAAATTTCTTTTCACACCACTTTAAATAAATCTAAGGTAAGCAATTGCACAGATTTTCGCAAACTTTTCTCTACTTTTAACCGCCTCCTGAACCCTCCCCAACCTCCACCCTCTACCTCTCTCTCACCTGAAGACTTTGCTACCTTCTTCACGGAAAAGGTGGCCACTATTAGCAAACAATTCTCTCCCCCTATCCTCAAACCCCACTCCTCTGTCACCCCGGCAACTAAATCACTGTCTGC
>JAUMTR010000017.1:12499538-12552725 GCA_032270685.1 Microctenopoma stevenorrisi
GGTGTCTTCTTCTTGTAAGTCGCTTTGGATAAAAGCGTCTGCCAAGCAAAGTAAAGTAAAGTAAAGTAAAGTAAATCTCTCAAAAAGCAACACATGCAGAACACCGGCTAGTAGCATTATTAATGTCATCTCCTAATAATAGTTTGAGAAAACTTTTTAGAGGAAGAAGAAGAAGCAACATTTATTTATATTATTTACACCTGTTTTTTTCAGCAAGAAGTAAAAATATCTGTTGTGAGAATAAGATTTTAGAAATAGAGGTTCTTCTCTACCACATGCTTTCAAAAAGTCAGAAACACATGACCACCTGTGTGGGAAGACCTTGTGTTTATAAAGGTTTTAAATCCTTCAACAACACTAATATCTGCAAATAGCTTCAGCTGCTGTAGTAAATACAAATGCTGCTAAATAGCACCATCAGCACCCTAATTTAACGACCATTCACAGGACACTATACATTGTCAATGTAAATCCAATCCCACAACATGGAAAATATCCAGAACATAATGATAATAATAAACATTTTGGAATATACATTAATTCAGTAGTTTATTGTTTTGAATTTCAGAAAAAACACAGTTTGGGCCCTTTTGTACACAAAGACCCAAAGTTTAAGTGACCAGAACTTGAGCTGATAGTAAATTAAAATGTGTAAAGAAGACCTACATGTATTTTTAACAGCTGTTTTTACACATAGATTTTGTGGCTGCTGATGCTGCAATAAAACGTGATTCTACATATTTGCTTCCTAATCGCAAACATCTCCCACTGGAGTGTGCTAAATGAGAATATAATCTGTAAAACAAACAGATGTGGTTGACAAAACGTTTTTCTTCAGCACAGTAAAATTTGCTGAGCTTGAAAGTCGTAATGTCGTCAGCTGTATGTTTGGCCCCGTCTTCAATCAAACCTCTGACACAGTGATTTGTCTACCTCAGATCCTAATTGCTTGCATGACAGAGCCAAGCTCAGGGTTAATTCTCCACTGGCACTATGTCCTAATTATAGATATTGCCTTGGCAATGTAACTCATTCATTCAGTATTTGGCTTCTTTTGCACAATGAGCACTTTAGTATTATGACTCTAATGGAGGGGTTATTTGTACTTTCAGGTGGTAATTGTCAGGAGGCCTGTTGTGTCTTAAATTATGTAATTTTATGACTGAAGGCTGCTTTAGATATTATTTTCTTTTCACATTTTGTCGGTATTTTTGGTATGCAGCAAATTAAGATTCACAGTGAGGGTCATACTGTGAATAACTTTTTTGAACAAACATGTTTATTTATTGTGTCCATGTCCTTATGTTTGCTTTCAGTAAGGCCAGAAGGGTATTTTGGTTGCTTTTGAGTGAGCTATTGGGCAATCCTATCAGTAATGAATTACAGTAGTCCAGTCTAACAGTAACAAAAGCTCATTTGTCAGCATCACCTTGAGACAGGATATTTCTCAGGTGGACTCAGGAAGTTCTCCAATGGAAAGTCCTCTAGTTGAGCAATCTGACTTTTGAGGCCAAAGATAATAACTTCCGTTTTGTCTGAATTAAGGAGTAGGAAACTCCAGAACATTGAAGCCTTTATGTCTTTTAAACATGCTTGAAGTTGTACTAATTGATTTATTTCAGCTGGTTTCATACATAAATATAATTGTGTATCATCTGCGTAGCAATGGAAATTGGTAGTGTGTTTCCTTTCAATCTTACCTGAGGGAGTCACGTATAAAGCGAAGAGAATCTGTTCAAACACAGAGTCCTGTGAAACTCCATAACTAATTCATGTGCGTGGAGGACCCATCATTAAGATGAACAAATTGGGAACTATCTGATAAGATTTAAACCAGCTAAGTGCTGTTCCTTTAATCCCAATGACACATTGCTGCAGCATTATCAACAATATAATCGACCTTCACAGGAGTGAAGTATGGTTGACTGCCCTGCTCTGTGTAAGTACTGTACATGTTACTGGATTATAAAATGACGGAATCATTTCCATGAATTTGGTGACATCGTGACTCTGGTTCAGCTCTATATAGTAACAGTGAGCTGATAGGAAATGTGAGAATTATGAAATGTTTCATTGTCTTCATGTTTTCCCTTCCATGTTGCAAGACGTTGCTATTATTCTTGGGAACATAATACTACACCTCCACTGGGAATAGCTGAAGTGTAGGTTTATTCTTACAATAAGTATCCACTGGGAAAGATCCAACATCACCAAGGTTCGACTGTGGAAAACAAACCTCCTCCTCGGACTCATTTTGACCCTGGCTCGCCCAACCTCCGTATAACTGACAGCCAGGAAAGCGTGTATGTGTGCAGTCCAGCAGTTAAGTGAGCCATGCAGGACTGAACACATGTTTTTATTACCTTTTTTTACCACTGGCAGTCATGATGGAGACACTTGATGAGATCCCTCCTGCTGTCACTTTTCACTTGGACCATTTTGGTTTAAAGAAACACACGTCATCCTTTATTATTCCTCCACGCTCCCCATTTGGGATGTGGTTAAATCTTGGCCAATCATTTCTTTTTCACATCTCTGTAATAGATTATACCAATTTAGAAAGTCCACAACTCTCTACAGCATGGCCTTACTGATCTCTGCCTAATTTGTAACCAGTTTGGAGACACTCAACCTCTTTCGTAAGCTCAGACATTTCGTTGATGTTACTGGACACAGTGCAATCATCTGTAAACTATTGTTCAACTGACAACAAATGTGGGAACTTGCGACACTCCCGAGCCCTGCGGACTTGTAAACACTGTCATGTCACTTAGGGAATCTGTGCACTTATTTGGATGTCAGATGTGCACACTGTCTCCATTAAACACCAAAGGGGGGGACAATTATGTGAGCTATCCAGCAGGAGGACACAGGTTGCAGCTGTACACCCATTACCTTGATTTGTTCATGTCTCTAAGGAGAGAGAGTGAGTGGGAGAGCAGAGGTAAAGGTGCAGGTAGAGGTTACATTAGATGCCTATCAGAGAGCCAAAATGTCAGGCATCAACGTCTGGTGCTTCTGTAAGCGTGTATGTGTTTGTGTGCGTGTGTGTTCATAGATGTAGTTGGCGTTTCTCCAGGCCACTCTGCCCTTGGCTGATGACAAACCCAGGGAAGTGAGTAGGTAATAGCTTTCCAGCACCTGCTTATTCATCCAAAATCCTTCACTTAAAGGACGAAGAAGATTAAGTCCCACTCAGGTGTCCCACTTCCCTTAAACCTGCTGACCTTTGCTGATTGACTCGTCAATACTGAGCCAACTTGCTGCCTTCTGAGTCAAACTATCCTGCACAGCAGAACAGAGTGGCTCACCTCTGACAAATGAAGACAAATGTCTTTTGGAAGGCAGTTTTTTTCCCTTCACCTTCTGTTAATCACTCTGAACAACAAGGATTTCACTCTTTATGTAAATGCTAAGTGCTACAGTAAGTGGGAGCAAATGTGCTGTGACAACAGCTTTTTGGAAAGGGAAGTGGGATAGAATATCTCTGCTGTGGAGGGTTCTGTTAAATGTGTGAAAGTCACTTTTTGGCTCTTTGCGGATTCAGACTGTTGGCTTGCATAAAGCTAACTGCCCCAGCTCATTAGTGCTGACATTTTAGGATGATTGGCTGCGTGTCCAGGAGGATGCCCGTGTTGCACTGAGGTAAACAGTCACAGAAAAGGAATACGTATCACGCATAGTGAATTATTGTGTTTGTCTTTTATACGTTGTAAAAACAACAACAACAGGTTTAAGTATTTTCATTTAATTTGAATAAAATAATGATGAATCTTTATTTGATCCTCTTGGGGTAATTGTTGTTTGGGCAGATACCAGTACATGTCAGTGCTACTAAGGAGTTTTGATGTCTTGTCCAAGAACACCTCTATAAGTAGCCAGGGAGAAACAGATCAAAGCACTGACTGGCGTTTCTGCGCTACTTCCTGCTCTAGCAACTGAGCTACTGCAGCCCTCAAAATAGGAAACACAGAGTTGCTTTTGCTTAAATACACACACACATACTGAGTGTGTGTGTCTAATATCATCTTGTCCTTGTGAGTCCCTAACTACGGCGAACAATGTTAGACCTGCTCCTGCTTCAGCATCCTCTGCAGTCTCTTGACAGCAGCCGAGCCAAACAAGCCGTATGTAAGGCAGTGAAAGAAGGAGACATCCTCATTGCAAAGTCTGGGCACAAACAAACAAGGAAATAGCTTGGCTGTGGTCGAACCTGAAAATAATGGAAAGAGTGCACTTTCAATTTACTCATTCCTGAGTTTTTTCCTCACTCTTTTTGGTGGGCGGTGGGGGGGGCTGGGGCGAGTGAGGATATATATGGCCTGAGGCAGGCAAGGTAGATAGTTTGGAAGTCAACTGACAAAATACCACTGAAAAATGGAGCAAGCTATAAATAAACAAGCAGCAATATCCTGTGTTATGAATATATAATTTCTGTCTTTAATAACGATTGCGGCCTGAGGGATAGTCTACAAACGGCTCAGTGAGCACTGATATTGTGATTGCAAATAGAACTCCTATTGAATTATTAAGGCACCTGCAGACGTGTATCTCTCGTCAGGTGATCAGCTCTGTTGTCCACTGACACCTCTTTTGGCGCCTGAGGTTAAATTTGATAGCATTTTAATTGTATTCTTAAGGGAAATGAAAAGTTAACCTGCTACAGGTGTATTTACAAAGACATTTTTGAAATACATTTTAAGTATTGGGCATGGAGGTAAGAAAGCAACCCTTTTGGTTATTAATTAGTATGTGTTTAAGATGTTTTTTAAGCAGTCAGACAAGGTACCTTCGTGATGGGTCGTTCCTCAACTCGCTTCCCCTTCGTTGACCTTCATTGCTCTCTTCTTTGCTCTCCCTTTGAAGAGCATATGTCTGGCTAATAATAAACACAGCAAAGCAGCATAACATGAGATTAATACTGTGAGACAATGGAGATTTTTCATATGTTATCATGCTAGATTATTGGAACCATCAGTGAATGAAGCTGTTTATTAGTCTGCTGAGAAAGTGTGGCCACAGTTTGTGGGGGAAGTGTACGTCTGGATCACATCGACACATGAGACAGCTAAAGTTAGTCGCTGTGCAGCAACAGTAAGCCAAAAAGTTCATCTCTCAGTTTTTGTTTAAACTGTTAAAAGGTGACAGTGGATGTTGGAGTGAATATTAATAGGTCTTTAATTCGTGCAGCGCTGCATTACTGGAATACAGAATAAAGTGGCCAACGAGAGAACATTATGTCATAATCAGGAAGGATCATCACGGTGATCGTTTCCCAAAAATGTGAACACATTTTTTGACTGGAAAATCTTTCTGTGCTCCTCACAGGACGTCCCCGACTCTCTTTGAGTCATCTGCATTATTTAAAACATGCAATATCAATAGTTTACATCAAATTACCACTTTGTGTTGCTCAGTTGAAAATGACCAGGCTGTAATGCGACAGCAGTCCTATTCTGATCTGTCATACTTTACAATGAAACTTCACGAGCTACATTAAAAGTGCTTCGTCTTCTCTGTGCATGCAACATAAGGTCAATTATCTGAGATAGACACTTGAGTGCCTGCTCATCTTTTCACAGGAAATGCTGCTGTGCTCCTTATTCATATAAGTCATCGCTGGCTGCTTGTGGTAACAACACAGTGACCTCCTGTGCTCGCCTTGTCTTCTCCACATCCTGCTATTGCTTAGAATTTGCTTAAATCAAGTTCTTTCCCACCCTGATAAGCTAAACACAAGCCTCAGTTTAACAAATGGAATTGTTGAAATACAGTTTGTGTTTTTGCTTTAATATTTCTAGGACCATATACCTTGGCTTTGCTATATTATATTATATTGACCAGTGGCAGTGGAAAAACATTCAATCAAACTGTGTACTTGATTCACTCCTTACTTAGATGCAAGCATCTGTTTCAGTTTGGCGACAGGCTTCCTCCCTGCCGATTTACATATAATCAGGAATAACCTTCTTTTCACCTGCAATCTAAAAACAGTGTGATGAAATGGAAATAAATTCATGGCAGGCACAGTCAGACTCCTCCTTAGCAATCCAACATTAACACATGCTTTATGATGATAGCTAATGGTGAACTAAGAAAACTGTAAAAGAGCCTGATGGGAGTCAGCGGTCATAGAGACCCACTATGCAGCCCATTGATTCTCTGGGGCTCTATTGATCCAGTATGTTTTCTTTCCACCGCAACCTTCTAATCGTTGGTATATTAAGGAGAGCGTCTCAGGCCCTTCGGTTAATCTTCATTAACTGACATAATATGAATTGGCGACTGGCCTGTGATGTGGTATCATCATAATTAGTGCTACATCTCTCCGAGTCTTCAAGGAAAAACAACTCACGCAACTGGTCTCACAATAAAACACCACCTGAACGTTCACACTCATCCTTCTGTCCTACACAGGAGCCACCTTCTGTCAATACATCCTGAGCCTGACAAAATCAGAACCAACAAAGTATTTTTCACACAGCATGGCGAGGTGACATAGTGCAGTAAACCCACCTGGAATGGACAACTTGCTCTCAGTTGGTGGCTCAACTACCATAGTCTTTACTATTAGGATGCCATATTTGAAAACATATCAGAATTTCAGGAAATATTTTTAATAAAGAAAATACAGAAATTAGTAATACATCCATTTACAAGAGAGCAGTATATACGGTGTTAGATTCCAGGCCCTGTTTCAGTCCACAACCGGTCAGTTCTTATAAAGTATGGCCAAATTATCAATCTTTGCTTGTCAAATAGGAAACAGTAATAATGATGACAAAAGAACAACAACAGCATAAAACAAGTATCGTACCCTGCAGCCAACAGCAGAGCAGTTTCTTCATTCTCACACACACACACACACACACACACACTTCCCAAGCTGATAATCAGGCATTTATTCCATAAACAATGCTGGAACTGACTTGGGATTTGCCTAACAATGTCTCATTACTAGTGTATGAGCTTCTTTTTTTCTCCTTGAGATAATGCAATTCGTCAAGGAGAGCAGATGATGGAATGAGCGAGAGTGCGATAGAACGAGGGGTGGGGGTGGAACGAGGGGAGGAGAACAAAAACACTTATTAATTTGCACGAAATGGAATTAGCAGCGGGGAGTTAGAAGCAGCGGAGTTTCTAATTTTACCCTTGCCCCCGTGTGCCGATGGTAAATGGAGATTTGTCACACTCCACTTGGCTGGCTCCCCAGCTTGATGAGCTGTCTCTCTTGCAGGAGCCCTGCTCCATCTCTAGCATTAGCCACAATGCCAGTGCTCACATCACTGCCACAGCCCCACAGACTCGTCAGAGAGTGGGCGGAGGTGTCATCAGATGCCACATTTCACTGGTGACACTGAATAAAAAGGAGAATGTAGGAGGCAAGGGACTCAACTTGTGAGCTTTGCTTTCTTCTCATCTTCTCTGTGTCTAGAGGATAGGTGGAATGACAGGTTAATAGATATTTAGATGAGTGGATACATAGAGAAATATATATCTAAGTGCTTTTTTAGACAATCTGGCTACAGCCTCTCAACTGTGAGATTTAGCTACTTTTATGTTTTTTATTAATAGTAATTTGAGCAATTTTCAGTGAAAACCAGCAGTTTTCTAAAATCACCATAGCGATCTGGAAACCAAGCATGCATCTCCTGGACTGAGCACTGAACGACCACATTAATGGTTACAAAAAAAGAATGTTAACCTGCTCCAAGATATGAGCTCTGAAACTGTAAACAACGTAAACATATCTTTGTCTTTTTTAGCCTCCAAATCTAGGAAATGGGAATTTTAGGGTGAAGGGAGTCTCTAGGCTCAACAGAAATAGTGACTTATATTGTGATATACTGTGTACCAATATGAAATGATGTGAGAATGATAACTTTTTTTTCAAAACCCCCAGTCCTAGAGGATAGATAGATATTTATAGGCACATGGCTAAAATCCAATAATGCAATCCGCTGCTGCTCGCTGAGCAGCAGGCATGATAAACAACATGCTGTTAAATAGGAGCACCAATCAATAATGCACTCACACACACCCACAGTCCCCTGGAGAGAGCATCCAGGAGAAAATAACCTGCTAACCCCGCGCCCACCGTGCAGCCTTTCCTTGTGGGATACTTTTCAGTAGTTCAAAGGCCACAGTCAGTGATGTGGCTGATGAACACAACTGGAGAGTCCTCGGTTTCCCTACGTGTTCAACGGCTGCCTCACTCTAGAAAACCAAAGCGGAGTGAAACCCACTTTGCTCAGATAAAGTGCTACCTCTTCTACTCCTGCCTCAGCTCCCCTGACATATCAATCAATATATCTGTGATGACGTGATCAGGTGTTGTCGATGCAATACGCAGTTTTGGAGCTGTTATTACCGTCCAAATCCCTCCTTCTATCTCAGGCAAATCTGTGTGTTAAACGTGTTTATCGATCGTTGGTCTACTTCACTTTCGCATCATCTACACAAAATCTCACTAAGATAGAAAGGGGGGGGGGTTACATTGTCACATACAGCGCTTTAATTGAAGGCATCAAAAGCTCAGAGAGAGCGAGTGGGAGTGTTTATCTTCTTGATGTATTACTTATTTTGCATGGAGAGGGTTTGTTTATCCATTTGCCAAAGTTCCTCAAAGCCCAGGTCAGGTCAGTCTGGCTTACTCACTGATTAAACGAAGCAACCGACACACACACACCAACACACACAGAGCCTGCAGCTCTTTCCTTGCGATAAGGATCCCGATGTGTTTGACAGCAAGGCTGACTGCAGAGTGTGAGGGAATTAGAGGGATTAGGGGGTTATAGAGTAGCGTGATAGCCTCTGGGATGACGGGGGGATTAGCCCGATTATCTCACTCTCTCTCTCTCCCGTAGCCAGGCAGGCCTAGTCTGGAGCTGAAAGCTGCCAGATGTGGCACCTAAAGATAAAGAGAGGAGGAATCAACCTGAGGAAAGAAGGGAGGAACTGCAGAACAGGGAAAATAATGGGAGAGCAGGAGAGGTGAAATGAGGGTATGGAAGGAAGGATAGGGGGAAAAACGGGGAAATAGAGTAAGGTTATAAAAACAGGCAGGAGAAGAGAGGCAAAAGGACATCACAGAGAGAAATGGGAGGAAATTGCAGGGGGAGTGATGGCCAGGGTAATGATAGTGAAGAAAAAGAGGAAAGAGGGACGAGATAGGAGGCAGAACTCCCTGTTGGCTTTGCTCTCCTCTTATTTCCTTCAGCACACACTGACTCCCTGTTTGGCTTAATATGTGATTTCATCAAGGTGCTTCTTAGGCCGGCTTTACATTTTAATTTGCAAAGTTCGGTGGCAGCTTTAATCTGTACCATGGGCTGTATACAGTATGTAATCTGTTGTCTGTGCATTAATCATCAGTGGGAATGTGATTCTGGGCCAGGCTTTGTAGGGTTGTCACTACTGTCAGGATTGTCACTAATTGTTTGGGGACACGTGGCTGTGTCACGTGCAAAGCAGCTACCGACCTGCATAGTCTCAAATCATAGGACAGATTTTACGTCCATACTCATTACATTCTGTCTTCACTCTCCATCTGTTAACGTCTCTACTCAAGGACAAAACTTTTTTTATAGTAATCCTTGATCTAGAGTGTGAAATGAGAATGAGCGTAATGTGAATGAGATCTTTTTATGTCAACCCGGTTGGGAGAAGGTTTCCATGGAACAACCACGTTAGACTGTGAAGAACTGTTTTCTTCCTCATTGAGTTGTCGTAGGGGCCTTGTAGTAGTGTGTGTGTCTGTCTTGTGCTGTGTTCTGTGGTGTAATTCTCTAAGTTGGCCAATTCAGACTGGCTTGAGTGTGAATGCATTGCATTGTTAAAGAAATGTGGTACGCCAGTCACAAGAGCTGTGCTGAACTGAGTGGAACTAATGACTAACGGCTCCAGTTTGCTACCAATCAGAGGGACCGCAGTTAAGCACATTGTGGTCCATGCTGTCCATCTACACTCAGCGGGGTCAACAAATAGAAGAAGAAGGTACACATACAATACAATACGTAGTAAAAAAAACAACCAGCAGATCAAACCGTACCCCTTTACATTGTATAGATTCAACCAAATGTGACATGGAGGCTGCTGCTCTTCATCACATTCTTCTACCTAAATGACCCTATGGCTCATTTCTCTGCACCCTCTAGGAGCATCTCTTGAAACAGCACTCCAAAAGTGGCTGGGCACCAGACTTTCATTATCACGTAAACAATTAGAAACATTGCAACGCGGTACCGTCACTCTTTGGTCGCAGTGTTTGGGGCCAAAATAACTGGGTTAAGTTTAGACTTGTAATCCAGGTATGATAGCATTCAGCATAAACGAATTTGTTTGTGCACGCGCTGATCGATCTTGAATAACATGCTACAATATTATGCACGAAGGCTTTATTCGCTGATTAAATGTAAAGAAATGCAAATACAACAAGCAGCAGACCAGCACGACTACTTTCAAGCCACCCTCCCCTTTTTTGTTCTCAACACATCTGCTGTCTCACTCCCACAGCGGTGGCTTACATGGCCTAAATATGCTAACAGGGAAACTGAACCGTTATATCTTATACAAAAGCCCGCAAACCCAAAAGCCACAAGTAGCAGTCTTTATAAACCCAGAGCTCTCTTCCTCCTCCTCCCACTAGTGCTGCTGCTGCTGCTGCTGCTGCTGCCATTGCACTAAAACCATTTATGCTTCAAACAGTCCTGCTGGAATCATTTTAAGCAGAAGTCTGCACTTTTCTTATGAATGCTTTAAAGTTGTTATTTTTTTCCCCTCCTTTCTACTTTCTCATTGTGTTACAGAGCTTGTTTCAGTCTGGATACCTGACGTAGAAACTGTAACACCACATGCAGTTGTGGGTTACTGTATTCTCCGGTGGCTCACA
This sequence comes from Microctenopoma stevenorrisi, assembly GCA_032270685.1. Lineage (NCBI taxonomy): Eukaryota > Metazoa > Chordata > Actinopteri > Anabantiformes > Anabantidae > Microctenopoma > Microctenopoma stevenorrisi. Next base: position 12,510,430 of record JAUMTR010000017.1, read on the forward strand.
TCTACACAGGATGTGCCGACAGAGCTGCTTGAAGGTTCTTTTGTGGTAAAGTGGATACATTGTTTCCGTGCAGTTTGTTTGTGCGTGTCTGTCTGTCTGTGTCTGCGCTCGTGTGTGTGTGCGTGCGAGCGAGCATGTGTGTGTGTGTGCACGAGCAGGTCTGTGCGCTGTAAACAAGATTTGCTTCTGCCCTCAAACCATTGCCGACAGAGCACTGCTGCTACACACAATTCTTTTTTCCACGGGTTATTGGGTATGGTGGGTTGTCATGGCAACTGGTGAGATGTTGTTCACTATGATTCTTTTCTTCTTTCTTCTCAATAAAGAAAGAAGCAGGATGCAAATTGACTCCCTCCACCAGCCAAAACCGAATCAGATGAACGTAACTGGAACTAGCAGCAAGGGGAAGGAAAAAGTAGAATGTTGTTTATCCTCCGAACAGACGTCTTCCACACAAACATAACGAGCAAAGCTTTTACAGAAACATCAACTATTTCCCTGTTTATTTGTGTGCCGCTATTATGGCAGAAATTCCTAAAAAACAAAAACTAAAACATTATGAAGAGTCACAAATTGCTACACATATCGATGTATATTTGTCTTATTATTTTTGTCTCTGGATCGTATGAATTCATTGTAACAGACCAGAATTACCGGAAACAGCAACACATTCTTTCTCTCTTTCTGTTCATTTTTCTCAAGATCTGTGTTTTCTGCAACAACATTTGTTCCCCAGCCATGTGCCATCTGCATGTTTGCCCTCATTTACCTAAACTGAACATATCCGTTACTTTGATCTGTGCATGTGCAGCACTGTCAGAACTGACAGGGTAATCTAACTGATAAGTCAGAGTGGAAGCAGATGAGTTTTGTCTTATCTTCCCACTGCTAAGTGCTGCAGTTTGTCTCTGTGCAAAGTGTCAGAACGCTTTCACACATACACACAGGCAAGCATACAAACTGGTTCACACACTACTTAGATCTCTCCTACGTGATATGCCTTCACATGAGTGTGTTTGTGGAGGCATGTCTGCATGTGGTCAAAGATGTGTGCAGACAGCAGACGTGCTTCTCTTGTCTGGCTGACGTGGTTGGAAGCCACTGTCGACCACACGGCAGAGCTGTGAGTTGAAGCTGTGAGTTGAAGATGCAAGACAACAAAGCGGTATTAACGTCGACAATCATAAATCACGTGTGATATGAGTAACACATGACCATCAAACATTATTGTGAAGATAGTTTCTTCCTTAATAACGTTGCTGGAATGATGTTTTGTACAAGGAATCTTTTGACAATGAGTCTGTTGAGACAAAACCAATGCAGATATTTTAATGGCTTAAGGAGAGAAAACAGATTATTTGTTATTATTTCCAGAATCTCCAGTGGAAATATTCAGGTTAGTTTTTAATGTGACATTAGACTAAAATCTAGATAATATAATCATGTAAAAATGTATTAATAATAATGTCACCTTTGAAGAACTAATCTTTGCAATTTTTAGAACTTGCGGAAATTCAAACATTTCAACAGAAAGAGAGAAAGAGAGAAGAAAACGAAGAAAAAAGAAAGTCAGAAAGAGAGCAGCGTGGAGAAAATAGGCTACCCCTACACAATTGCATAACTGTGACCTATAATACACCGCAACCAAGACGAAGAACAAAAGTGGGATGGAAACTGTTTGAGTGTATCTGTGTGTCAGCGTGCACTTAGTCACACACACACACACACACACACACACACACACACACCTGTGGGTGTGTAAGCCTGCATCCGTGTGCAAGATGTCACACTGTGTTCCAAATGTGAAAAATAGAGCAGTGGAGGTGCGTGTGTGAACGTGTGTATGTTGCACAGAAACTACACACCTGCAAGATTTAGATGTATTGGTTTCCGTCTTTTTGCAAATGGTGCTTCATAGAATGCATTGATAGCACATTGTTTTTCCTGCGCTGCTCGCCCACAAACCCACAATGACAATCTCATGGCCAAGTTGTCAACATCGATACATTAGAGGGATTGTTCATCATATTGTTTTCTGATCAAGATTGATTGCTCTTCATCAGTAGCTCGTAGACGCTCGGATTCAGAGATATATAATCACGCTGATGCATTTGACAGAACAGTGAGGCCAAGAGATTTTAGATTGAGATTTCCATGCCTTATTGAATTTCTCAGGAGTGGATCAAATTACTTTTTTTTATCAATGCACTGAAAGAGCTGTGGGCATTTGCCTTCTCGTTTCTTTGTTTGTGCTATCTGTCTTGTAAAAACAGAAGAGCAAGCTCACATCTTTATGGTAACTTTCATATTTATGCATGGGCCTTTAGCACAAACATCCCAAAAGCCAGTCTACTCATCTGTTTTAAATTCATGAAAAAATCTTCAGATTTGCACTTCCCCTTTCTGTGTCTGGATTCCTTTCACTTATCCTTTACTTCTGAGCACATTTAGTTGCTGCAGCATTTGAGAAACAAGAGCAAATTGGGCCTTAAACCTAAACATGTGACATCAGAAGACAAGATGGCAGCGCAGACAGGGCCTGGACCACCCACAGTCATTGTGGCTTCCCTCTAACTGAATGTGGACTGAATTAGATGCTGCCTCAAACCGTTACCCCAGAGCTTTTATTAACCACACTAGAACCAAATGCATCTGTGGCCAGTTTTAACTTCTCCTTTTGACTCTATTGAGTGTGCTTCCAACACCGAGGAAGTTGTGTTTTAGCTGTTTTGTGAGGTCTTGGACATGGAGGATGAGTAACACGTTGTTTGCATTTCGATAAAGAGAGTGTGAATGTGAGACGTGAAGGCAGGGTGGAGTGGTGTGGCACATACTGTTTTACCATTTTGAGACTGTTTTGCATTCACACAACTTACTATTACAGATGTGTGTGTGTGTGTGTGTGTGTGTGTGTGTGTGTGTGTGAGTGACACCAGTGTTTACGCACTAAATGCATGTAAACTGTTTCTCCATGATGAAAACAATGATGCTGGCGAATGACACAACAGTTTTGAAGGTGAGGAGGGTAGGAAACTGTCTGTGCTTACATGACTCAAGCAATTACACATTCAGATGCACGCAATCACACACAAACAACTAGGGGGGAAAGGAAAACAACTGGAGACCATCTGGATTACACACACATAGACACACACACACACACACACACACACACACACACACACACACGCTGCTTCACTTTTCTTTTCACACATTTGCATGCATACTGTAATTATGGGCAGTACAAATGTTTGTTTACAAACATGCACAACACATGTGGACAGATATTAATATGTTAAATGTATCCTCATGAGTACTTGTTCTTAAGGGCAAAAACTCACACAAAACACACACACGTACGAGCTCCAGTTGACAATTACCAGCCTATCATGCACGCCTGTATGGTTATGGGAGCCATGAAGAGAGGGAATGGGCTATTTGTGGTGTCCTGATGACTGGACCAAAGGAGAGCAGACCAAAGCTGTGGCGAGACTTGAAAGAGGAAAGGAGTGGGGTGTCATTAGGCTCAAGGCCAGAGACCTCCATTTACTCTCTGCTCTGCCTGTCTTTGCTCTGCTGTAGAGCTGCACAGCAGGAAGTAAATGTGAGGACACACACTCTGCTCAGGAGCTGCTATTCGTTGTGTATCACACGAGTGAGAGTCAGGAGCGGTAACAAAATGATGTTTAGTCTTTAAAATGCCAATGAAACAAAGGAAGAGTGTCTGTCAGAGTACAACATTACGTCTTTGAAAGTCCTTTTTAACAGTCGTAACAGAGACATACAGAATACAATTTATTTTAATGACACTAAGATTCATTAGGTAAATTAATATTATATAATGTAAAAATACCCATGATAAATAAGGAGGAGTTTGGAGACTGTGACTGGGATGTTGGTGGTTCTGGATGGGACAGGTGAAGAAGCAGCTTTCGGGTATTGGGTTTGATCTTGGGTTCCAGGAACTAGGTGGGCTTCCAGTGTGTCTTCATGACTGTAAAAACAGAGTTCGAAATTCTCCTACATATGCGGCACATTATTGGTGCCTCATTTTTATTCTTTCAGTGTGCAACAGACAACATATTGGGCTGCTCTTTGTCCCTTTCCTGAAAAAACAAGCAGACAGTAGCCACAGGATTTGCGACAGCAGTATTGATTTTAATAGCTGTGGTCACGGCAACTGTTGTGCTGCTCGACCTGCTTTTATGAGCAGCCATAAAATAACAGTGAGGAGATGGCCTGGATGCTTTCCATGTATTACAATCAGAATTTATAAATTGCCCCATTACCCACCTTTCCACTGGTTACTCTTGGAACATTAGCAATTATTTTCACATGGGTCACACTCATAAAAGCAATAATCTCGTGATTTAAAGCCTTGGTGGAGGAGCCTGGCCACAGGCTTTCTGAGGCGAGAGGCCTTAACTTTTTACACATCGATTTCAGGCCGCTATTAGATGGTCTTTGCAGAGACAAATTGCTTTTGGATTTTTCTAGGGAGCAGGACCGGGGGAGGGAAAGAGAAAAGCATTGAAAAAGAGGACACACTGATCATTCCAGTACAAGTGTCTGGTGAAGTAAGTAAAGTTATTAAAGCATGTGTAATAACTGTACGGGTCTTTGTGGTGGTGCGTGCCTCTGTGCTGCGTTCACTGTCTTTTTTAAATCATCTTTCACTTTATCAAGAAATAACTGTGTGCTGCCCTCCTCAACACTTTCTGGTGTGTGTGTGCTTTAGGCCTTTAAGTGTGTTCATGCCGGTCTAAAACGCTGAGATGAGCTGTGGCTTCCCAGACTGTGTGCGCTTATGGAGATGGATGGCTGTAGGAGGTGGTGGGATGTGAGAGAGCCCTGCACTGTATGGCAGAAATCCTGATGACACCCACCCAGACACCATCCCATTATTACTTCCCAGGGAGAATGAAAGACAAAGTGGGGGGAGGCAATGGGATGAGAGAAATAATAGATAAAGGGATGGTTCAGCGCAGGGATGGTGTGTGAACATAGACAGGAAGAAGAAAGAGGAGGGGGTAAGAAAAAGAGAAGTGAAAAGAAAAAGGCATGAAAGTGGAATGGAAGTGAACTGCAGACAGAGCCTGAGTAAAGAAGATGGAGCAGGCAGTGGTGCAAAATGGAAATGGAAATTACAATGTTGTGAAAAAGTGATTTAATTCAAAATATGAAACTATATTTTAGACTCATTAAGATTGATTAAGGCTTATGACCCATTAAAATATAAGAATAAATCATATGATTAACAGCAACAGGCTTTACAGCAGAAAGCTATGCACTCACTACACTTGGTTGAGTGTTTCTTTTAGTACAAATTACTACATCAGCGCAGCATGGCATGGAGACGATGAGCCTGGGCCCCGACATCACTGAAGAGCGATAATGTTGATAGCAGCCTTCAGCTTGTCTGTATTGTTGGATCTGATATTTCTCATTTTCCCTCACAGATTCTCGCTGTGGTTCAGGTCAGGTGAATTATCTGGCTTTTTAGTAACAGTAATACAATGGTCAGCAAACCCCACAGGTAAGCGTTGAGCTTGAACTAGATAAAATATTGTGGAGCAACACCAGCAGATGTCACGGCACCGCAGCCATCACACTGGACTGTGCTTCTCTGCTCTTTCTCCAGACTCTTGGATCTTGATTTCTAAAACACAATGCAATGATTTCATTTTCTTCTCAAACCCAGGTAAGACACTGATGGAATGCGTTGATACTAAAACCCATTACGTGCAGACGTCTGTGCGTGGTGACTCTCAGTTCACTGACCTCACTCCTCACTTGTGTCCTTCCTTTAAGGCTCTAAATATTGACACATTTAAGAGTTTTCCACTATATTCTAAGTTTTTGAGATGCAACATTAAGTGAAAATGAGTGTTCTTACAACTGTGTGTGTGTGTGTGTGTGTGTCAGTAGGCCTGGACAGGCTTCTGTGATTCCCTTGACCCACCACTGCCCCAGTGTGAACAACACTGAGTGACAGCACAGTGGAGATCGTCCTGTCACGTGCATGCACTTTACATGAATGTAAGTGCATGTATTTGTGTGTATTTTACATGTGAATGACAAAACATTTCACTGTTGTACTGATACAGACTTCCAGTTACACCGAATGTCGGCGTGGTGTCATCTTTTCAGTCAACATTTGGCTCCAGGGGCCTGGTGGTTTAAGCTCACAGGTCTTCTGTAGGTGCTTTTGTTTTTGTATATTGAAGGAAGCGGTCAAGTGATGCATAATAAATGTTTCTACCACAGAACCCAAAAATGCCACTCACTCAAGTCTGAAGAGTCTGATCTTTTCCTGGTCCATGAAAGACAGAGGACGACCTCGCTCCTGCTGGTGGTTATTTAAAGATAACTCTTCTATATTTTAAAACCTGTCTGAACAAGGTCAAAGACAAAGTTTCTTAGTTGAGGAAACTTAAACATAACTTTTTTATGCATGGTGAATATGCACAAAGCATAAACAGAGACATACATGTTCACACATAGCATGAGGCCATCGTGCAGGACGTGCATAAAAACAAATTAGGATACACACTAGTAAATGCACATAAGCAAATAGTCATATGTACACAGGATTTCCCACAGAAACAAATACACACACATGCACTCAGTGTGGTCCAGCCCTTGGCTCCCAAGTCAGTAATGAAGCCTTAGTGAAGGTCTACCAAGGAGGCTGGAGCAGTCAGCCAAGTCGGCTTGCGGTCTCATTCAGACAACCACCAGCTACCCAGGCCTCAGTGTTCAGTCACTGGGTGGGATGGTCAGGAGATCTAATCCAGCAAAGCAAAGGGTGGAGGTTTGAGGAAGACTCCTCTAGATGTGGTTAGTTTGGGACACCATGAAAGACCATCACTTATTTTCTACCACAAAAGGGCAAAGGCGGCCTTTCCTGCTCTTTACCCTGGTTTTGCCTTGGCTTGCTGATGAGTGGAACTCACCACAGACAAGACACTGGGAAAGCCAAAGGCCATGAAGAAAACCTTACAAATCCTGTGTTTACCCGTCATTTCCAGAACAACAAACACTCAGAATGTTTCGAAGTGGACCTCAGACTATTAACAGATGCGGAGTCCTCTCACTTTCCACTGGCGTGCCACACAGCTTTACAAATATACCAACACACACACAGAGTCTCTGTGCCACTGTGGCTTCCTCTGTGCACACAGTACACCCACCACAATGACCTGGCACGGCCTACACCATGCTGCAGCATATACTTACTCCACAACAATTTACCCTTGGGCTTTGACAGCTCATTGTTTATGCCACTGTGGCGTTGCAAGGGCACCACTCCCTGTCTGTCGGTGGGTCTGTCCATCTCTCTGTCAGAAGAAGGCAAATGGCATGAACAGCAAAGCCCGAAATGGAGTCAAAGGTGTTTTGAGGTCACCAGGCAATAGTTGGTGTTTTTCAGCATGCGTTATACCCTGAGCTAACCATCAAGGCTCTTATTATGTTTAAAGTATCTGGAGTGATGTGTTATCAGTGACTAATATTTTGCTGTCAACGAAGTCGTCTTTGAGAAACTATTGCTTCTTACTTTTTGGCTTCTGTGTACAAAAGATTTGAATTCATCATCAGCACAGCTAGATTGTAAGTTGATGTAACAACAGCACTGAACAAGTCTGGGTGTCTTATTGAAGTAATTAGCCAGTCTTAACCTTTAATCTCACTAAATTCCCCGGCCTCACCAGATGCGACGCCCCTGGTCTGCTCAAAATTGCGCCCATCACATGGAAACCGGTAACCAAGCCAATTTCTTCTCCTCAGTCGCTTTGTCTTTCTTTTCACATCAATGTTTTCCTTCCCCCTATTCATTCTCTCACTAAAGCCAATAGCTGAAACGGCACTGAAGGCTGCTGCTTTTGTGTGACTATAATTGCGCATTTTCGTAATGACACTAAGCAGACACCGAGGCAGATAAAGAGAGAGGGATAAGACCGGGGAGAGCTGCAGAGTGGGAATTGTGTCTGCAGCTTAATTGATGACAAGCTCAAGTAAAGTTTGAAACCCGTGAGCTCATTCACGTGCATTGGGATGATGTGTGAAGTATAAGACGTGTGTTGCTCAGATCCCTGCAGTGGGGCAGAATTGTTTTATGCACATAGCAATCTGCAGGAGGCTAATTTAAAGACACCTGTTTCCTGTTGTAAACAAAGCATTTACAGCTTGTGTGGTAGCGTCTGACAAGTTTGCAGTGCAGTAGATCTCAGTGCCAGTGATAACGTGAATGATTTAAAGGGAATGCAAGTAACAGGTATCCTGTCTTTTATATGGTCAAGGGACCGAAGTGAAGTCAAACACAGCAGCAAGTGCTCCCAGCTAAGAATTACAAAAGGAGGGGGGAAATGTGTCTCCTTTGACTGCATGTTGCTTAATACTCTCTCTGGGCTCTGGCAAGCCAAGCCCGATGTTAAGTGGCTACTTGAGTTTATCCAGCAAGGTCAGAGAGAAAATAAAAACATCACGCGAGAGCTACAATTACAGCCCTCGAACATGACAAGCGTCTGTTTTTGTGCTTTTGACTGAGGGCCTACTTTTAATGGTCGGTTCTGGCTGCAAGATAAACAAACAGTCACAGGGTTAGCATAACCCCCGTCTACGAGCGCTAGCCAACCCCAGCCAGCGAGAAAGCCAGAGAAGCTAAACTCTGCCACAGCGCTGTGCAGCAACAGCAGAAGCAGCAGCGGTTTTGGCGGCAGAGTAAATTACAGAATGGAGCAAAGCTGCGGTTTGTATACAGCACACTCACTCACTCACTCACTCACACACAAACACACACACATACACTCACTTGCTTTTTCTTTCACTCTCATACACAATCAGGCTCACCCTGCTCCGTGCCTCTTTCTGACTATTTGACAGAACTGTTCAGGTTGGACACATGTATGCACATGCACTTGGGTGGGCCCTTCTCACAGGTGTCTCCAAAGCAAAGCCAGCAATCAACAGAAACTCTGGCAAGACGTCCAACCTACAAACCTACTGACCTCACCCAGAGACCAGCAATCTCTTAAATTATTGGTTCCCAATCCTGTGGGAGAATCTAAGCTAATGGGATCTCATTATACGGAGCATAAAAAGAATCCCATCTGGTGACATTTACATGTTGCATCATTTTGTATTCTCATCCATTTGGGCCCGTGGGGCTAATCAGAGATCAGTTCAGCTAGATTTCCTCCCAGGCTGACACCCTGTTTGAGATAAACCATCACGAATGCTGGCTGTAGGGTTATAGTATTGGTGTTCTAATAGGATATGATCTGTGTTAACACATATGTACACACTCTAAATAATATAGTAATGTTAGTAGTGTTAGCTTACTTTTACCTTATATTTAAAAGCCCCCTATGTTAAACATGAAGAACTGCTGTGTCTAATAATTCAAGCTTTAACATTATCAGTTATAATTAGTCATATAATTGATTTCATTAACATATTTAGTTATGCGCTTACTAGGAGGCTCCAACTGTAGTTTATTATCAGCAAGCATCAGCTATTAGTCAGCCTGTCTGGCTACACTGCACAGGTCTTGAAACACATAGATAAAATAGATTTATCAGTGACAATCTGCTTTTGAACAGATGCAGTCTCGTCTCTACGAAGTGTCTTTTCTCTCATCTTTAGCAGTGGGTGACGACATTGGAGTCAAGGTCATTGTTACAATGGAGCACTGTATACATCCATATCATTGTTTTGCTTGAAAGTGTAGTGATACTACGCCAAACGTGAAGTACATGCATCTTTTCAGACGTCTGGTTTACATGTGCGAGCCAGGACGTTCTGAGGAAACGCTGCAGTTCGAGCTTTTCCTCTTCTGTGCTTCGCTGACTTTGAATGTGTAAACAAACTGGTCCTTGAACGCGTTTTCTCGTTCTCTGTACTGTGTTCACACCTGCTGCTGAGTTCCTGTAACAGACGCATCCATACTTTAGGGTCACCACTTACGCCCCGCACTGTTTCGTTTCAGCACACAGGCGCACTGTACAGACACACAAAGGCACCGCTCACAATTAACGGTCTATGTGCACATGATTATTATGTACATGTACACAGGGAAAAACGAAGACATACACAAACACACACTGACAGAAACACACCCTTACACCCACACACCTGCTGCTCATACTCCTCTACAGCCCCTTATGTTAATGGATGGGAGTCTAATTACTACTCTCACACTGGGACTACTTTCTCCACACTTGTCTCTGAGGACGTGTGCAAGTTAGTGTGTGTATGTGTGTGTGTGTGTGTGTCTGGGAGTGGTGGGGTTAGTTGCTGTCAGCACAGAGCTCACACACAGACACACACGCACACTGCTCATTAGCAGACTTTCTCTCTTCCTCTCATTTCGCTCGCTGCCTGACACTTTCACACAGAAACACACTCGACTTCATACAAAACACCGTCGTGCAGCACAGTGCTCAGCTGAACATCCAAACATGTAGTAGCAGCTCAGCTTTGCATATGAATTTTATTTTGAGATTCAACTTATTTCCTCTATCTGTCTGCCTTTTACTCTCACAGAACAAGAGACGGAAAGAGATGATTGGTGCACCTAAACACGACACAAAACCAGACAGACACACTTCCTCATTCACCCACCACAGTTCTGGTTAAAAATAACAACAAGGAACTGTGAGCTACTGACTCTCTCTCACGATACTGATGCACACAGTGGCTGCGTGCACAATCACACCGACACACATTGACTAACACAGCGCTGGTGGTGGCTGAGGTATTCAGAGTCTGTGTTTTGACATGGTCTCGTCTGTGACGCAGTCTGTGTTGTACCATAAACTGACTCTGTACTAGAGTGACCTCCCCCACCACTTCCTCTGTGTCTGTGTGTGTTTCATCTCCCCTGTGGCTTTCATACTCGAGGTTCAAGTGGAGCACAGTGGAGCAGGCAGGTCTTAAGAGGAAGATTGCTGTTGAGCACATCTAACTCACAAACAAAGGCCACCTGGCCCCTGACAGCGGGACGGAAATGTGCTCTCCTTGGTGCTACAGTGACAAGTGTGTGCTAATAACAGGGTGCACACTCTTGAAGACTAATTAGCCCTTCAGCTAATGTGCTGTTAATCATTCATATATGCTGTTAAAACTTTGATGTTTATATTGCTGGCACATAAGCCTATTCTCTTTTGTCTGAGCTGTGAACATTTGTGTATCTTATTATTTATTGTGGTGCTCTGCCTGAGATTACCAGGATTAGAAACACACTATTTGCACCTTTTGCTGAATTCACAGACCATCTGTGTCTATTTAAGTGATCTTATCATTCATTTACTTGCTCTGTCATTTTGAAACTTTACTTGAAATGGGCCGTTTCTCTTTGATTGCTACCTAAGGACTATATAGCTGGATTCAGAAGAAATAATTCACCATGGAGGATCAGTAAGGATACTGGAGGCAGGATAAGTGTAGTGGGGTTGGGGTTAGCAGGTTATGGCAGAACACACATTTATGGTGTGTTTGGTCTACAGTATATAAATAAAAATAAATAAACAAAAAAATAAAACATAAGGACATCACACATTCAAGATTTAATCATATTATAGGACAGACTCTTTGAAGTTTCTGAACAGGTTTGGAGAAAATTAAGCTATGATTGCAAATCAGACTTAATCCACCCAATATTAATTTCTGTATAAACATAGTTTGTGTTGAGTTAAGTTGAATTGTTTGTTGAATTGTTTTGTTTTGTTGCATTATTGAAGGTCTGAAAACACTGGACCTTTTCAGATTTCTGAACATTTTCATTTTCTGCATATAAAGGCTCTAAATGATAATATTTGTATTTTGAATTTGAGAGCCATGGTGTCGCTAGTATATAGAATAAAACCATGATGTAAATTTTACTCAACATATACATTTAAATAGCAAAATCTGAGAAACTGATAACTTCCCATATTAAATATAATAAAAAGCAGCAGCTTCATATTGAACATGTTAGAAAGAAAACACAGCTACAACATACAGTACTGTAGCTACAAGATCTATGTTGTGAAACTTCACACCGCACATATGTTTTGTATAACCAGCTGTTGTTTTTGAACACTTACATATATGTTTGGTAATGAAGTTCATTCACTTTTAGGTTGCAGGCCTTAACTTAAAAAGCTTTGCATTCACAGCTTTGCTTTAGATTTGGCTTTCCATTCATTGCACTGTGGGTAGAGCTGCAGCTGCACACAGCAGTGTCCTCTAAAAGCTCAACATCATCACTTAACTATCCATCAAGTGAACAGCAGCTCCAAAAGTCACAACCTCTGGATAAGATTGTCATAAAGTGCAGAAGTCCACAGATACAGAATGAAAAACAGGAATTGAGTCTTACAGGTGGCTGTGCCAGCAGAGTATGGATTTGTCTCTGTCTGGCTGACCTCATCGGCTGCTTTGTGTTGATCTGCGATGCAGAAGGAGGGGGTAGACAGAGGGTGGGCACAGACCAGCACCCGAGTGGACCCCTGGGCCGCTCGATTGCTCAGCCAAGTCGAAAATGTGTTCTCAGATCTTTTCCTGACATGCTGTCCTGTGAGGTTAGGCCTTTGTGTTCGTGTGTGTGCACTTCACAAAGGAGAGAAAGCACAGTTTGGCAGAAATTCACTCTGATCATCTGTGTGTGTGTGTGTGTGTGTGTGTGTGTGTGTGTGTGTCTGTGTATGTGTGTTTGAGCAAAGAGGAGGGACACAGGTCTGCTCCAAATGAAATATCGGATTAGAAGGTCGTGTGTGATCGTCATGCCGCATATCCTTTTTTTGTGATGATGTTTGTCTTAACATTAACGTTTACATGTGAAGGGGTCATATTAGGATTTTCATTTTATTAAACCACTGGCTGGCAGTGAAACAGCCAGACTACAGTCTGACCAGTTGCATTAGTTAAGCCATTTTGGACACTCATAACCAGTCGTCCTTCTTCATCCACTACGTACGCCGTTGCCCTCTCAGGTTAGCTGCCGCAGCTCTGCTCACAGCGAGGCTAGTTCAAGTATTCCTAAACAGGTCAGGTCATGCATGTCCTGTTTTCTTTCAGCTGTGGAGGAAAATCAACTTTACTGTTTACAAACACAACGCTACAAAACAACAATGGAATTAGTCACAGACCAGCAACAGACTTTGAGCAATGTTTCTATCTGTTCATGGACGACCTTTATGTTTTAACAAGCCTATCCACAACGAAGGTCGGTGCTGTATCAACTGGGCCTTCGTCAGCCCACAGGAAGACCTCCACAAGCTGACCAATCGGAAAAGAGCGGGATGTGAAAAGGGGCGTCTTAGCGACACAAGTGCTCAAGCCAGCTATGACATGTATTTGCCTTTGAACCTTTGAACCCCAGAATAAATCTAAACTATATTAAGCCTTTGTGGCAACTTGAGGACATTTGAATCATTTGAAAGGCATTTGAGTAATACTTCATGTTAAAAAGTGACCACGCACTACAGACAAGAAACTCAGAAATAGAAGCCAGTGAAGCCACGACGTCTCCTCTGGCCTGTTTTCAAGTGGAACACTGTCAGATTGAGTGACCTTCGGCTGACAGGCCGAGTGTGTGCATGTAGCAGAGTCTGTGATTGTATGGTCACGCATGTGTGTGTGTGTGAATATGGGTGAATTCATGCATGTGTGACTCTGTCTGTACGTTTGTGTGACACAAACGTGTATGTGTGTGTGTGTGTGTGAATCTCCCAGGATAGCAATCCATCTTGACAGTGTGTGTAGCCCCATCACATCACTGTCATGCCACTTTCTCTCTCTCTTGGACGAGTGATGGAAGGAGTCCAGAGGGAGAGAGAGTGAGAGAAAGTGAGTGACAGAGAGAACAACAGATCACATTGGACTCCTCAAGAAAAAGTGTTGTGACAAACGCTCGTGCGCATGGAGAGAGGAGGACTGAGCCAAGGCAACTTTCCTCCGATAAGTGGATGTTGGCCTAATTGTGAGTCTCTGCTCACTTAATGTGCTCAGGTAATTGAAGCAAAGATAAAAGTACATTTTACAGTGTTACAGTTGAGGCTTTCACAGTTGGTTCTGCTGACTGACTGACTGACTATACAGAGGTTTGTTTTTTTCATATCTGCCACCACCAGACACACCACAACAGTGTATTTGAGTAAAAGGTGAATAGCGGAGATAGTAGAGAGATAAACCACAAAAGTATTATTAAAGTATATATCAACAACAGTGAACGTATGCAGGTAACCCAGAGGGATAAAAAATGAGTTGGTGCTTTTATAGATTAATTTCACACACACAGTGAGCAGACTGACATTGAGCTTAAAGACAATTTGTGGCAGCGATGAAGCTTGTGATTCTCCTACTGATGCCTCCTGCTACATTTTTATTTGTTCTTGTCCTTTGCAATGGCATGAAATTGGTCTCAATACATCATTATTGAAGACTATTCATCAGTAATACATAACGTCCTAAAGGGAGGTGAATAAATATAGTACTCCAGTGTCCCAGTGGTTTTTATGTCAGTAGTCTCATCTTTTTATGGTATTTCCTCTGTGTTGACATTGTATAGAGGGAAGATAAGAGTCTGTGAGCGACAGATAGTTTGCATTTTCACACTAGTAATTGACCACCAATGGCAACACCAAGACATGTTGACATTATATCATGCTTTTGTGAAACACTTATAAACTGTCATAACATACAATCACAGATAACATACAAAACGAACTGTGATCATTTTTAGAACTTTTGCTGATTTTTTATCAAGCATCAGGTCAAAAGTTCACATTGTCCCTAACTTTAAGTCATGACAAAATACCTCCAGAGCGCTCCCCTAAGGCGCAGTTACACTTTGTGTTTACTGTGAATTATCTCTGTTCCCTTAAGCAGCTTCACTGAGCCGTTGACATGACACTAGATTCTCAGTTGTGTTGATACTTGGAGGTAATCTCAGCCTGTTTCAGTGTATTGTGGAGACATCGAGCGAATATCGAGATTGTGCACACAGTGGAGGAATTCCCTGAGCCTATTGTTTCTAAAATTCAGGCAGGATTCAGGTCATTGTTTGGTGAAGTATTTGTGCTGATATTATTTTCCACTTCCGTGTATTGTCTCTTTTTGTAGGAGCCTCCAGCCACCTGTGAAACTATGGTGACACCTGTGCAGATCTCATTATGATTGCCAGCAGGGGAGATGCTCACTCGACAATCGGACTAAGTACTGTATCTCTCAAAGGAAACCAAAATCATAGGTGGGGGCATCTGAGGCGAAGTTACCAACATGCACTGTGTAAAGCCGAAACATTTCTGCCGCGCTGAGATTGTTTCCTCATCACTGCTCACCACCATCATTTGATGAAATCCAGCCATACTCGCTAATATGATATTCTCTGGATTGTGCATTTGACTTTATAGTTCCCAAATGTGATGTTTGGCCTGGCCCACTCAGCACCGTGCCAGGAAATGTGATCTTTATCCTGTTTCAGAGCAATGATTTATACAATAGTACAGGGTAAACTTTCATGACTTCATTTCCCCTCCTAGTGTGTTGTCACTCAGCTGTAAATGTAATCAGTTGCTTGTCCAATTATGTAAAACCTCAGTCTGTCAGTGCTCTTTAGAAAAGCAGGACTGCAGTTAGCTGGACGCTGAGGAGACTCTTGGCTTGTTCGTCTTGTCAGCTGCTGCTTTTAATCGAACTATCTTCTGAATAGTGTCCAGATTGTGCCTGCACTTCTTCATCCAATCCTTTTATGTGTTGGCTGCTCGAGGCTCGTGAGGATCTCTCCTTGATAATGCTGGCTTTTTTTTTACCTTTCCTTGAAATGTGGACCACAGATGGTCAGTGTTGGCAGGGAACCAGGTTTGAAAGGTTCTCGTAGTTTTTTTTTTACTTTAGATAAGTGAGATGAAGGCAAGAATGAAAAATGTGAGGCGTCCCGACATAATGTCTATTGAGTGGAGCTTCATAAACAGTAATCTCGCTAGCCAGAGGACTAAATCTAATTTTTGTTTTCAGCTTTCTTTTCATCCTAATTGCTTTTGCTTGTTTAGTGCGTGCCGTATTGGGGCTGTTTTATAGAAACCTCATGGCAGAGGCACATAATTAAAGCATTGTAGAAAAAGTGTATTTGAGATCTTCATCAGCATAGACAAGCGGGGAAATTGCCATCACACGCAGTGATTTATTAGTTTCATTAATTTATGTTGATTTGCTTAATCACTCTCAGAGTGTGTCAGGCCCAGATCACATCAAGATGTTTACAGCTCCGGCACTCAGCAAGGCGAGGTGCTTTAACACTGAAGTCAGATAATTAAACTCAAGTGCTGGATGTGTAATGGGGTTAAATTAGCAACAAGGAAACACTGCAATCAATATTTTATCAATCAGAAATGGGTAACTATGCATCTTGCATCAGTCCAAACACTCCTGCGTATACCTTGCGCGCTTATATATGAATATTATGAAGACACAGTAGGAAATTGTTTTTGTTCTTTTGCATTGGGTTGATGCAGTTGTTTGTTTGTCAATGTAGCAGCTGGAATCCAATGTCATTCTTATGCTCCATGCTGGTAAAGAAGCATGCTCATTTTTAACAATGTCCACCATGTCAGTTGCCAAGCACTGAAGGGACTGTGTGAAGTCTTGCCCGGGGGGGCTGTTGGTTGTACCTCGGTGCAGCAAACACAAGCAGGGAACATAGGAGACGCCAAAGGGGCGATGATTTTATTTCAGCAAGGCTGTGGAAGTGACACTAAGAACTGTATCACAGGAGTGCCTCCAGAGACAGGTAGCTTTTGGTTTTTGGCACTACAGGCAGATGTGGGATGGATCAGCACAGACGTACCTCTGCTGTACCTTCACTCACAGCAGTGCAACTAGGACTTTTGGCCCCTTGATGACAGCTCTGAGATAATTGACATCTGTGGTCTGTGATATGGTCCAACTCTCCAGCATATGTTTCCTCCTGACCTCAGTCTGCTTCAGTTTATAAGAATGTAAAGGTTTATAGACGTTAGTGGTTATAGAAAAGAAGAATAAAGAAGAAAAATCATCTGCTTTATTGTCATTGATACATTTTTACATGTTACAACAAAATTCCTTCTCTGCATTTGACCCATCCCCCCTTGGGGGTAGGAGTGAGCAGCCACAGGCGGCGCTCAGGGAGCTGGCGCTGGGTGTCTCGCTCAGGGACACACCTGGTATGGGGGATGGGCTGGGTGACTCAGCTGGGAATCGATCCTGCTGTCCTCTGCATCCCAGCCCTCTGCCTTAACCTACTGAGCTACCAGGCCGCTGTGTGCATTATGCCTGTGCAGCTGATTATTTCCATTATTGATTATCTATTTGTTGACCAAATGTTTTGTCAGTCAATCAGTTGATCATCAGAAAACAGAAACCGTAGCTTTGTCCTCCTTAGATCCCAAAGGAATAGCCTCTAGTTTGTTGTCAATTAATTAAGTTTTGATAGTTCATTATCAGACATTGTTTCAGCAAAACTATTGAAACAGTGTCAAATACATTTTGTCCTTGGACTGTAGTTAAACCACACAAAGTCTGAATGATTAAGCAACTAATCAAAAATATGATTCGTTTTTAGATAATACATATATAATGTATTGTGGTGGCATGAAAGCTCACAGGGTGAAGCAGTCATCTTCAAACCTGGGTCTTCAGCATTTTAACCTTCATTTAATAGTTTGACAGGGAAGAAGCAGACGGGAAACATGGGGTTGGGGAAATCAAACTAATGTTGCAGCAGGACTTGTGGCTAACAGGTTTTGCCAAGTTGTTGTCATTAGTGGTTATGTCAACAACAGCTTTGTCCTGTGAATGTACACAACCACGTTTTTGGCATGTTCTGAAATGGCAGATGCTGTTTTTCCTGTGAAGCCAGTCTTGTGTTGTTGTCTGTGATAAAACCTTGTTAATCTACCTGTAGACTGTTGACCCGTTTATCCTCCTGGTGAAATAACCCACTGGTGCCCTAATAATATACATGTTTCCATGTTGTCAGTTTTATTTATGTTTGCATGATAAGTATTCATTTTTTAATGCGCACACAAATGTGTCTTAAAGAACCTGATATAATAGATCTCCCAAATAAATGCCCTTGACAAATTTGTCAATACATTGTATGACTAATTCTTACATCTGTGTTTCAGAGATTTTCTCATTTGACAATAATAGAGTTCTTAAATGTGGAGGGATCACTGATATTAAAACCAGCTAATTCTACCCTGCTGATTCTCGTCTCGGTCTGAGCCAGTACAGTATGTCTTCAGCTCCATCCGCCTACTTCAGCTGGCTACTCTCAGCTTGAGCGCAGTTCTTTAATCTCATTAACTGCTATCTTTGGGAGCACATCTAAATGACTTTAAGCTAGCTGATGCAATTCAGTAGAGATTTAATTGTTGGAACCTCTTTGACCCAGACTATTGTAACTGTCTCACTGCTTAAAACAGCTTGGCAGTGAGGTTAAATCCTCCCTCCACGTACAACTGCCAACTCTTTATCCAGTCTTACACTAAGGCTTGGGAAATAGAAATGTCATTTATGTACATCTTAGTGCTATTTTTCGTTGCCAGTTTTTTTTCGGATGGGGTCAGATTTGCTCTGATTTATAAACAAACACCTAATGAACATTATTTATATTACACCTGCTAAAACATTTATTATTACAAGGTTGTTACTGTGATACGGTTGGCATCTGTGTTTAGATACAGACTCACTGATATTCTCATCCTTTTATTCAGCTTTTGTAAAGACGCCATAAAATTGTAAAGCATTAATCTGGGAATCTTTGAATAGAATATACAGAGACATCAGCTGCCAAAGCCACTTCTAAAGAGTCCAACCCTGGATGAGGTGATGTTCTGTGTGTGTGACTCTTTGAGTGAGAGAACTGTCTGTTGTTCGAGAGGCACTTCAGACAGTTTCTAAAACATTTGTGAGTGATGCTACACTTCTTTAGATGCTAAAGCTCCACATCATGACCCCTGAGAGGCTGTTGATCACGTTTCGTAACAATCTCATCTTCTCAGGCCTGGAAGATGGAACAGCTTGAGGAGTTGTTCTGTCATTCACTAACAACCACTTGAACCTCGCTACCAAGGAGACCCAGGTACTCCCCAAATCCCAATTAATGAGAGAAAGGCCTGAAGAGGGTGTTCTTGACTCTGGCTGTGACAGCTTAATTGTAATTTTGCCGAGGCCCCTTTGGCAACAATCTTCTTTACTTAACAGCTCTGTGCTCCTGATTCAACTGAAAGCCCTGATTCCCTCGTTCAGTTACAACCTGAATACAGCGTAACCGTGACGCGGTGATGCAGTTTGTATGTATACTCAACATGCTTCCACTGGGTATTTAGAATGAACTGATGCTGATTCACACAGATGCGAGTATGTAGTTTGGATTTTTTATCAGTGTTCTTTATTTGTCACGTGGCATGTTCATGGTGATTCACTAAGACTCCAGCCATTTCAAAAATGAGAAGTCTACAGTGTTTATTGAAGGTCATTTCATGTCAGGTTTTCCATTGAATCACAATTAGTCTTTGACTTTTTGTAATTGTTTTAAATTAATATGACATTTCCACTACTTGGATTATTGGATTATGCAGTAATGAATGAAACATTTTCTAGTGAACCAATCACAATTCAAATTCTCAGAACAATATAAATCTGGTGTATTGTAACTGCACATAAAAACTAAATTAGATTCTTGTTTCATTAATGTTTCAATACAGTTGACACTGGTTATGTGAAGTGGTTACAATTATTTGTTTTATAATGTTCACGTTCTCGTGTTGTCTAGTCAAGTACAAAAACAAAGGAGCACTTGCTACTGTCCAGAGTTGCTGTCATGTTTTGTAGTGCACATGTGGAACGAGTCTCAGAACACACTTGTACATGCACATCTGTAGTGTGAGCAGTGTCCTCCTGAACAACACTGTTTCTGAAGTGACAGTTTGCTGCTGCGTTTTTCAGATATAGAAATGTTTGGGTGCATATTTTTCCTTTTACACAGTGCATGATTTCTTCTCCTAACAAAATATTCACTATAGACTTGAGACTAGAGCTATGTGCATTTTTCAGCATAAATAATGTAAGCGTGAAACATGTTGTCTTCCATGATTCTTTTCCATGCATCGTGCAGCTCTCTCTCTCTGAAGTAGATGTCCCTAAAAGCCTTTTCTGGGAGAGTGCAGTGAGGTGGACAGCAATGCAGAACAAAAGGTTATTTTGTTGAAAGAGGTAGAGTGGTGACAAATTATGAACAACTCATTACACTGAGGTGGCACTTTGTAGAACAGCAAAACACAATTAAACATGGAAGATGGATCTCTGGGGAAACGTTGGAAGGTGCTAATAGCTCTCTGTCAGTGACAAAATGAATTACGTTTCATGTTTTTGGATTATTTTGAATGTGTTTCTTTCTCTCCTATATATTTTAGAAAAAGTTCGACTACTGATATTTCTGGGTTGAAGCAATGAAAATTCAGGGTCATATGTAAAAGTTAAAGATTCGAGATTCAAGATTAACAAAAGAAAGAAAGAAATTAAGAATAATACTTGGCTCCTTGGACACATTTTTTTTCCATTTCAATAAAAAATAAAATTATTCGCACTTTACGTGGACTTACATTAGGAGATTGTTTTAAGTATTTTGTGCGTTGGCATTAGAACAAATTTTGAATTCTAATTGAAATTTGCTGAAATGTGGAGCTGGAGCCAGCAGCTGATACCGTAAGCTTAGTTTAGCAATGAAAAATAATAATTATAAACAACTAATTTGGCTTTTTTCAAAATTTACCTAAACCCTGGCTACAGACAACCTCTATTTTCCTTGTTTGAGCAATCAATTCTAAAAATGAAATATAGAAGATATATATAGAACTTAATGAAGTGTCTCAATAGAAATGCCAAGAGTTTGTAGAAAGAAGAGCTGCTTAATGAATAGTGATCTGTTTCTTACCTCATTGTCCATCTGTTCCTGATGTTGTGAAACTGATGCTACTTTTGTAAGATAGTGTCATATGCTATGGGATTACTGAGTGGCATCAGTCCCACTGCTTGAAAATTGGCCAGCTGATCGATCAAGCACACAAGTGTCCAACTCCACCCAAATCCTATGCACACTCTGAACTCTTAACTCCAGCTAATGTACATTAAGATATAAGTTGTCACACGTTCTTTGGCCTGAAGATCTGTTACTACCCTAATCTATATTCATGTGTGAATATTATTATTTTGCTAAGGCGTTGCATTGCAGATTCCTAAACACGCCTACCCATGGGGAGAAATATTAATCCTAATAAAGTCAGTGTAAATGTGTTGATTGACTCGGTGGCTGGACATGCAGTGACAGAGACGTGGATTCAAGTGTTTCCTGACGAACCTGACTGGTAAGAGATTATTAAGTGTTTTTAAAACAGGAGCTAGCAGCAACGTATCATTTAAAGTTGTGGTTTCGCACTTGTATCCAGAGCACTTAACTGTGCCGTGGGAATATCAGCGGAGAGAAACCAGCCGAGAAAACAATACCATGGAATAGTTGTGACACACGTGCTCTCTTTACAGTGCTGTCATTGAGCCTAATCATTTCCTCCGGTTTGCTCTTTAAGGCTGTAGGGTGAAGCAGTGTAACCCTCCTCTGGTCTCTGGAATAGAGTTATCAGCTGCTTGGATGCTACGGTGTTAAAGAGAACCAGTGTGTGGGCCAACACATGTTTTCATGGTGGTATCATCAAATCCCTGCGGCTGGACTCCCCACTTTGTTTAATATCCCTTGTCAACAACTGCTTGGGTTCAGTTCTCACCACTGGTATTCTAATCAGTAACTATTATGGGCTAAACAGCAACACTGGCCCGGAGGCCAGCTGCTGGGCATGTTTGGATATGTGCCTGCATTGCAGTGGCCTGCCAGCATGGGGGCAGCACAGTTTGATAGACCTGCAATGAGCGCACACACACCTACCTACACACATCAGCACAGACATCACTGCAGGTAAAACAACTACACACGTCTTCATAACTAGTGAAAACCCAGGAATAATAAACAAATCTATTATTGGAAATGTTGGCTTTAAGACATTATGAGTAATGAATGGCTTTACTAAGGTCCTCCTAACCCACACTAACATATGCACGCATGCACCTGCCGACCCACAGTGATTGTCTGAGTTAGCTAACTACCTACTCCTGCTGGGATGTTAAAAGTTGAATAAATGAGAGAGATGAGCGCTCTGACTACAGAAAGTTTCCTCCGTTGGCACAGAATGAGTCTGTTCAGCACAGCCTTAAAGTGTGCATGTTTGACACATTTTCATAGATCTTTAATAGGTCTTTTCTGCATCTTCCAGAAGAAAGAAAGATCGTATTTTCTTTCACATCTCCAGAATTACCTGTTCTGGTGTTTGTAGCTTTAAATGCAAATGAGCTGTACGGTGCCACACCAGTCTGCGTAAGCATCTGTGACATATGTGACATCCCAACATCCCACCCGATGTTCTTCTGGTTTCTATGGTCACTGGGAAGTCTTGTTTGAAGACCGACAACACGGCTGTACAAGAGGGATTATTGTGATATATGTGTTAAACATGACTTGTTTTGTTAGTCTTATATTATACATAGATTATAACTGCTTTAGAGTTATGGGAAACTTTATTTTCCAAACCCTAGAATGCTGACACATTATAACACAACTTTAAAGTTAACACCACATGAGCAGCAGAGCTGAGTGAAAGACAGGCAGTGATGGGCAGTGGGCAGCGTGCCAGCCTCAGTGATAAGTGGACCACTGCAGAGCTATGGGTGTGGGGAAACCTGATAGCAGGATGGCAACATTCAGCATGTTGGAAGTGAGGTACAGTGAGGGCAACACCCACAACTTTTAAGCACATGGCAAGATGATATCAACGAGAAGCTGTTTGCCTGCGTGTGGTGTGCACTGAGTTAATGACACATAAAGTAGAAGTAGTGTTGAAAGGAATCTATCTAGACCAGTGAGTGAAGGTGAAACCACGTCGCAGAGTCTCATGCCTACTTTGGCACTGTGTGAGATTTTTTTGTTTCAAATCCGGTGAAGTGTCTCAGAAAACACAAACCACGTTTGCAACTGACAGTCTGCATCTCCGCGAGCAGTGCATCTTTCTCACAGTAACCTTCTGTTCCGAGTTGTAAAACCATGCAACATCTTTAAAACGGCAGTTTGCTTTGATTAATAAGACTCCCCAGACATCCTGTGATGTGTGTCAATATACCAGACATAGAAAGCAGTGACAGCTGTGTTTCAGAGCTCAGAATCACTTCACATTTTGACAAGAGATTCAAAGCCTTTCACTACAGTTGTTGGTCTGATACTGTGGAGAGAACTCTTACATGTATTTTGCTTTGTGGTCTTCCCATTAACAAGTAACTTATTTAACTACAAACATAGCTATCTATTTAAATAAACAATATGTATTTTCAGTATCAAATTTAATTCTCTCCACACTTGCTTAGATTTGCACAGATGTTACATTATTGTAACATTATACTAGTTGATAAAACTGCAGGCTGGAAGGATTAGTCAGAAGTAAAATCACATCTTTCTCTGACTTAAAAGAGTGAATATGAAGTTAAGAGAATGAATGATAGAATAAATATTCAGTCAACAAACACAGTGGGCGTGCTGCGATAACATCAGCAATACAGTAATTCCTTATTCCAGTTCTTTGAAGACAATATGATAGATTCTGAATTTATTGCAGTGGGTGGAGCAGGGTAATTAGAGCTATTGATCTGGCTAAATGATAGCTTGCATCTAGCGCTGAAGGGCATGTGCTCAGCAAACCCTGTGTTATCTGATGACCCATGAAATCGATGGCCTGACTGCAATCTCCCAGGTGATTTACCTCATTCCATTTATCTCACAAGGCTGAGTGGGTCCGTGTGCGCGAAGAAGAGCACACAGGGCTGTGCACGCTATGGCGTACTCTCCATGAGCGTGCATTAATACGACACAGTTCCCCCTGAGGTATACATCAGTGCAAACACCTCATCTTGCCTACAGTCCGGAGGCACTACGTGTCGGGGCTTGTTTCCTTGGAAACCACATTTTGCTGTGGTCCATAATGAACTCAGTGTCGTCGTCGCCCGCTGAGTGACTGATGAAAAAAAGATCATTACACGGACAGAACATTTGAAATGTCACTAAGATGCCAGGCTTCGTCTTTTCTGATGGAAAGTTTGCATTGTAACAACAACACACATAGTTAAGCGCAAATATCTTACAGCTATGAACAACTTTCATTTGCAGGACTGCAATGTCAAAACTGCCATGAGCAACGATATCAAGTATTAACGAGAGGTCAACACAGAGGGAAAATCATATTTTAAATAATAAAGGAAATACACCTAAAAATAAAACCTGTTCATGCCAGGCCAAACGCTGCTTTAGCAAGTGCTGCTGGTATGAAAGATTTATCCCCTAACAGCCAAAGCTGTGGGAATTCTGGAAGCGGTTGTTTGACCTGCTCGACAAGGTTTTTAATACCTCTTTTCAAAAAGACTCCACCAGGGGACCGTTCCAAGGACTCGGCAGAAAAGTGTCCACTTCTTTGCTCTACCTGCATCATTTATTGTGTGCTGGGTTAGGACCATTTTAGTCTAATTTCAGCGATGTAAAATAATATCTATGAACTGTTTTCTTCCTCTTTACATACATCATAGCCAGTTAAACATTTAAGATCTAGGTTTATGTCTTACTAATTCCCCCACACTGCTGTACACCCTACAATGTAGCCCTTAATACTTTATGAAACTTTACATAGTTATTATCTTTCAATTTAATCTTTAGAGAAACACTGGGATCTGATTTAATACGGAAAATGTCCACAGTGACACAATCTGACATTTAACTCACACCACCATCTTTCCCTAACCCAAATGTTCCCAGAGCTTCAACCACAGATGGAGCCATGGATGTGAACCCCAGTCTCTGGAGTCACATCTTTTACTTTGTAAACCCACCTCCTGCTCTTATGTGGTGCAGAAATGTACTGCAAATGCAGCGAGATGGGAGTAGCAGGTTTTCTCATGTTTTTCACATGGCGCTGCAGCAATAATAGAAGCTATACTTGGCACCTCTCTGGTTATGTTATCATTCGCCTGGTGAAGGCAGAGTGGTCCTCGCCGTCATCACTAGGTTCCCTTTCACTCTCCAACTGAAGGACAGGCTGAGGTCACTTTGTTGATCTGCATTTTACAGCAGCCACTTGGACAGTAATCACAAAAAATAACACCAACCCACTAAAGAGCCTTACACTGGGCTGACCTGCAGACTCAGTCACAATGAGTGCTGAGTAAATGAGCTTATTAATCACAGGCAGCACCAGGGGCAGAGCCATTCTGAATTCATTAAAACTCAACAGAGTGGGCCACAAAAAAATCTCAGTCATGTTTGATTTCAATATCAACAACTGTAAACTAATTTCAAATTGATGCTGTGCAGACAACAAATGCTCAACCTGCATGTGCGCTCAGGGCAACATAATATTAATAGGATGCAGTCGCACTATAACCTGCTGGTTCTAAACTACAAACCAACAAACTCGGTCTCTGTTAAAGGCATTTTCAATATCAAATCAAATGTATTTATAAAGCACTTTAAAAACAACACCCTGTTGACCAAAGTACTTCACATACATCACATATGTTGATCTTTTATTATTAACTCCAACCTCCTTAAAAGACAAAAGGGAAATGACTTAAAGTGCTTTGAGGTGACTCCTGTCTTGTCTTTCTTCTTTTAGTGCTTTAGTGCCTTTACTACCTTAACAAATGAACTTGAAATGAAACGGCTGTGTTTTTGAAGAGCTTATTTGTCAGATGTTTTGTTTACAGATGATAGGGCCCCGCTTTTTCTGGGAGGGATTACAACAAATTATCATGTGGAATATTTTACTCTCTGTTCATAAGAGTGCTCTTTTTTACAGGCACAATGGCTGCATGTCTATGTATGCAGAGTACACTGTATATTCACCTATGCACATACACACATACTGTACACGCAAACAGCCTATAGCACACGCAAATAAATGCACGGAGTTCAGCCAGAAAAAGCATTCACCTTTTTTGTTCAGACACTGCTCATGTCTGTGTTTGTCTCTTTTGATAAGACCCTTTCATCTTGTTTGCATTGATTACAGGCTGACGAGTCACAGTGATACACTTAGGGGCCCTATTCATGGCTCCAGCCCCCGCGACACACACTGGGTCCATTGTGGTGAGGAATGTCTCCTTTCATGCCCTGAACTTGCCTGTGAAAGCATGTCAATAATCCCGAGGCAGTGGGTGCTTTACAATAGTGCTGAGACCAACCCACCAACCAGACCAGTGGAGGTCACTCCTCCAAGGAAAAGTGACTGGGATGGTTGAAAGAGTGGGCGGTTGGATGAATGAAGTGATTAATCTGATGGATGGTGATAAATAATTTAACAAACTGAGAGCCCTTTCATAGTAGGACAAGAGCACATTAATGTGAAACTTTTAAAATAGTTTGCAATTTCTCTTAATTTATAAGACCAAATATCTCAAGAACAGATTTGTCACTAGTGTTTTCACAGACCTTCAGAAGGAAGGTGAACATGGTGTCTCTTCTCGGGAAGTATCAGAATCCTTGTGTACAGCAGAAGCAGGAACCAGCATTGTTTTGCTATAGAAACTGTGGTTTTGTGTAGTGAGCGTTTGTTTGAGCAGAGAATGTGATACCATAAGCAGAATAAATGGGATTTAAATTCTAAGTGGCCACGAAAGCCATTTAAAACATACATCAGTTATATTTATTTTGGGGCTGGTGTGAGGTGGTGTGGGATGGGAGGGCGCAAAGGACTCTGGAGGAATCCATTGACCAAGCTCTTGCCAAGATAGGAGTGAAAAGAACCAATCATTGCTCTGTGAAGAATTAAAACCACCTCTGCAAATAGCCCCAATATTTGTGTAGTGCCTCAGAGTGGGAGTTTCACAGCGTCTGGGTTTCCAGTGCAAATAAACAGTGCAGAGGTCTACAAGGGAGGACTGGCCCCCTTATCCGAAGGGTGAAGCCCACTCCTTTGTTGCTGCCTAATCTAGGCCACTGTCTATTTAGTTGGCTGAAAAGTGGATCTGTGTTTGTGTACTTGTGTGTGTGTGTGTGTGTGTGTGTGTGTGTGTGTGTGTGCGCATGCGTGTGTGTGTGAGATATACGTGGTCCTCAGTGTGTCAGATGGAGCTGTATGAAAATGTCTGTTTGTACGTGGTTCTTGAATCAGAGTCTTGTGCCTGCGGAGACCTCCACTGTGTTTGCCAGTTCCCAGATAACCCACATCCTTACACCGGACCTACACATACCAGTCCCAGGATTCTCAGCGCAGAGCACACTGACAAATATCAGCTCAGATGACCAGAAATCACCGGTACCTGCCCACTTGAGTGCAGATATTAATAGCTATAGATAATAGATATAACGTTGATATCTAAGATGTTGACCACTGTCTTGATCATACAACTGAACTGCTCTGTCTACAGTAAAGGTCATGGACAGGTACTTTATTTAACCTGACTCCCTTCTCACTGAGACACGACCTGCATTATATTCAATATAGTGTAAGGTACTGTTCATTTCAGAGTGTTGCTGCAGGTTTTGGGTTTATTTTTGTTAATATGTGGAATAAAAACTGTATAAGGGAAATGAACTGTTGTGAAACGTTGTTGCACATATAACTGGTGGCTCCTCCTAGTGCTTCATATGTTAGTATCCTTTCTCTGTTATGGACATTTCAGGACAATCCATTGTTGTTGTGCCCGAGTCTATTTGGACTGGGTCTGCATGTCCTTGGTTCACTATCAGATCAGCTCTCTCTTTTCTTTGAAAAATAATGTATGCATACACTGGACCCAGTAAGACCTTTACTCACTACTTACGTACTTGGCTCAGGTGTTTACACAGGAATGTTGGTCTAAACAAACAAACCCAAAACAGGAGGAGCCTGTGAAGTGAAGGGATCCACTATGCTGCCCTCTGAAACAAAAACAACAGCGACTAGGGTAAACTGCTCCTGCAATGTGAACTCATTTGTTTTTATCACAAATATAGTCTGGACTCATATGTGTGTTTTTAAGGTCAAAGGTCAAAAAGCAGAGAGGCACAGAGGAGATAATGACACTTTTTAATTTAAATGTATCAAGCTCAGTTCCCATTAAATATTGAGCAACATTTTGTGTATGATTAAGATTCTTTGACAAGGCTGTGTCACAATAAAGGCTCATTTCCACATTTCATTATTGCACAAGTCATACCACGACATTCTACGGATTAAGGTGCAACACTGCTACCAAAGCACATTGATTTTAAAATATCTGCATGTTGTAGCATTAAGTTTCTCCAAACTATTCAAGTATTTTTGTGTTTCCTCTGAACTATTGTTGTAGCTCAGTTTTAATTAAAACATTATTCAAACCTGCAACAACAACAACTGATGATTATAATATTATCATTATTAATGATAATAATATAATAATGAGGGTAGTGGGTTAATGTCCATTTTGGGAATCAGTATATTAGTGACACCAAAATGGAGAAATCAGAGGAGTGAATCAGAGCAGTAACAGAGTTTATCAAGGAGTCATGAATTTTTAAGTACAGAAAGTTCATATGTTGTTCCGAAGTCTATTCCTACTCTAACTACTGTGATTACAACCAGAACTGCTACGATAATGTATCATTAGGAGAACTTTTGTGTAAAAAAAACCTTCTTTATAGTGTCCCACTGAGTCCGTATCTTACTGACATGCCCTCAGTACATGAGTTATTATCCCGTCTCGTGTCAGAGCATCTGGAGGAGGGATACTAATGTTGCTTAGCAACAGCTGAAGCTGGCAACATGCTAGCCACAGGGATGTTTAAAATTTGGTAGGCTGCTTCTGACACTTTGGTACTTTGTTATATTTAAAAAAAAAAACAGAACACAACTGAGTTTAAGTGTGAGATGTACAAAATGAATAGACCTCGCTACAATTTAAGATGACATCGTTGAAACAATTTTTGCATTAAAAACACTAATGAAATAAATGTATATACAATTGTATATGTGTAAAGTATTTAGCTCTGCATAGGCACTGCAAAAAATATTTGCAGATAACTTACATTTTGTTATTTTAATGTCTTATGCCTTGATACCTGTAAACAGCCCATGCGCATATCAGAATATTTAACTTTTAAATAAACAGCTGAGGTAGAGTCATTCATTGTAAACTGTAAATAGAAATACTTGTAAATGATTTAACAACAGGCTACTATATTTAAATCACCATAGACTAGTCTTTAAACGTGAGACAAACTGACACCATGAGAAAAAAATTAAACACAATTATAAAACAAAAAGAAAATTATGGCATAAACAGATGAGCAAAACCAGTGTTTGAGTTAGGTAAAAGCGTTGTTTGCAGCAAATGTTTTCATAGAGGAGGGGTTGAAGAGGGGGGAGGGATCAAACTGATATTTAGCCCCTACTGGCTTTTTTTCCTGCTTTTGTTTTATGCACGGCTCTTTTTACCACATGGTAGTGACAGATTGTTTGAGCTGAAAGGAAAAGCCATTCGAAGCTAATTAAGCAGCCATTCCAGGCACTATTCGCAGGCAGGAGGGAGAGTAGCGCAGGCATTTGTCAGCGCCGTACCCAACGTGGGTTTAATTGACAACCCGGGTCCATGACTGACAGCTTTTCCAGCGCCGGGCCAATCGCAAGCCGCAGAGGAAGACAGCTGCGACGCCATTGGATGGGAAGCAGCGAAAGAGCGCCTAGATGGGGGGAGGGGTGGAGCTTGTAGGGCCCACGTGGGGCTTTGGAGAGTGAGCAACACGTGATAGGCTGATCGCCTGAAGCGCAGACGTGTTGTAGCCTACCTAGTGCTGCTGATAGAAAAGCTTGTACATGCTTGAGGTCTCGTTAGAAATAGGTCGATCAATTCAAGTCACTCAAGGACGCTCTGCTGTAGATTAAGCAGTATTCACGTCTTCTACTGGCTCCTGAATGATTTTCTATGAGGTCCTGTTTTTCTTGGTACATGTAACAGGGCTTATTTCTTTTTCTTGGCATCTCTGCATCGTTTTTAGTTCACTGCAAAAGTGTGATCTTTCTTTTTCAAACTATTCTGTTCAGGGTCAGAATATCTGCACTTGCAGTTGCCCCGATATGAAGCACATGCCACATTCACAGCCTAATGATTTTAATAAAATGATAAATCATGTCCCCGACCTGTGGGGTAATTTCCTGTTCACATTACCAAATGGTGTATTTGAACCGGTATAGCTTATAATGAGAAAGCTAACAAGTATATACTCATAACATGAGCTAAACCACCTGCTACTATGTAAGGACATATAAATTATTGCCTTTGTTTTGAACAAGTTGTTGAACGCACTAAATGTCACTTCAAATCCAAAATGGCGAATACGTGAGGTCACATGTCGCAGCCCAATCAGAGCGCTGCTTTGCAGGACACCCCACGTGGGGATGCCTCGCTGCGATTGGCCAGGTGGCTGAGCCGCTTCGGCGAATGCGATTGGCTGGTGCGGGTTCTCTCGGCAGTCAGGTCCTCGTGTCAGTGAGCAGTCTGTGTGTGGTACAGCGCGCGGCGGAGGAACTGGGTATACCCAACGGCAAGCTAGCGGTGTGTTTCACAACGCCCGACATTTTCAGAAAAATAACACGACTGTTAGCCTGAAAAATAATCTTTGGACCTACTGGAAGATTCGCGTGCTAGTGCTGGATCTAAAAAAGGCTTTCTTTGAAGTTATCCGTCGTCAACAACTCGTCCGAGTCGAGAGGTTTCCACCGCGCGACCGGACGGAGAGACGCTCTCCGCCTCGGGATCACCGGGTTTTAAGACTCTCAGGGGGCAAAGAAGAAGAAGAAGAAGTGTATGAAAAATAGAAACTGCGACGGACATTTTCCGCCCTGATCACACGGCGGTGACGGCTACAAGTCGAGGATATTAAGCTGTGTGTGTGGATACAGTTTTTTCACCTGTGCAGAGGAGAGGGGAGGAATCAGTCGAGACAAAGGTAAAAAGGGCTTCATGAAGGGAGCCGCTAACGAGGCGGGTGGTGGAGGTGCTGTGGCTTTATGGCAGCCGACTTTCAAAGCTGCAGCTCCCTGTTTTCTGATCTCTCCGGACCACCGAAATAAGCAGATTTGTGATTCCTTTCACCCGACAGTGGAAGACCACTAGTTAGATTTAGGAGAATAACAAAGCAGCACGGCGATCAAAAGTATCAACTTTGGGATTCATTTGATCCGGATCAAACGCATTTCGCTGGCACACTTGTTTTTACCGCTGTAATGCAAATCAGGGTGCTATATATATTTCCTTTTTTTTTTACATAAAGTGGGAGATATTCAAGAAAAATAACGTATCTTGAGGGAAACATGTTTTGGTAAATGTTTAGGTATCCGGTTAAGTTCAGAAAGCCTCAGTTTATGTCGATCTACCACCGCGGTGCTGCAGGCGCCTGCTGCAAAAGTGGTCCAGGTCTTTAGCTGTGCTCCATTTTCTGTTTGTTTAGGTACAAAGGAAAGGCCGTGGAGGTGATAGATCCAGTGGTCGGGGTCTGAGTGCGCGCCTCGCAGCCGAGAGCGGGGCTTTGTCCGCTGCCATCCTGCGCGTTCAGGGGAGGGGGTGGCGGTGACTTACCGCACCTTCACTGGGATTACGGAGAGAAGGAGAGAAAACAGACCGATTCCCTGTGCAAAGCACTCGACATGTATCCACAAGGCCGGCATCCGGTGAGTATCAGTTTTTGTCTTCATTTGCAAATCGATGCCAGTGCTCCAGACTTCCAACCATTTGGAGAGTAGGTGCCTATCCACACCTTACTATTTATGGTCTGCTGAGGGGAGAAACTGGGGCTGGTGTTTATTGGCAACAAGATCGGAGCTTCTGGTTGAGTTCAGGACAGCAGATCATCACCTGACTGAATTTATTTGTTACCCTGGTACAAGGTTAATTGAGTGCCCTGTGCTGAACGGACTGTTTTATATGAATCCCTTCATGATCCTCTGCTCACATGTAACATTACTATGAGGATAGATGAAGTGAGCGGCCTCTGAGAACAAACCACCAACATTAGAAAACCCCCTGCGTAAACCCCCCATTAACCAGGAAGGATGAGGATGAGAATAGGAAGGAGCCATGTGAGACTTTTATCTCGGCTGTGATGGCATTATTTACACCTGTGGTATCTCTAACCTTGCACTTTTCAGGCACCTCATCAGCCAGGACAGCCTGGCTTCAAGTTCACTGTAGCAGAATCCTGTGACAGGATCAAAGACGAGTTTCAGTTCCTGCAGGCCCAGTACCACAGGTAATGACTAGCCCACTGGAAACTGGCTTCCTGAAAAGAAGAGGAAGCTGCTTCCATTTTGTTTCATCTTTTTGTAGCAATTTGTCCTTAAGTGTATAATTTTTACACTTAAATGTTGCTTTCATTACGCATCTGAACCAGGTTTGTACTGTTAAACATTATTTTCTATTTTCTCTTCTCCTCCTAAAGTCTTAAAGTGGAGTACGATAAACTGGCCAATGAAAAGACAGAGATGCAGCGTCACTACGTCATGGTAAGAGAAGCTGTGAATCTGATTTAATGCCACATCCTCCCTTTAGCCCCAGGTGAACAGTCACAGGTGGTGCAGCTCTGATGTTTGGTTTTGTTGACCCAGGCCTGTGTTTTCATTGGATAAGAAGGTGCCGGGTGGGGGTGCGTGAAGGGGGAGTTCAAACTCCAACTATTGATTATGGGGTGTGACGACCACCCTCTTTGACTCTGAGGGCCTCTTTATTACTCTTCTCCACCCCTCCCAACACACCCAACGTGACCCATTAAGGGTTAACGACTGGTCTCCTGACTTTGTGCATGAGTCAGAGGGTTTCCTGGATTCTGTTTTTAAACTTCTTAACTCACCCCAGGTGAGCCATGGGGTTATTCAGACACTTCTGACACACCCCGGGGCTTCTCAGACATGGGAAAACTTGATGTGTCTTTCTCCAGCCGTAAAGACAACAGGCAACATTAAATCTAAAATATGGGAGATATTTACAGAATAATATGAAATCCTTAAACAAATGTTCAGTGCAGCGAGCTGCGTATTCCACTGCACCAGACAAAGTATAAGTTCTCAGACTGATCACTTGATTATTTCATTGGTCAGTAGACAGAAAATGAGTAATTTTTGGTGAGAAATGTTAAATAGTTCCATTTCAGCTTCTGAGATGTGCGGCTCTGTTGGTTTTCTTTGATTTTTTTTATCACCACAAATCAAATTTATTTGAATTTTATACGATTGTTTGCACAATAACAATAACAGGATGTAGCCAATGGCTTCATCGCTGAGGCGAATGAGAATACGTCCCAGCACTTTATCTTTCAACAGATCTTTGGACCGTTTTTGTGCAAAGTTTCGAAACCTGTGATGGACAAATGATGAAGTAGTGAATTAAAGAATCATTGTTATACTTAATACCTATTTCGTGTTGCTGATCTTTGTGTGTCTCAGCGGTGTAGGTGCTTGTGGTGACAGTTTCGATGTAAAGCTGTGCAGCTACTGTAAATCTTATCACGTTTAGTTCAGTGCTGATCAAACAGAAACAAAGAAATGTGTGCCTGCTTTGGTCCACACACACTCCCCCTCCCTGCAGAGGTTCCTTTTAATACAGGAAAAGCTGCATTGTTTGCATGGAAAAGGAACAATCTTTATCTTACAAGTGATGTGACTTAGACCTCACTCGTAGTTTGTGTACGTGCACGCTTATCTTGTTTGTACATGAAAGAAATGACTTCAACCAAACGCAGCAGTACGTTTGTTAAATATTATTTTCCCAGAAAGGAACCAGAAGGTGGTGGGAGTAGCTGTTATAAATGGAAGCTACTTGCTATGTGTTTGATCGAGGCAGACAAACTAGTACACTTCAGCTTTTGGCAATCATAAGCTGTTACTGTTGTTTTCAGTAATAGTATTGGCTAATCCGCTGGGGTTTTGAAGACATGTTTGTGCTCACTGGCTGGAGCTGCCCAGTAGAAGCGGGAACAGTAGCCAGTATGTCTGCTATGGCTGCAAAAAGTACACAAAGTTGTCAAGCTCTTTGGTTAATGTTAGAGTGTTTCTTTTAATGGTTCACCCCCATGCTGCAACATGTGTTAAACCTCGCTTTTATTGTGAGGGTGCTTTAAAAATGTCATGCCACTGCACCGCAGTATTTTACAGCCCTGCTGCACCAACAGATTCCTGGTTTGTTCTGCAGAGAAGTCAAAAGTAACTGTGTTGAACACAATTAAGGGAAAAACGTGAATCAGGAAAGACACACATCTGGGAGCATGTTGTGCTTCTAAATACTACAGTAAGCGAACGTGTCTTTTGGATCTTTTCGTGTTTTTAATGTTTTCTCCTGTCTGTTTTACAGTACTACGAGATGTCCTATGGACTCAACATAGAGATGCACAAACAGGTATGTAGCCATATCAGTGATGGTCTGTTTACAGACAAAACACTGTTGTTTTTTTCCCCTCAGTGACTGAGAAATATAAACACACACACACACAGACACCTGACCTTAGTTTCTACCCTCATCCTTAAATGCCTTTAGGAAATGTACGCATACTGGCTTCCTGTGGTGAAAATGCTGACAGGCTAAACAACACGAAGGGCACGCTGCCTGATGGGGATGGTTTGATAAGATTAAAGTGAAGTATTTGGCAGACAGTCTGAGAGGATCTGTTTTTGTGTTGTTTGTCCTTCTCTCTCTGTGTGTGTGTGTGTGTGTGTGTGTGTGTGTGTGTGTGTGTGTGTGTGTATGCACATATGCCCGCACTATTCTGTGTCTGCCTCCCTGGTGCCAGCTGAGCTAAAAGCTCATTAGTTCAGCTGCCACCAGCACTGGGCATCATGCTACAGTGGGAAGACTTGTACACACGAACAGGGCAAAACTATCTCTTCACCACCCAAAGAGTCATTTCAGTGGAAATGGAGGCATGACGAGAAGAGGGGCAGATTTATTAAAACCATCTCAGCCTTAGGAAGAGGCCTCAGCTCACACCAAGCTGCTTTGTTGGTTCGCTTCCAGTTGATCTTTGGCCCATCGCGCCCAGATTTCCTGAAGCAAGTTGGTCTATAGTGTTTGTGGAACCATCACCCCACACACAGCCCCTCCACCATCCGTGCACACCTCTGAAGTCCTCCAGTAAAGCCAAAGAAGGTAGCTGCAGATAGAATCGCTGTGCAGTGGATGAAAACAAGTTTTAGTTAAACAACTTTGTTTTGTTGTTCCCTTTCTTGGAGGTACCATTATTCCTTGTTTTCTGACGCTCTGAACCAATTGGATGACAAAAAGGGGAATGTTGGGCGTTTTGACGTTACTTGAAGCATTTAATGTCAACAGGGCTCTTAATGTCACCTACACATCACTTCTGTTCATGGCAGTTCTGGCTGTTCTGTGTTATTGTTTCACAGTTGACAGAGAACAGTTCTCCATGCAAGCTGCTCCTCGCTCCTTTGTAAAAGCCGAATTAAAACAGTAAACAACCGCTCTGTCTCGCTAAAGATCTGACCTGAGGCCTTTCAGTCAGCTGTGTGAGACCCAGTGTCAACATCAGAATAATATTATCCTTTGTTCACTTAAAATAAAATAAAATAATCTCAGGGTGGCCCAATTTAATTTTTACTACCTCGTTTTCATTTTCGTCTGTTCTGTCTTTCTGTCGGTTATGCTCCTATGTCTTCTTGTCGCCTGCCGTCCTCTGTCTGCGCTGCCCCCCCCAGCGATGTGATGTGTACGGTGGCCCTTGTGTCATTAGCTGTGTGATATGATGTATGAGGGTGAGTATCTGTCAGAGAGGGAGAAGGAGGCAGTGAGAGGTGGGGTGGAGGCTGCATGGCCCTCAGATCCAGAAGGTTAATGGCATCAGTGGGAGGGTAGCGTAGCTGGAACAGCAGCACATTGCACAATTCATCAGGCATGGACATTTTTTGTAGGCGCGCGTGTGTGTGCGTGTGTGTGTGTGTGTGTGTGTGTGTGCGGGCGCTGATGCTGTGTGCGCTAACTAGGTGTGTTTTCTGTTTATCAAATAGCTTGCTGTCTCTCGCCCTCCCTCCCCATTCTTGAGCTTTTTCTGGATGGTGCTTATTACCAACAAGGAGAGGGTGAAGTGAAGCAGGGTGGGCGCAGAGATGGCTGTTGTGGGTGGGTGCTGGTGGCAGTGGACAAGACGAGCGGGGACGGAGAGAGGAGAGAGACTTCAGGGTAAACGGGTTAATCGACTGGTCCTCTCCTGTGCATCTCCTTTGTTTTATCAATAAGCCGGGTTGAGTTGACGGAGCGCTTTGAATAATGCATGATTCCTGCCACCTCCCTCTTCCCCTCCCTGTGAACGAGTGTTTGTGATGACATCAGCACAGGGTAAACAGACAGCCCTTGGCTCTCCCTGTTATGGGTGGGAAGAGGAGGAGACTGGATTATTGAGCGCAGGGAGGCATATTACTTCACATGCGTGGAGGATTCATTGTGGTGTGATGAACTGACTTGTGTGTTTAGAGCTGCAGGAGAGAGGAAACATGTATGTGCATATAAACGAACGCGGCGTTATGTGGTGACACCAGTTGCGTCTCTGCACAAACCCGCTGTAGTCAAAGTTCCAGCAGACACGCGGCTCCCTCCGCACTGCTGTGGCTGCCAGGGGGGTAATTTGTTTTGACAGCGTCTCTTATGATGGCAAAGAGTGCAGGGTGGAGGTAATCACCCTCGCTTGCTGTCAATAAGTGATTTTAATTAGTGCAGCTCATTAGACTGCCTCAGCAACGTGCCCTGCTGACTTTGTGGTGCGGGTTGCTTTGTCTTTCACTACCTCTGTTCTTTGTTGTGGTCCCTGTTTATCTCTTTGGAACGCTGGCTTAAATTTTGATTTCAGTTTTCTCTCTGGTAAATTAAAAACAAATGGAACATGGATAAAAGCATGAAGCTCAAGAATTCCCATACCTTGTTATTATGCTCGGCTGCTTATGTTTGTTGGTGGCCATTTTGTGGAGGTGTTGTGTGTTTCCATTTTCTCACTTGTTGAGTGGATGAGGGGCACGGAGAAAGTGCTTTATCAAGGATAGTCATGACTGTTCCCTGGATAGAGGAATAGAGTGAAAGGGGGGCAGAGGGAGGGAGAAAGAGAGCTTGTGCAAATGAATAATTTATACAGGATTCCTGAAATTGTTTGCCAAGGTGATGATGGCCGACCTGTCTCTAAGCCAAAACAAACTGACTACAAGAACACACACACACACACACACAGTCTCTCAAGGGAGGTTGACGAGGTTACTGGAGGCTGAGACATGCTTTATTTTGATAGTCAGGGTAGAAGAGCTGGTAGAGCAGTGTTACACAATTGTCTGGGTGTTTGTGTGTGCGTCTGCATTCAACCCGTCAATGGCTGAGTGCAGGTCGGTTGCGTGTGCGTGTCACCGTTGGCGTGAAATGGAAGCGCGTGCGTGTCTATATGTGTACATATAAACGAGCGATAAAGAATACGTTCTTCCTCGTGAGGATTTGAACTGTAATGAAATCGGGTGTAATCTCTTGGAAAACAGCCCATTTCCATATGTGCCCCTGCAGAAAAGGATGTCACTTCGTTTTTGTATGAGCTCAAAATAGAATGACATGCAAAATATTCTTCATGCATTTGTAATGAACAAGATACCTCTAAGTGCCTCTTTCTTCCTCTGCTCTGGCTGAGAAGATAATTCCCAAACAGCCATCTCTGCATCCCTCTGCACCCCCCTGCCCCCCATCATATGCCACTTGTTTTTCTCTCCAATTGAATCCTCGTCAGAGACTCTGCTCTCCACTTGGGGGCTAATGCCTGGAGCGACAAACAGCCAAATGGCTTTCAACGCACCATTGACAGAGGGATGCAACGGAGAGAGCGCCTCTCCAAGCTCTGGAGCTACTAGACAACCCTGAGTACCTGTAATTGTGGAGGTGCAGTGAAAAGCTTCTGCTGGCTCAAAGGCCTCTGTTTTCGGTGGCTTTAAGTGACAATAAACTCTTTCCAGTGCCCGTCTCTGCCTCTGAAAGCACTGTGGAAAGTAGTGTCTCCGAAGCAGGAGTCATTTAATAGTCCTGCGAGTTATCGGGTGTGATGTCATTTTTCTCCTTCCAAATGTCAAAAACATCGTAAATAAGCCGGGTTCCACTGTGAACACGGCGGAATGCCGAACTCTGAAAAGGACAGGACGAAGATGATAAAGACAGTTTTACGGTGAAGGGGTTTTCACTGCGACTCTCGGGTCGACCTGCACATTCTGTTGACCTGCAGCTGAGCTACCGCAGGCAACGTGTAAGAGGGCTGGAGATGCAGGCCACAGAAGGAAAAACAACAGCCGCTTCCATTGTTCTGTTTTCTGGCTCAAAAGTCATATTTTCACTCTGGGGCAAATTCCCGAGGAAACCAAAGGTTCAGGGGCATTTAACCTGTAACAATCCTGAATGCAACTCGGCGTGATCTGAGCCCTCCAGCCACCAGGTGCTCCGGCTCGCCTTTCAGACGTCCTGCCGACAGAAGCTTGCGTGTTTTTTAGCACATCGCACTCGACAATTAACACAAAAGGGTGCACCTGAATTCCATGAATGTTTCTGTCTTCAAACAGCGGCTCTAGAGTGGTGATTGGTTGTGAACAAATGGAGGCATCTCCTTGTGAATTGGTTTGCGGTGAGGGTTCATAATGTTGCTCTAATAGCACAGTGTAGCAGCACACAAGCCCCACGTTGCTCCCCTTGCAGCCATTTCCACAGAAGTGGTGTGATACTGAAACACTCTAATCCTACTGTGTGTCATTGTATCCAGCCCCCGCTAATGATGATGCTTTATGAGTCTCCACAGAGCTCCCTCCCTCTTCCTCTCCATGTCAGCTCCCCCAGAGCAGCCCCCTCCCCACCTCCCCACTCCCAGTTATCCCTCATTAATTTCCTGTGCCGATCAGATCGACAGGCCGAAAATTCAATTTAATGACCTGTCTCTTTGCTGCGCCTAATATGATTTTACAGGCTGTTCTGGTCAGGGACCCAGCCCAATTTACATAACGATCAGCCGTGCCAGATAGCGTTGCCCCAGCAACAGAAGAGGGGGAAGATGACAGAGCAAGAGGAGGAAGGAGGGAGGGCACAGGGGAGAGTAGTGGAGATTAGCATGGATGGTGTGAAGAAGCGTTTGGAGGAGGTGGGAGGGGGATGGAGAGAGAAAGCGCAGTGTGTCTAAGGTCAGACTGGGGGTGGTGAGATAATTCCTGACAGGCCAGAAAAGGTCTGTCCCCCTCCTCTTCTTTCCTCCTTTTCCTGTCTCTCCTGCTCCAAAATGTAAAGAATGACACAGAGACTTGTGCAAAAGGCTTCTGGCACCTCCTGTCCCCCTTTTCCACTTTCTTTCTCCTCCCTCCCCCTTTCACAGTCAAACAAGGTTAAGGGAGAAAATGAGTGGAATGCAGCAGCGTATAAAACGGCGGGAAAGACCTCTTCACCCGACACACACCTGCTGGGCCTCCACCCCTAATCTCTCAGAATCAATTAGTTCACCTCCCCCGGTTCAGTCAGACCACATTAACTTAGTGTCAAATCAGAGGGTTTCACTTCACCATTCATCACCCCCCCCCCCAGCCTTCTCCTTTATTGTGTTTTATACTTCTGTGTTTCTCTCTCTCTCCCCCTCTTCTCCTCCCCCCTCAGTCTGTGGAAAGTACAGAATTTAAAAAAGGAAATGGGTTGGGGAAAATGTCTTGGGACAATCATGTGCGGTAGGCGGGCAGCGCAGCATATCCATTAGTCCAAATGTAGCACGGTAAAGTGCTCTGTGTTCTCCGAGCCCCGCAGTATCATCTTACTCTCCCAGCTAATATTGTGTGGTCGATAGCAAAGATTCCTCTGATAGATAGGGCCAGAGTGTTAACCTGTCTGCCTCACCGTGCCCCACCCCTCTCTCAATGAGCCGTAATTATGAAGTATGGCCCTCATTAGGGTCTCTCCAGCCAGATGGTGTTAGCATATTTCAGCCTCCTAATGAAATAAGGCCTGAGTCTAATGGAGGCAAGAGAGAGGGGGAGTACATTTGTTCCAAGGCGGTCCAACTGTAGTCAAGAAATACAGTACAGGATCTGCCCAGATGCACGCCGCAAACATTTGTATGTTCAGATTCACACCCTTTCCTCGCGCATGTGGTTTAACTGCTTCATTATAGTTTCGCCTGTGGCATGCAGCACGCAGGAAGACTGTCATTCTCATTTTCTCTCTTCTTCGTCTACAGACTGAGATCGCCAAGCGTCTCAATGCAATTCTGGCTCAGATCATGCCATTCTTGTCACAAGAGGTGAGTGTCAACTCAGCTAGCAGCGTTTCAACAATGCTAATGAGACTCATTTCAGTCACTTATTATGGTAACTGTACAGGAAATTGTGAGGCTGGCTGCATTGCATGTTTTTAAGCAATGATCCTAATGAAGAAACGGCTGTATATTTAAATGACTTCGGTACAGTCTGGTGCATGTTTCTTCTCCTGGGTTAAGGTACTCCTTTGTAGGGATGTTTGGGTAAACCGTCGGCACAGGCACATGTCCTAATGAATTATTTTCCGTCAGGAATCTAATCTCACAAATCTGTGTTTGTGTCCTGCAGCACCAACAGCAGGTGGCTCAGGCTGTTGAACGGGCCAAGCAGGTGACAATGACTGAGCTGAATGCTATCATCGGGGTACGTGGACTTCCCAATCTGCCTCTGACTGTGTGTATACTCCCTTTTTCTTCCTTCATTTGACCTGGGGCAAGGGGCAAAACTGCATGTGTAGAGGAGGCGCGGCGCTGCAATACATAGAGGCTATTCAAGAGAGCTCCATGGCACTGGCAGATTAATTTTGCCTTTATGCGCTTCAGCTGAAGTGTTGCATGTCAAGGCTAACCTGGGAAAGGGCAATAGATTCAGCAGGAAAATAGGGGTGAAAAAGGAATAAGACCAGCTTAGTGTATTAATCTGCAGCCATTTCTCCCTCCTGACTGTGGCTTTTGAACGTTCAGACTGAATACAAACTAACAATGCCACGGCCTCTTCACTTGTGCAGGCTTGCCTCCTGTCTCCAGTGGTTTAACATGTTTTTATTTGAATTCACAATGTTTGCGATGTGCTGTCAATATGGCTGTAATTTCTGTGATTGTTGGTTAACCATGACCTGTCAGTGCGCAGGGAGCAGCCCCGCTCTGATTTTCTCCTCTCAGGCAGATGCAAAGACCGTCAGATATACAATAACACAGTTCAGGCTGAGATCAGATCATGGTCTTACTCAGATTTCCCTTTGGCTGCACTTTAATTAGACGAAAGGTTCCAGCCAACAGGCTTACCTACCTCTGACCCAATCGCAGGAGGTAGAATCGCAGATTATAGCGGTCAGGTCAGGACAAGCATTGGGATTGCAACACAAGTTATGCACGGATAAAAGATTGTAGGCCTCATTCAAGGAATGCTGTCAGAATGTGAGGAACTAGAAAATGTACTGTTAGCCCCGGGTCTCCTTAAAGTCAGTAACTGTTAATACATTAAAAATATGCAACTGGCAGCCATTTTGGATCAGACGGACACCAGGTTGGAAGAGTATTTTCTTGCGATGAGTTTTTCTTGCCACTGAGCTGCTCTGGATAATGTGACCTGTATGCAGCGTTATGTCTGCTCCAGTATTCTTTCTTACAAATCTTTGGACAATTTTTGGCATTGAACGTTTTTTTTCCTGCCCTTCCAGTTCTCTAAGTTTATTTTCTTGCCTTACTTTGTTTCATATGAGAGTATTTGCACCAATCTACACTTTATTACAGGAAAAGGGGGAAAAGGCGGCACTTTAAAAACTCAGTAATTGACCTCTTAATTGTCACCACTGCCTTTAGAAAACACACACACACACAGTCCACTCTAGCCAGAGACTTCTAGTGAACCAGTTGTCCATCTGTTTTCATTTAAAAAATAAAAGGTTAGCTGCTTTTTAATAGCCAGCTTGGACCCAGATGGATAACTGACCCTTTTGATTAGTCCTGTGTAGCAGAGGTTAGTCTGCAGTAGTAGGGGGTCAAGTCTAATGAGAGGCAGATATCGAAATTCAATTAAGGAAAATGAGCCAGGAGCTTTTCAAGGTAATTACTTCCTATTTCCTCCTCTTTTTTCAACCGGTGCAGTGAGACTGTCCACAACAGGAGTGACCCTGCCTTTGTTAGGGGGGGGGGGGGGGGGGGG
>JAUMTR010000017.1:12552825-12584212 GCA_032270685.1 Microctenopoma stevenorrisi
CCCCCCCCCCCCCCCCCCCCCCCCCCCCGCACACAGTGGAAAACAGGCTTTAATTATTGGGGTGAAGATGTGGCAGGTGATCAATCTCCATGTCCCCACAGTGGGAGTCTTGTCATTAAACTCTCATTGATAGTTAGAAAGCATCGGGCTGTTCTAGATCAGTCCTCATCAGATCAGAAAATTGATTTAAGACATGTAAACACACAATACTCTGTCTGAACATCAAGTCAGATGCTAGATGTTTATGTCTCAGGCACCACCCGAGACATAAACATGCTGCATGTCGGGATAAGATTCAATATATTTGTTAAGCTCTGCCTCACCCTGTCCTCCCAGCTGGAGTAGAACAGATGTTATTGTCAGGACATAATATGTGGTTAATATTCTCCTAGGACTGAAACTGATAGTTAGTACTCTTAAACTTATAGACATATACACAAGACGGGACTGTCACATATCACATAACCTGAACTGTGAACAGGAGCAGTCATCAAAGTCAAGGACATAAACTGGTTACTTTTCTTCTAAACTGGGTTTTGCATACATTGTAGGCATGATGGTGATATGATTGAGTTACATTTAAGAAGTGTCAGAGAGGTTTCTCTCTCGTTCCCATTCTCCTACATTTATTTACGTGATTTTGATGAAGGTAAACGAGTCGGTTACAGGCAGCGAGGTCATTATCACCCACTAATCTGAGGAAAACATGACATAGAAGCTGCCGGATCACTTCATCTGCTGACTAAGCTCGTCTCTAAAACATTTTGATGGGGGTGTGCATATTTACTGTATTCCAGAAGCTTATATTTCCATCTGGTCCGATTGTATAGATCTACTTATGAAGTTAAGAGAGTCCACAGTGATGCTACACCTTTGCTACAAGCAGTTAATGTCTGAGGCTTTGCCAGTGTTTCAGGAAAGCTGGACCTGTCATGTATTTATCTTGGAGAACTGAACACTAAATTCAGATTTTGTTTGTATATAACATTTTAGCCTGGTGTCGCCTGCTTTGTGATTACAGACAATAAATGATCATAGACGACTTAGGTAATTTTCATATAAAAACCCCACCCACCTATAAATACCTACTACCTTTGTTAAATGTGAAAATGTGTTGGCACAGAACTGACTGTGTTTGGGTTTGGATAGAAACAAATAAAGACATCACTGTGGAAACCAGATGGGTTTAATGAGCTAATCAAGTCAATAATCTGCAGATAAACTGATATTGGAAATGATTAGTAGCAGCCTTTGTGTAGTGTCTTCTGGCTGAATTTTGTTCTGTCTCTTCTGACCCTGCAGCAGCAGCAGCACCAGCAGCAGCCGCCACCTCATAGTATGTTCCCAGCCTTCATGGTCAGTGTTCAGGGAAGTTCCCAAACATAAACATTGTTGGTTTGTCGAGGGTTTCAAATCGTTTGCTGACACTATAACATGCGTCTCTAACATACAAAGGGAAAAGATGGTGTTTGGAGGCGAAGCATGATCTGGGTGTGCTTGGATATGTTGTTCCTTACATATTGTCTTTTTGTTCGCTTTGCTCATGTGTCACGATTGACAGCACTCTTCATCACTAACCCCAAACATATTTTGAGTTGCAGTCCAATACTGAAATCAACTGTCTCTGTCTTTAGCTTGGGGTGTAGTCTAATCTTTGATGCAACAAGTGAAGAATACACGTTGTAAAGCACAGGCCCACTAGGTAATGTGGCGATCATTGCCAGACGTATTAAGACAGTCTGCCAGCTGGTTTGTGCTGGTGCTGTTGACGCTTGTTCCACCTGACAGTACAGTTCTGCAGGGATCCAGCTTCGCCTAGTTAACTTTAATTGCCTGTTTCCTGCGGAAGGTGCCTGAGCTGCAGCGGCATTTGCTCATAATGAAAAAGATAAGTGTGAAAGGAAGCCAGCTATTTATCCATGAATATTGAATTGGAAGCAATTTATTTTCAGAATTTCTCCCCTTTTCCTTTCTCACCCTCACCACTCCCTTCCCTCGTCTCTCCTCTCCTCAGCCATAGCTCGCTAATGAGGCTTCTTGATAATGATCCCTCCATGCTTTTCCTCATTAGGCACTCTCAATAGGGACGTCCCTGCCTCGATTCCTTGCCCGCACTCTTTTTCATTCTCTTGTTATTTTCTGATTCTGCCTCTCCCTCCTCTTCTTCTGGCCTTCCCCCTTTCTCTCCTTTTGCTTGTTTTTGCTTTTTCACAACAAATAGGCTGCTCGGCGCACCAGAGCAATATCGATTACCAATGCCGCCCCTCGTTGGTTATATCCATTGTGCGATATCAGGTCCAGCCCAACATAATGAGCCGACTGAATAATGTCCAGCTGCTAAATAAACCTTTAAATGTGGTAAGCCAGTAGATAAAGCCTCATCTATTTTCTCCATTTCATATAATGAATGTATGGATGAGGTTATTGAAGTTCTGTCTAGCAAGCAGAATAGCAATCATGTTTTTTTTTTTCTTTTATGGAGAGGCAGTTGATGGATGTGCTAAGTGTTATTTAACCTTGTTTTAAAGCACTTGCTTCCCTCTCGCCTGAGTGGCTATTTAACTCCTGTCTATCTACTCATTCCTCTCCGCCTGCCTCTCTCACACAGGCCCCTTATGTGGTG
The DNA here is from genome assembly GCA_032270685.1 of Microctenopoma stevenorrisi. Classification (NCBI taxonomy): domain Eukaryota; kingdom Metazoa; phylum Chordata; class Actinopteri; order Anabantiformes; family Anabantidae; genus Microctenopoma; species Microctenopoma stevenorrisi. The sequence continues at coordinate 12,555,449 of JAUMTR010000017.1, forward strand.
CGACTGTGTGTGTGTGCGCGTGCGAGCGCGTGCATTTTGCTGGAGGAGAGGATGTTTGCTTGGTTTGTGTTGAAAGGTTTTGACATTTTTGAAGTGTAGAGCTACAGATTGATTTCTAACTGTCCCACCGTGAGGCGCAGTGGTTTGGTAATGAGCAGAAACTCTCTGTATTGTATCTGCCATCCGGACGTTGCATGTTGTAAACATAAGCTGTTTATGAACTGCACCGGGTCAGAAGGAAATCTTTTAATAAATCTTTTCAGAGGCTCAACATTGTAGGTAGTTCATGTTCAAGCGTGTTCAGAGCTTTGGCTTAGTGCTCTTCAACTGTCAGGTTTCTTTGTCCTACTCGTCTTTATATGTACTGTAAGCACATTATCTCCAGCCTGTTGGTAGCATCATTTGAAGGTCTGGAGTGTGACATATTGCCTCCTCGTTGAGTATTTTGGATCAAAAAAGTCACGACATTGAGTTTGGGAGACAAAGTAATAACATATGAATGTTTTTAAATCAGCGTGTTCTACTGTTTATTCTAGTGTTTCGGTTTTCCAACACTTACCACACTGTACAGCTACAACAATGAATAAAATTATTTTTTCCCACAGACAGTGAATGAGCTGGATCAGCATGTTGGCAGCCACCTTTAGCTATTATGCTGTTATGCATAAATAGTTTGGCCTTGAACTAAATGTTGTGAAAGCCAGCACTAATGAGTAAAATGAGGTCATTCATGGATTCACTTCCCAGCCGACCCACTTGTCCTCTGTCTCTCTCTGCGTTTGTTTACAGCAGCAGCTTCAGGCTCAGCACCTCTCTCACGCAGCCCACGGCCCCCCAGTGCAGCTGCCGCCTCATCCTTCAGGCCTGCAGCCTCCCGGCATCCCCCCCGTGACGGCTGCTGGCTCCGGCCTGCTGGCTCTGGGTGCTCTTAGCAGCCAGGCTCACCTGCCGGTAAAGGATGAGAAGAACCACCACGACCTGGAACACCGAGGTGAGGAGAACAGCCTGCCACACACACCCCACCTGCAGGACCCTGCTGCTTGTGGGTGAATGTAACAGCCAGGAACAGGATTTACCAGCCGGATACATGTCGTAGTAGAAACTTTGAGGAAAACTAGCAGGTTACAGGCTTTAGCGTAATCTTTTTGTTTTACAACATATGTTGTGACATGAAAAGAAAAGTGCAGTTTATTATTAACACAAACTAAGGATGAACATGTTTCATTAACAGACTATTATAAAGTCAATAAATGCTTTATGGCCGAGTTATAAACATTACTAAACATTTGTGTTTTTAATATTCTTAGCTTGGCAGTTTCTTACGCTCTAATATATTAATAGTTTGGTTTATTCATCTAATGATTAGGATTATATTAATCATCTAATGTAAGGATTGTTATTCGTCGAGGGGTCCATTTTTTTTGGCTAGTTCATTATCAGTCTGCAGTTGCAAATACTGGTACTTGATGAATGGATTTGGCCCCAATGTCCCACACCCCTTTTACTATAAGGTCAAAAGTCAAATGGTCCATTGTAGAGTTAACTTAATGAATACGACTCTGAAAAGACAGAAATCATTCAGCTGGATGAAGATAAACACCAGCTCGTTATATAGTGGCTTATAACGTTTCTGATTTTTCAGCTCTCAGTGAAAACCTGTAAAGCCTCTGTACAAGCTTCCTTATTACATAGTGCTAACAAAATTAATTATGCCGAGTTTCACCTCTGAGACTAATCTTTAACTGAATAATAATTTTATTAGTTATCTGATTGCAGTGCTGAGTTGTGGTGACACCCATACTAATTTGTGTTTGCTTTTCTCTCTCCTGGCCCCTCATCTTTTCACTCGCCTCTGGCCATTCCTCTGAAAGAACGCGAGTCGAGCACGGTACGTTGACTCTCCAGCTCTCCATCCTGTGTGTCTCTTGACTTTGCCAGTCTCTGGCTCACTCTGTTTGGTGATTAGGTGTACTTTACATAGCCCTAAGTCCACTATTGAGTAGAAATTCGTGCTCTCTTTGTAAGAACGCACACATTTTTGTACTCAGGGGGGTATAAGCTGACTGAAATCAAATAATGGAGTCTGGCTAAATAAGACAGCACCATCTAATCCAGGTGGAAAATGACTCCAATCACTGGGCTGAGGATTAGTAGTCAGCTACCTCCTTTAATTTCAGCACAATTAAAAGCGACTTTGACTCTCCTTCACTTCTTCCCTCACCACTTTGGGGGATTTACTGGTGCGTGTGTCCAATACCTGACTACTTTTCATTTTCTTTTATCTACCTTTCTCCTTTTTTATTCAGCATTTACCTTTAAGTTCTGTCTGTCCTTTTTTTTAACCTCACTCACTTATTGCTTTGCACCTCTTCTTTTCTCGCTCTTTGTCTCTCACTGTACCGCTCTGTCTTCCTTCTCATGCTTAAGTTTTTGCTTATTGGACTGGGTTAAAGCCCTCAGTTAGCTGGAGCGTAACACTGTGTTGGGTCTGCTCAGCCAGATTGAGTTCCCTTTGACTGGTCACCCTGAATGGGCCCACTCATGTCTGAAGGGAACCTAAACTGGCCCTCATCTTGCACGGTGAGCTACGGCTGCCAGGACTACCTTACTTGATCTCTCCGCCACCCTCCCCTACCTCGCCTATCCAGTACACGCACACAGTCTTCCTGTCCTGTTGTCTCAGGTCATCTGATACCACAGTTGGAGGCAAGTGCATTGTTATTGAGTCTTAGCAACCCTTTAAAGGTCACAGGCTCGGATACACAAGACACACAAGATGGACTGTAATGTTGTAAGAGATTTTCGCCTGCCAGACAGCATCTTCACACCAGGCCAGACTAAAAGTCTCTTTGTGGCTTTCTTTTCCACAACAGTAGCTGAACACATTTCCATATTTTGACCTGAGAAGAAGGGATGTGGAAATGGCATGAAGTTGATGGGTTGGCTGAAACAGTCAGGAAGCATCTTACCCTTTGTGTGGTGGCCAAGGAAAGGGCACTTTCTGAAAGGGTTGTAAATGTGTATGCATGTGCTATTAGCTGCTCAGCCACAGTCCTCCGCTCTGGAGGTCTTTTTTTTAATGTCAACAGTTCCTTCAGTTTTCAAGCTGTTACCTTTTCTCTACTGCTCTTTTTTTCCTGATGTGTGCTGCCAAGATGTCAGACATCTTTCTCCCTCTTTCTTTTTGTGATGAAGGCAGGGATTTGTTAAGCTGCCTGACAGTGTGGGCTGGCCTCAGAGTTAGCTTGCCTTTACCCCTCCTTGCTCTCTCCCTGCCTGTCAGGCTAGTTGGCAGTGCTCTCCCACCACACCAGTGCCCAGACTACAAAAACCCCGTTTGCAGCTTCTGAGAGCGTGCCAACCTGCCCAGGCATTCCCACTAGTGGGGAGAACTCGCTGCCACACTGCTACGCTCTCATTGCATGCCAAGTTCCTTTCCTGTTTTGCTCTGTCGTCTTTCTTCCTCTTTTTTTTCTTAATTTTCGCACTCTGCCTCTTTCATGGCACTTTTCTCTGCTGGCAACCTTTTTGTATCTTCATATTGCACTCCTGTCCAGGTTTTCTTCCCCCACTCTTCATTTGTTCTGGTTGATTTTCATTGACTTCATTTCCTGCTATTTCATCCCTGACCTGCCACTATGTACAAACACTCTCCAGCAGTTAATAGCACAACATCCTTTGTTGGTTTTATTTGCATGTCACAGACAGTCAGAGTCAGGCAGAAATGCAAGCCGTGCTTGGTTTGAATTGTTAATGTTACTTCAAGCATGTCTCTCAGCAGGTCATTCTAAGGGTCTACAAGAGGATTAGATGTCGGGTTGTGTGCATGTGGGCACTTTCACCTTAATGCGAGCTAATACTTCTGTTTTACAGTGAAGCTTTCTCAGCTGCTTTGTCTGTTTCCTCCTTGGTTCACTGCCTTGGCAGCAACAGCAGGACTAAGCTGCCCCACAATACTCTCCTGTCACAAATCAGTCTAGGAGCATTGTGCCTTTAGCTTTGCAGTCAATACTGTCACGGCTCTGATAAAGGAAAACGATGTCCGGACTTAAACACACCCTTTGGTGGTTGATGGCTTTTCAGTTTTCCGAGGGTTTGTGAAAAACATTTGCTCGACTAAAGGGCACATAGTACGTACTAGTACGTACTTTTTTGCATCCTAAGGTAACAGACGTTTTATTTAGAAAGTGTCCCATGTGTTAATACTCCAAATTAAGTCAAGATGGAGGAATTACCACTTGTGTGCTGTACACAGTAGGAGAGGAGAGAAGCATGTGCATGTATGGTTATTGATACTTAAATGGGAGATGGAGACTGATATGTTGTCTGTCTTCGTGTTGTTGTTGTTGGCAGAATAACTCGGTGTCGCCATCAGACAGCCTGCGAGCAGCGAGTGAGAAACACCGCAGCTCCTCAGACTACGGTCTGGACTCAAAGAAACGCAAAGTGGACGACAAAGACAACATGAGTAGATACGTAAGTGGTATTGTTTCTTTTTGTTTGTATTTCTCACTTTGGTCTCGGGAAGCTAAAGGTGTCGCTTCCTCATTTCAGGACAGCGATGGAGACAAAAGTGATGACCTGGTGGTGGATGTTTCCAACGAGGTACAACCGCATTTGAACTGAGCTGCTTCGCCACATTCCCCAGCGTGAATGCAGCTCTCTTTTGTCACAGCCTTGCCAAAAAGTCTGTCATAATACTGGGCGTGTGTGCTTGCTGAATTTCTTTTGCCATTCATGCAGAAAGTAAGACAAAGAATACAAAGAGAAAGGGGAGTGACAGGTGAATGAAAAGTGTGTGTGTGTGTGTATGAGTATATTTATCTGTGTTTGCACATGAGGACCCAGTTTGTTTGACCTGTGTACATGCCAGTGGCTTTCCTCCAGTCTGTTTGCTCAGTCTTGCTCCCTGTCTGTCGTTAAACTCTGTAGGATCCAGCCACCCCTCGAGCCAGCCCTGCTCACTCCCCCCCGGAGAACGGCCTGGATAAATCGCGGGTCCTGAAGAAGGATGCTGCCCCTAACAGCCCTGCCTCCGTCGCCTCCTCGGGCAGCACGCCGTCCTCCAAAGCGAAGGACCACACCCATGTGAGTGTGAGAGACCCAATGAAAGACTTGAGAGAAGATGAAATAAGGAGTTTACAGTGGGGGGGGTGACGGGTGAACTGACAGACTAAAGCGCATTTGTCAAGTGAAGTGGGTGTCTGTGTGAAGGATTAATACATAGTGGGCTTAGCAGTGGGCTGCTATGAGGGGCTTGAAGGGGCAGAAGGTGGATGCACTCTCAGGAAATCAAACCCTCGGTCTTCTCAATCTCCTTTATGGCTTACCCAATAAATGGTCATTTCTTTCTTGGCCCGAGGCTGTAAATAACCCAGAGAGACAGCGGCCAGGGAACTGCTGTCTCCTTATTTTTTTTCTTTCCCTCTCCGCCCCTCCTATTTTCTCTGAAGCGCTCACTAACCAGGCTATAACACTCATACATCAGTGTTAAAACATTTTCACTAGGATTAGGGCAGATTTATCCATATAGATTTATGACTACCCTCCACCTCCCAGTACACTAAGCCTCTCCATTTCCCTTGTTAGTGTGTGTCACCAAGCTAACCCTCCCTCCTCTAACTACATCTGCAAAGGGAGAAAGAGATGGATTAATTTTAAGAAAACAGTTTGGAAGGCCATCTTGCTTATCTCATCACAAGCTCGACTTCTAAGCAGAGGTTTATGCTGCTGCTGGCACCACACACACCACAGCTGTAATGAAGTGTCAGTGTCAGATTGGATTACCTTGAGCCGTCCACTCAGATTGCCACTCGTTGTCGGAGGGTTTTTTTTAATTTTTTTAGTTCAATTTTGGTATGGATGCTGTGTGGCCGAGCGTGAGAGGAAGTGAACTTTGAGTTACAGGATACAAAACAATGTTGCACCAAAGGATAAAGAGTGTGCCTCTGTTTTAGAACGACAAGTCGTCCACGCCGAGCCTGAAGTCCAACACGCCTACACCAAGGAACGAGGCACCAACACCAGGAACCAGCACCACTCCAGGACTGCGGCCTCTAACAATAGGCAAACCACCCGGCATGGAGGCATTAGGTGTGTAAACTCAAATGTCAGATTTTAGCTTTACTATTGTTCTGCTTTTTTGTTTTATGTGAGAAAACATTTTTTTGTTTCTCAGAAATCACATTCGTGGCCTTTTATGGATTACTCTTATGAATTAGTAAAATAAAAATAAAATGAATTTCTAAGAGCTTGACTGTTTTGACATTGGAAACAAATAACCAAACTATGTCACCACGAGATCCATTCGTCGCTGTCCTGGAGCTTTTGATCACATGATCTTCCTCAGCAGATTGTCATTGCAGTGAAGCACAGATTTATCTTTCTATTAACATACTTCCTCTCTCGTAGCTGCCCCTGCGCTGCGTACACCTCTGTCAATGGCGAGTTCCTACCCGCCTTTCGCTATGATGGGTCATCATGAGATGAACGGTTCTCTGACCGGTTCAGGCGTTTATCCGGGTCTCATTACGCCACAGATGAGCGCTGCCGCCGCCGCCGCGTATGGACGCTCACCAATTGTAACTATTCTACCTTCTATTTAAATTTTATGCATGAATTGTGTAATTATTGCACAGGAACAAACGAGCAACCTTCCAAACAGCTACAATAAGCCCTCACTAGCACCTGTATGTCTGCGTGTATCCACCATAGCTGTAGGTTGTTAAAGTGCAGACTTGACTTTGGGAAACTTGAACTTTCATCCTGTATTTCCATAACTCATTTTAAATATTTCTGCTTGGCTGGCTGCAGCTTGTTGTGTGTACGTAATGAGAAAGTACAAAGAGAGCCGAGCTGCTTTACTTTGATGTTAGCTAGTTAGCATTCTAAAGGCTTTAAAAAAAAAGTCTCGCCCTCAAAATGCATCTGCATGTTTGTAAATCTCCCAGGCTTTCATTAGCATTAGCAGTTGGAATGTTGTAGCCTTGTGTAAAGCCGTCTGTATGGAAACAAGCTGAATCTGCACCTTTCAAGGGATTTGCCTGGAAGTGATGGTACAACAGTTCCTCGGGGTGTTAGCAGCTTAAGTGAAGCATAGTTTTCTATTTGAATATTAGCTTAGTCTTATGTATTTTTGCAGGTTATTCGTTGTTGAACTTTTTCCCTCTTTTTGCTCTTGCAGGCAGGGTTTGACCCTCATCCTCACATGCGAGCTCCAGGCCTACCGGCTAGCCTCACTTCCATTTCTGGAGGAAAGCCGTGAGTGGATATCCCTTTTTTTAAAAGGTGACATTCACGTCTTAGCTGAAGCTGACCATCTTTCCCTTCTTCTGTCCTCTACAGAGCGTACTCTTTTCACGTGAGTGCAGATGGTCAGATGCAGCCTGTGCCCTTCCCTCCGGATGCACTGATAGGCCCCGGCATCCCACGCCACGCTCGCCAGATAAACACTTTGAGCCACGGGGAGGTGGTGTGTGCTGTCACCATCAGCAACCCAACGCGTCACGTCTACACCGGCGGCAAGGGCTGTGTCAAGATCTGGGACATCAGCCAGCCAGGCAGCAAGAGCCCTGTGTCCCAACTCGACTGCCTGGTATGTAGTAGTCACGAGTCATGAGACGATGTAGTTTTACTAACAAGGCTTCCAATCACAACAAAGATAAAACCTGTGGTCTCTGAATGGTCACCTTCATTGAGAGTTCCACGAGTCCACATCCCACCACAGCTTCCTCCCAGATCTCAGCAGACGGAGATGTGAATAATTCAGCCTGACTGTTGTGCTGATATAATCCTTGGTGAGGGGGGAAAAGGCTCGCTGAGTAATGATGTTCTGATTGGCCAACCGTGTCTGCCATTACCCAGCTCATTAAGTCCTCCCAACTGCCTCCCATTTTTCATTTTGATACTGTGGCTTCATGCCGTTCAACTCATCTGGCCTCCAACACCCTTAAGGTGCATCCAGAGTGCAGTTGAGTCTTATAAAGCCATCAGGGTGCTGTTTTAATTCGACCAAGAGCTTCCACGCTCTTATTGATCTGTCTTGTTGCTCTCTTGGAGCCTGGCCAACAGCTGCAGCCCGAGTGCCTCTCTCACTCTTCCTGTATCTCTTGTAAAAGCTGACATCCACATCTTAACTAAAACAGGAGGGAGAGTCACGTACTGTGGAAAAAAAAAAACCCTCACTACTACTGGTTTAACTAGAGATGCTCCTGATGGTGGTTACACTGAAAACGCAGATATTTTACATCCACTCATCAAGATCGTGACGATACCCTCCCTTTGTTTCTGCTCCAGAACAGAGACAATTACATCCGCTCCTGCAAACTGTTGCCTGATGGCCGCACCCTAATAGTAGGTGGTGAGGCCAGCACGCTGACCATCTGGGACCTGGCTTCACAGACGCCCCGCATAAAGGCCGAACTCACTTCCTCTGCGCCGGCCTGCTACGCGCTGGCCATCAGCCCCGACGCCAAGGTCTGCTTCTCCTGCTGCTCAGATGGAAACATCGCTGTGTGGGACCTCCACAACCAGACCCTCGTCAGGTCAGTGTTTTGAAATGCAGTTTACGGAAATGACAACTTTAAAGCACTTCAAGTCTTAATTCACTCACTTTGGATGTGTGTTGCCAGCTTTTGTAATACACAGCTCAGAGTTTAATGCTTGACCACCACCAATAAGACGCCCTCATTGTCAGAGTTCCCGACTTGATGTTTGATGTGTTGTTTCAGGCAGTTCCAGGGCCACACAGATGGAGCCAGCTGTATCGACATCTCCCACGACGGCACCAAACTGTGGACTGGAGGTCTTGACAACACTGTCCGCTCTTGGGACTTGAGAGAGGGACGCCAGCTCCAGCAGCATGACTTTACCTCACAGGTGGGGAGAAACATACGTTAAAAACAAAGTGTGCTGATCTTTGTATCTGAAGTTCTTTTAAAAATGTCATCTGATCCGCCTCTGCTGCTGTTTGCGTGTTGCAGATCTTCTCTCTGGGCTACTGTCCCACTGGAGAATGGCTGGCTGTGGGCATGGAGAGCAGCAACGTGGAGGTGCTTCACCACACCAAGCCTGACAAGTACCAGCTGCACCTGCACGAAAGCTGCGTCCTCTCACTCAAGTTCGCCTACTGTGGTAAGTAACGTAAATAAAACCTGACTGCGACTGCGACTCATCTGCTGCCCTGTTCCAGTTCTTTTGCTTTTTTCTGCAGTCTAGATAAGTACCAGTAGTATTTGGCTAAAACTTTAGCCCCAACAGTTTCTGTACATGTGGATGTGAGTCAGACATCCACTTGTGTGTTTTTTTTTTTTTATTTCCGCTCTAGTGGACTTATCTGAACTCTTAATGAGTAGGGATGAGGGTGAAATGTCCGATTCCTCACATCCCTCTGTAAAGGCTGAACTGCACATATTTACGGCTCGTAGCCGTGTGCGTGAGCAGCAACCGTCTTATTCTACAAACAGGCTTATTAGAGCGATTTGTCACAGCTTTTTCAGTTTAAATCATTCTGCCTGTTGGGCAGAGCAGTTGGTTTCAAGCTCAAGGCTCAAATAAATGAGGTCTCACAATTACTTAAATTTCTCCAGAAAAGTCTGTATTCATTTGTCCCCCCCCCCCCACACACACACACACACACACACACCCACACACACACACAGCAATGTCTCATATCTCTGTGACACAGAACTGTTTGATTCAAGTGACGCTGCTGCTTCAGAGCTCTTGCTGTCACTAATTAAATCATTAGCCAGCTAGTCATTTGGGTAATTATTCAGAGGGTGATTAAAATAATTATCTGAGTGGAAATGGTGCGAGTCTTCTTCATTATGTGCATTTTATGATTGTTTATATAATGACATTTCCCCCCATTAGATTTTTATGGCCATTGATAAGGTTATTACAGAGTCCATGTTCGCTGTTGGTGGTGAATTGTTATGTTAGACTTAGGAAAGATGCTGGTGTCCAGGTCTGAGGACAAACACGACTGTGAATAAGTTGTCTGTTCTGTGTTTGCAGGTAAATGGTTTGTGAGCACAGGGAAGGACAATCTGCTGAATGCATGGAGGACTCCTTATGGTGCCAGCATATTCCAGGTAACTACAGTAAACACACAGAAAGAAAACGGTTTGGGTAACCTGTAGTGCTACGGTCGATATGTTTTTTGTAAACACCGTCACCTCTATTTTTCAACCTTAATACTGTTTTGTCATAATTACGTGTGATTTGTTAGGCATGGATAAATCAAAACACTGATGCAGTACATTAGACTAAATGTTGATATTCTGTTTACTTCCACAGTCAAAGGAGTCGTCCTCTGTCCTGAGCTGTGACATTTCAGCAGATGACAAATACATCGTGACAGGATCTGGAGACAAGAAGGCCACTGTCTATGAGGTCATCTACTAGAGAGGAGCGTCGCCCTCTGTGTTCAGCATTTGCCTCGCAGTGATTCTTCCCTCGACCATCCAGAGATGGATGGATTGAAATGAACAAGAGGAATCCACTTTTTTGACCGAAGGATGCTTGTACGGGAAATACGTTTTTGTCCTTTTATTCTTTGAGGGTTTGGGTTGCACTTTTTTTGTGACTTCAGTTTTTTTTTTGTTTTTTTCTTTCCTTGAGAAAATTTGGCTGTAACCCACTGAAGCAGTGCTTCATCTCTGAGAACCTCATTCTACAGACGTCTTGTGAAAAATGTACATATTGGATTAAATAAGACATTTTATATATATTATAAAAATATATATATTTTCTTGTCCTGGGTGTACTTGTGACGATTTTTTGGTCCACTCTCTCTTACACCATGATACCTGAGTGGAGGAGCAGAACATAGATTAGAACTTTTGAAGAATTTTACTCTCTGACTTTCCTAAAGCACATTCTCTGCGCTGACCTTTTCAGAAATCAAATCCAGGAGAACGAAACTCTGACATTTTGTGGACATTTTAAATGGCCTTTTTGTCACAGTGCTCTTACCGTACAGTTAAAGCGTGGTCTGATCTCAGGCAGAGACTCGGCTGGTTTGGACCACTGTGGGACTGCACTATGATTCAGGAAAAGAGATGGATGTAAATTTAATTCATATATATAAAAAAAAACTTTCTAAAGTGTACTGCTTTGTGTGTGCTATCGTTCTCCCTGTTTTCCCTTGTTGGATTATGGTAGATGGAGAGTGTTTAATGTTTAGCCTAACCCTTGGACCTCAGTTGGCAGCAGAAGCACTTCAGCAGGCACAAACTTTTTGCTTTTTGCTAACCTGATGTAATATGGATGTTGAATTGCGCCATTGATTCCTGGTTGTAGACTAAACCCAAACAGCCCGATCTGCGCTATTGGAATCCTGCTGCCCTTTGTATCTTATCAATATTCCAGGAAAACGTTTGCTTGATGGGGGCGGTGGAGCGACGTGTGACGAGATTGACTGCACAGCTGTCTGCGGTCTACAGTCTGCCTTTATGAAAATGTTCAGCGCCTGTAGGAGAAGGCACTAAAATGTAAACACAACAGTCAGTAAATCAAGTGTCTCCCATTTGATGTTAAGACAGCAAATACTTCTGGTTTGTACACTGTGCTCCTGATCATGTCAGCATTTCTCACAAGGATACAAAAGAGGAGAAATGGGCTAGTCCCTCTGAATCACACCAAAGTATGTAGCAAATGCTGTCGGCACTGAAAAGAAATGTACAGTTGTTAATAAATCAATAAAACTGTTTTTATAGAAAGTTCTTTTTTCTTGTGATTGACCTGCTGATGTTTCCTCAGGTGATACCTATATGTAAATTACCATCACTGCCCTGCTGTTTTAGTCATGTGCTCTGGTCTAGCACCAGGATTAGCACCTTAAGTGAGAACGCCTCAAGTGATTCCTTTAAGCCTCTAGAATCAACCAAACTGATCAGTGCAGCCTGGTAGATTTTAATTTGACAAATACTTTTCCCTCACAGATGGACAACCTCTAAAATGTTGTACTTTGTTTTCTCATGTTGCCTTGTTTGTATGTTAGATTCTGAGTGAAGATCTGAAGCAGTGAAACACAAAAAACAAGAAATCAGTAGAGGGATTTTTTTCAGTTTGTTGAAAGGTGGCTTGGACTCAAGGTTTACAAAATAAGCTGAGGGGTTCATACGGAACGAGTCATGTAACGAGCACATGAACATTACAATGCTTTGTGTGTTTTTAGTGTTTGTTCATAATTTCAACTTTGATTGAGATCAGACCACAGATTTGGATTTGACTGAAGATCAGAGTAGGTTTGGATGTTAGCAACTTATAGGGAATGATACGTCCAACAATAAGAAAAAACAATTGTCCAGTGTTTTAGAAAATCCCAGTACTTACTTTCAACGCAGAATGAGACAAAGAATGGCATTCGCTTGTACCTTGGATAACTGAGGATTGTAGTATTTGACTGAATCTGATTGGTGTGTTTTTGACTGCCACTTCAATCTCTGTTTAAAGATGAAAACATAACATAGCATACCTGCAGTTTGCTCAAAAAATGTTTTGGCTCTGTAATATAGTGTTTAACACTGTATTACGCCACCTTTCCTACTTTTTTATTGTTTGAGAATCAAGGACACTAATAGTTGCAGGTAAGTGGAATATTTGTCCATTACTGCTGGATACAGGAGTTTAGTTGCTAAAGAGTCCGCAGTCACTGTTAGTCTGTTTTTTTCTCTTCATGATGTTTCTGCAGGAGAAAGATCTGGACTGCAATCTGGCCAGTCAGACACATTCACTCCATTTACCAAGCCACACTGTTACAGGTATGTCTTTCATGTGATGTCAGCACATGCAAAATGACTTCCCAGAAAAAGATGTTATGTCTCTCTAACATACAAGTGTACACCTCAACGTTGGCGGTATCTAAAAGCAAGTCATTCATGCACTGCCATACCATCACAGATGCTAGCTTTTGCATCTTGTGCTGATAACAATCTGGATCGTCTTTTCTATCTTTGGCAGAGATACCACGAAACCCACTCTTGCACAAAGCTGAAACATTTTTCTGACCACAGCACATATTTCCACTCTTTCACTCCAGCTGACATGAGCTTCAGACATACTTTATTGATCCCCTTGGGGAAATTGCTAGCTGCCATTGACAGCTGCCAGACAATGTAAATGTTGGTGCTTCTACGGGGTTTTGGTGGCTTATTTAGGGACATCTCAACATAGGGCTAGGAGCCTAGAATCAAACCACTGACCCTGGAGTTCATAGACGATGGCTGAGTTACTGTCCCTCCAGTATTAGTATGAGTTTTAGGTTGGATTTCTAGATGTAGTGACTAACTCTACTAAGTGACAAGAGCTTTCCAAAGTATTCCCGAACTCATGCAGTGCTGTCTAAGGGCTTTAGGGTTGCAGCTCATTTAACAATGAATTCTGCTCTTGAAATTCTAGAGTCCAAAAATCTCGGAATCCTTTCACTATATTTTATATTGTAGATAAAGCTGTGAACTTTAATTCTTTGCAATCTTGCATTGAGAGAGTTGGAATCATACAAAAAAGGGATCTTTACTTGGCAGACACTTTTATCCATAGCGACTTACAAGGAGAAGACACAAGCAATTACCATTCTGGTTCTGTAAATTATGAGTTAATACAAACTAAATTGAGCTTTGATAAAACCAAAATTGTCCAGAAAAAAACATGCTAGGGGTTGTTAATTGCTAGAGGTGTGACATGGATGTATTTCGACTGGTTGAAAATGAGGCGGGCATTCTGGATCATCTGGAGGGCTTTGGTGGTGACTGCAGAAGCTCCATCCAGTAGAGAGTTATGATAGTTGAGTCTAGAGATGACCATTCCCTGAATGAGGAGCTGTGCAGCCTGTTGAAAAAGAAAAGGCCAATCTTTCAAATGTTGTGAAAAATAAACCTGCCGATCATTCAGACTCAGTTCGTCATCTATCGGGTTTGGAAAGATGCAGGTGTTAGCAATAGTGAGCCACTTTGAATTAAGATATTTTGCTGCCATGGGATTGGATGATGTGGGATTGGATGAGTGTATAGTGAGAAACAAAGGACAGAGTCCTGTGGAACCCCTGTGGTTACCTTAGATGTCTCATCTACCCATGATAGCTGGCAGGACCTGTCTTGAAAATAGATAGACCTATTGAGTACTGTTCCAGTAATTCTTAAATCTGACAGGGTGTTGAGAAGAATATGATGGTTGACCATGAGGACGGATGATCTGTGAGCCACCATGGCCAGGAGGGATGTCTCAGTTAAATGTCCTTTCCTGAAACCATACTGAAAAGTTAAACCTGCTACTCACACCAGTCAGTCAGACTTGAGAAAGCCCTCTGGAATGAAGGGTGAAACATCGTCAAGAAACCAAACAAGTCCAGTTGCTTTGGATAAAACCTTTTTGAGATAACCATGACCTGAATGATTGACAACCTTCACAGACATACTGAAAAGGTTAAAGAAGATCATGTGCATGCAGACATGTAGAAAGTTTTGCCCACCTTCCATTAAAATAAATGGAAGTTGGGAGACTGGACAGTTGGGAAGGGTTTAGCGTGGGTTTTTTGGAACAAGGGAACAATGACAGCCTGTTTGAGGCAGTGGGAAATGTTCATGTTGTAAGCGAGGAATTAGGCAGAGCAGATGTTCTAGTTGGTTGGTATAGGAGGGCAGCTGTAATTTAGTGGTAGCTCAACAGGATAAGAGTCAGCCTGGGTGTAGACGGTTGCAGGATCAATTCCCAGCCCAGACTCCTATCCCATACCAGGTGACACTGGTATGGGAAAGGAGCTCCTTGGAAGTTGCTTTGGATAAAAGTCTGCCAATCAAATTAATGTAAAATACTCAATATCAATAGTGTCACCAACAAAGCGCCGCAACAGCACCACACCTCCTCCTCCACGTTTCATAGTGAGAGCCATGTTTTTATGTACCCACCCTCATATTTTTATAGTCCTAATAGTTAGTATTAGTGTACATTGTTGAAAACAAAAATATAAACACTGAAGGAGAAAGTGTGTGACCAAACATTTGACTGGTAGTTCAGTTGTTTTATGTACGTCTTTTGTGTAAAGCAGTTCACTTTTATCTAAATAAATGTAAATATTAAACCAAATGTCAGTGTGAAACTAACCTGGTGGTTAATGATATGGACTGATCATTTTTTTTAGTAGATGTTTACCTACTTTTTAAGTCCTATAATTAATATGGGTGTTATTTGTAGTAATGGGAAAAGATGAAGTTCATGGTTGTGACACAAATTTAATATATTTGTCACCGCTCACACGGATATGAATTAAGTGAAGTGAGAAAGAGGAGATCTAAACTGAAGAAAAAGGCGTGAGAGAGACAAAGACGGTTGTTGTGAGTTAATGGCTTTGTTTCCAGACGGGATAGTTTGTGGTTTCAGGCTTGCTGACAGGAGTAATGGTGGGAGGGATGAGACACAGCTCAGGATCTGTGTGGCTTGCCAAACCACACACACACACACACACACACACACGGACGTACCGAGTGACTACACTGCTGCTTCACTTGAATCACAGAACCAGCAGACACATTTAATCACACTCACATTTCACACTCCCACACACAACTTAGAAAAAGACAAACTACTTGGGAATTTGCGGTTTTTTGTCGTTATCAGAGAAGATTGTGAAATAAGATTTGTGGATAAAGTTTCTCATAAATTAATATTATGCCAATACCATCTAAAATGTGATTCTGAAAGTGCAACTTTTAAGTTTTTGTGTTATGTACGTGATACAGGCTTTCACACAATCACATATGACATAAACTATTAATGTCAGTGTCGGTGAATCCTGTTTTCCTGACTCATCGTCCTGAATAGTTGCCATGTCTTTTCCTTCTCTCCTCTCGTTCTTCCCACGTGCTTTTCCACTCTCTTCTTCTGCTCCCACCACAGGTGGCGAGTGCATTCATTTTCACTTTTGTGGGAGTGCCGCCTGTAAGGCTGTGATTTCTGACAGCGTATGTGAGAGAGGGGGAGAATGGATGCTTAGTTCTGAATGTATATTTGTTCATATATTGTATATTCTTTCAATAATTAACATAAATTGTTTCAGTCTGAGTAGCTGCAGTTATTTCTGTGTAACGGATGATATTTTACTAAGTTGTCCAATAGACTAGGAGTAACAAGAAACATCGAGCATCTGACTAAATCTAAATATCTTCAGTGTGCCGCCAATAGAAATTAAAATTATCACACAGTTCAGCTACTTCTGGAAGGGACTGTAGTACACTTGGTGTTAGACTTACATATTGTTTTGTTACTATATGTTTGGATCTGTTACCAAGCCAAGAGCCATTTTAACCAATTCACAGGAAACACTACCTCTGCTAAAAGCTGACTCTGGTCCTGTGAAGGCTTCTAACCACTATGAAAGTTGTGGCCTGTAAAATCCTGATATGAGATGTTTTTGTTCTCTTGACAGTCGGGAGCTTTTGCTGTGAAGGAGAAGTGATGCAGGGCGCTCTACCTCTCTCCTCTCCATTTCTCTCCTTGCTCCATTTCAGCAGGCAGGCAAAGGTTTCCCTTTTTCTTTTATAGCAAAGTGAGACCAAATGGAGAGCAAAATGATCGGCCTTTTCCTTTTTATGTTTTTCCTATTTCCACTTCCATCGTCTCCTTTTCTCGGTGCCATTTTCAGCATTTATACCACTCTTTTTTGTGTATCTCCTCTTCACGTCTCTTCCCGAGCACTGGCAGCTCCCATGACTGCACAGGTTGAGCTGAACAGAGAAGAGGAGCAGATAAAAAAATGAGATACTCTCTCCTCTCTCTTTTACTCACTGGATAACCAATTGCTTGAAGAGAGCAAGGGCAGATTAAAGGGAGCTTGTGTAGAGGCAGAGAGCGCTGATGCTTCAGCTCCCAGAGGTTATTTGGGTCCCTTTGATAGCATTCAGTCCTCGCTACATCTTCCGACCTGTCCTCAAGATGAGAAGCTTTCATCAGTCTCTGCTGGACACAAGAGCCACTCAGGATCAGGGGTTCAAATCAGAGGAGAGCTTTGTGTGTGTTGAGTTTTCATATTGTTATGTATAATTCAATGCTTTTACCATCATAAAAGCCTTTCCCTTGATCTCTGATCACACACACTGGTGAGAACAATACTTAAACAGGATTTTCTAAATTATTTGTCCAAGAGAAAGGATTTTAGGTAAAAAGAAAACAAAACCTACTGAATAACGAGTACGTCAGTATTCTCACTACATACGGTGATGCTTCTAGGTTTTATAATTTTAGAATTATCAATATATTATTGTAAACATAATAACACAAATCTCACAGCAGATCTGTGGCTCTTGGCTTGTTTGAAATAAATCGTTCCTTAAAACCTATGATACTAGTAACTAATACTGTTTGTTTGGAAACAGTTAATGAACTCTACCAGCACATCATAAAACTCCATAACTACCTACAAGCCATCACAAACAAGATGTGTTATTAGTAAAATCTTGAAACGTTTTTTTAGGACCTCTAAAAACAGACAGTTGTGTTATGAAATGAATTGTTGATAAAGTGAGCGATACTGCATGGTGATAGACAGCAGAATAGTGGCTCACGGACACAAAATAGCAACAGTAAAAAATGTTTCACTTTGTGGGACCTGTAAACGTGAAAACCGTGGAACTCCTCGCAGCAATCACTTTATGTGCCAAGGTGAACACAGGGGTTAACAGGCTCAGCAAAGCAAATAATTGGTACAAATAAGTCATTAGCACAGTGAAAGGGCTCAGATAAAATGTGAAGGAGCACTAATTGAACATGATTATAAACTTACTTCCTTCCTCCTCCATCAGTTGGAGCTGTAATGAGAAGGTCCTCAGACATAATTAGGATCATAAGGTAAAAGTGCCACTTACCAGAAACTCAGAGGGAGTATAGTAAAACACAGCTAGAAGAGTTTACAAAAATACTACATAAACACTACGTGATCGTGAGACGGTTTTCATATCATTTCCATGCAACTCAGAATAAGCACCATGACAACACAATTTCATACTTCAAGTAAAAACCTGAACAAATGTGAGCGTGTGAAACTATCACTTAAAACTTTAGTTTCGTGTTGTCACATGCTGATTTTGTTTTATGTTAGATTTAGTCAGATGCAATAATAATATTAATAACAATCATAATAATAAATAATAATATTGATGCAATAAGATTTATTTTATGTATGAGAAAGGACAATCACTACAATGTGACTGTGTAAACAAATTAAACAGTAAACAAACTAATTGTGACTAATGTCTTTGTATTTGATGGGATTGAGATTTGTTTACTGTTTTAAAAGCACAGCCCTTCATTTCACTGGTCATGGCAGAGAAGGCTGCTCCATTAGAGCAAGTATTTTTTAAGCTAAAACAAAGTTCTACAACGTAATTAGTTCGTTTTTAGTTAAGTAATGAGTCAACGTGAGTCACTTCAGGAAGGAAGTACGGAAAGGCTGGAAGAGGTCATTGTGGAGGCGGAGACGAGAAGGGGGGAGTGAGAGGGGGGGTGCTTTGTGCTGAGCAGGTCATTTGCTCGAGTGGGTCACAGTGGTTAAAGGGCCAGAGGAAAGTGAGGTACCGAGTTAATGTGACAGGCCAATGAGTGTGAGCCATTCAGTGTGGCAGCAGAGTAGAGGAGGGAGACTCAACCCACAGGAATTCAAAGCAGTGGTCAAAACACCCGACTGAAAAGATGTTTGGTACGTTTTGTAAAGGATGAACAGATACCTTATTAGTTCGTTGAGCGCCTATCTTTCCATTGAGTCAGTGATAAACAGCTAAGATGGCTTTCTGTTTACGATCCCACAGCTTGAACGTAAGCTGGCGTGTGTGAGAGCAGTGGAACTTCCCTCGCCGATGACAGAGGGCATTGTTCTGTCGCATCGGCTGTGCATGCTCAGGAAAAGCACATCAAACAACCACGAAAGACACAGCAGATCATAATCAAATACGTCTGTCATCAATATTGCTGCTGACATATGAACCGACGATAGAGCAACAGGCTGAACATACTGAACTGACATCACCTGGCTGCATGGTGATGTGTTCACTTCCTGTCGCACATACTGAAACGCAGAATGTGTGATACAACTGCCTGGTACAGAGGTAACAGTACAAACAAACGGTCAGTGATTACAGCGCTTTGAACTGACTGAAGTGATCTGATTCCAAACCTAGATCCCCAGCTGACCTTCCCAAGGAGCTACAGTCTGAGGAAACTGCACTGGACACGATAACCCACACAACAAATGTCCAATGTCCACATCCAACCACTCACGGAACAATTATGTCATAATTATTACAGCTGCCAAAGCAGCATAAGGTGCGAGAGAACAGTCTGCCTGAGTCAGCTAAATGATCGGAACTAAATCTCCTAAAGAAATGCATCGTATTAAGAACTGGATTAAATCAGCTTTCGCCATGTCCTGACCACTTTAACCCGGAGACAAACAGGAGACATCGGGTGCTTGATTTCAACAGCAAAGAGCTGCAGTTATTGTCCTGGTTGATGGCCCCATCGCGACAGGTGGGCCCTGTGACACGAGACCCCACAAATCTGGATTCTCACACTGACCATCCAGAGCGCATGACCACAGGGAAAGGTTGTTCTCAAGGGATTCAAAGCAAAGGGCTCACAACAAAACCCCAGAGAATAAATAAGCCGTGTTGAGCATTATTTTCCTTTGAGCGTTTATGAACTCAGACACACACCGCAGAGATGTGAGGGGAGAAAAATCTGGACACTTGTAAACACACGACAGAAAAATAACCGCAGCCAACTGGAAAGTTCTGCAGAAGCGAAAGCTCTTTGCCTCTCTGCCATGTTTCTCAGTCTCAACG
This sequence comes from Microctenopoma stevenorrisi, assembly GCA_032270685.1. Taxonomy (NCBI): domain Eukaryota; kingdom Metazoa; phylum Chordata; class Actinopteri; order Anabantiformes; family Anabantidae; genus Microctenopoma; species Microctenopoma stevenorrisi. The sequence goes on from JAUMTR010000017.1 coordinate 12,575,281, forward strand.
TGTCACACACACACAAACACGGCATATTCCCTCTACCTCTCTCGACCTGTCTCACACACCATTACCCCTGTGAGGCGAGGAGACAACCTTAGCCAGTGGAGAGGCGGGGGAGGGGCTGCATCATGGGTAATGTCAGTAGACACATGTCAAAAGTATAGCCTGTGTCCTGAAAAAGCTGTGTGGTGTGACAGCGGTCCGCCTGCTGCTAACCCTCCCCCTCTCCCCCACCCAAACACTATTCTGTCCAGCTGACACAAAAGCTTCCTGTGTTCGCCCCGAGGGAGAAAAGGGAGCAAGAGAGAGCCAACAAGGGGGGGGGGGGAGTCATCAGCACTGCTCCGCTAGGATAAATGCTTTTCCTCTTGCAGTCTCGCCTCACTGCACAGCTATTGTCCTCTGGAAGAGTGCAGAAGGATTTTGTGTGTCTGTGAGTGTCAGAGAAAAGCGAGGGATGACGGAGCAGTTGTGTGTGTGTGTGTGTGTGTGTGTGTGTGTGTGTGTGTGTGTCAGAGGACAACAGAGCAGGAAAGACATAGATCATGTACTGTGTGTGTTTACATGATGACTCAAATAATCAGCACACGCTAATCACCTGACAAACCTCTCAGTTCCCCAACACTACTGGATCATTTCAGTTTTCTTGTTTGACAATGACATAAGAGTGTGAGAGGACAACCAAGCAAATTTACTCATATTCAGTCCCAACACTTAGCTATGACTTTTTCTTCATGGCACATTGCTTCATCGTGCTGGACAAGGCCTTGTTCTTCACTAAACTGTTCTTGGGTGTTAGTTATTGTGAGTGAGCCCTTGGCTTAGAATATATCTGGGATATATGCTTAAGCTTATCGTCATAAAAATGGAGGGAGAAAACTTTAGTCAAATTAATATTTGTGTCATTCTCAAAACGTTTGGCCACTGATGTAGATAATAGTGTTTAAATGCTCAGTGGAGCATCACTCTCATCTAATGACCTGTATTATTTGTATTGTTCTATCTTGACTAAAGAAAAATATACCGTATATATATATATGCATCGTGTCTTGATGGAGTGTAGATGTACTTAAGGAACCGCTCATATTTTCCCTTCAGTTTTTCTCTTCAGCCTCACAGTATTATTACAGAAGGCAGCAGGCTTCATAAGAGGCACAGGTAATTGCCCTCATTTCTGGCATGAACAAAAGCCAACATTCAAGCTGCTCTTAAGTAAACTCTTAAGTGTCAGTCAAGGATTCTTCAAGGCTGCAGAAAATTGTATGGCTCTCTTTTTTTCCTAAGACAACTACCAATCTGAGGACATTATGAGTTTCCCTTTTTGAAAGCCCTTGTATTGACAGATTGCTGCTATTTTAATACAGAGCTAGAAGAAATATTCTTCCCTTCTGTGCTTTCACGGACAGCTGAAGTGTTGATTTTCGAAGTTTTATTCCATTACTTGCTGTTTCATTCATTATTATTACATTTGTGCCTGACAAACTGGTTTGATTTTATATTTTTCCTAAACTGCTGTGAATTTACACTGCTATCAATCTTTGTTGCACAAGATGAAGAAGACGTTTAGCTTGAATAGAATTTTGTTACCAAAATATAATGTATAATATAATGCAGGAGGGAGATATTCAGACACTTTATCTCTTTGTGATTGTGTAAATGCTACACTGCAGAACAAAAATATGAATGTTGTCACAGGAATTACTGTTCACCTTGGTTAACAGGTGGTATTTCTGATTACAGAAACAGAAAGGCCTTTGTTTAATTCTTATTATATCACACTTCACAAACGTGTTTGGATAAAGGTAATTGTCAACTCTCCTATACATGGCAATGCAGTAGATGTATTGATGCTTTTGTGAATACACGTGCAGGTGTATTTAGGCCTGAGTATGTGTTCAGTGTACATGGCTTTTGACAATGTTCCACCACAGACTGTGTGCCTGCGCTTTGAGAAGCCAACACACTTAGGGAATACAGAGGGCATTAGTCAGTCATGTAGGTTCTAATGAATGGGTTGCCAAGTCACGCAGGCACACACACACACACACACACACACACACGCTCGTCAGTGAATTGTAACTTAACATTACTCTCACCAAATCCCTTCATCTCGCCAAGACAAACACCAGTTCATGGGACACCATCTGGTCTCCTCCCTTCAAAAAATGAGATCTTGTAAAACCAGCACGAATAAGCACACAATGCCAAAAGCCCAAAGGACAATCAAAGCTAACGGAAGATGAGAAGCTCAAATATTTCCCCATTACTCATCCCCTGACCCTAAATGTGATGTCCATTACAGCTCACCAACCACTGGGGTAAGACCAATCCTATCCCAGTTACTATTTGCATATGAAAGGATTTAGCTTTAGACTATAGCATCCAGAGAGGTGGCCATGGCTCTGATTTCAGGGGATATTTAGCCCCCTATTCAGTCATCAACAAAGGATGGGCATTCAGAAAGGCATGGAGGGGGGCAGTGCTTGCTGAGCCGTCAGAGCTCATTTGTTCTCTTCTGTTTACTTAAGCCCTCCTCGCTTTTTTTTTCTCTTTCCTCCAGAGGCTTCAAGCGTGCATGGGTGGGTGATTGGGAACCCTCTTTCCATCGCTCCATCCCAGTGGGAGAGATAAACAGCAATTTAAATGATAGTCAGGAAAAGGTTTTGATTTGCATCCATTTGTCGGTCAAACATCACTGCTGACAATCATCACCAAACTGTTGGTGAAGAATTATGAATTCATTTCAACTCCCCCTTCTCCATCCTTTGTGCAGTTGTTAGCATTGTATCTGTGTGAGGTAGGTGCTTTATTGTGTGTGTGTGAATGTCTCTGAGCATGTGTCTATGCACCGTTTAAGTGTCTTGAGTCTCTGACCTGGAAACCCTTCATGCAGCTGAGCGACCTCCAAATCTGATCTCTGCCAACACCTAGCTCCAGCCTCCTGTGTATTCGCTGGTCCATAGATGAGACAACGTAGGGGAAAGGTATGGGTAATTATAGGAGGATTAAGGAGTCAACTGGACGTCACATGGACCAGCTTGTTTGAGAAAGAGGGGAGGGGAGAAGTCTTACAGGTATTAAACAAGGTGCTGTCAGATGGAGAACTGTAGAGAGTAAAGCACTGGCTCCAGATTAGCACTAGCATGTTGGGAGATAAAGATGTGATGGATGGGGACAGTATAACAATATTATATAATATTAATCCCCTGAACACTTTGAAATTTAGACGTGGGATTGTTGTGAAGGTAAAACCAGACAGAAGTGAGCAAAGAAGATAAAGCACTAAAGCCAGCAAATACACAAAGTAGTCAGACTACCTGCAACAATAAAGGAAGACCTTGATCAACAATATATCTATTGCAAAACTACACTTTATACAACTAATACTGTAGCAGGTGTATTATACCAGTGTATGTTCATTAGGAAGAAATATCAGGCAGACTGTTTATATTATATTATGTTACATGTTAATACGAGACATTCAACACTCCTCCCAGAACACCTGACGCCACAGCTGACAAGTTTATTATCCATCCCTGATGAAGAGATGCAACTTTCTTCACCCACACTTGTCACAATAACTCAAAGCAGCCTGAAAATGTGTTGCTCCAAAGAAGCATAACTCATTTGTCTTGACTAGAAAACTTGACTTAATTCACCTACGTGTGAACACATCTGCCAGGACAAGGTCTTCTGGGAAACATTAAAGACATTAAGAGAAGCGGAACACAAACCAAAGTGCAGCAAACTCATCAGAATTCTAACAGAACCAAACAAAACGATTCCCCAGATGGTCCACACGTTCTGTAGGACATGATACACACCAACCATAACAATGTGAACACTCTACAAGCTACGTTTGTTTAGTCAACCCCCCCCCCCCATCAAACATATTCTACTGACAAGTTAAAAAAGAACACACACACACACACACAGTAATAAAACACATAGTGAGAAAATCTTTCAAATATTTACCTGCTGAATCAGTAACCCGATTTCAAACTGCTCATTTGCCTTAGCTCTGCTCTGAATGATAATAATACATATCTGGTGAAAGCAGGGCTCTTATAACAACGTCTTAAATGATATCTCTTGCTGACTCTCTTTATGATGTATTTACATGCCGATGTAAATACTCAGCGAAATTGAGATGGAGTATGTTGTTGTTCACTGAAGGCTGGGGCTTCTTTGTGTTTACATCAATTAGTTTAGTTCTCGAAAGCAGCTAAGACACATCATTTGTTTTTCTTTTCAACTCCCACGCAAAAGCGGCAACAAACAAAACGAATTACGGCCCTCCAGGTTTTATGTCTGATTTGAAAATATATCTTTTCCCCCTTCATCATCCTTCATACATTTCACTGCTGAGTAACTGAAAGAGCGATGGTAATAATACCGCTCTTGCAAAATGAATAAAATCTACCAGACCTGCTGAAATCATTTTCATGCATGGATGAAAGCTGAAGCAATGAACAGAGATTCATATCTCACTAAAGGCTCATAAGTATTTCTTTGGAAATGGGAGGTTGGTGCTTATGCACTGATCAGAAAAATCATGATCCTAATAGCTATAAACCTGACAGAATAAAACAATACATGGTGCGACTTACTGAAAATTATGTCATTGTCATTGTGCAAAGAGTATTTTCCTCAGGTTACTGCAGGAACCAGTGACTCATTATTCAAACTGTGATGTGGAGTTCAGAAATGTATTTAAAGAAAATCCATCACAATGAACCACTTTATCGACTTTGTTCTCATATTTACATCTAGTTATTGGAAAAAAAGACCAAATCAGTCGTGAAGAAACTAGGGCAGCACTGGGAAAAGGAGAGCTCTGTCCAAGGTGCTGAACGGGTTCCCGCTGGTGAGAGGAGGCCTTCAGCCTTTTGTCTGAGGGAGAACTACAGTCATCCTCTTCAAGTAATGAAATATAGTTCAACCCAACCCTCTGGAGCATGTTTGCTGCCTGCTACAATGTGAATACACTTATGTAAACTTTTAAAGCAACAGTATATGTCACTGATGCAGAGCTTGTTCAACGCAACTAAAACAGATAGTTTGAGGCATGAAAGGCAACAAACAAGGAAGATTCTTATCTTAAACAAACACGAGACAGACTCCATTTTCCTCCAGCTTTCACTGCTTCGCTTTACGTTTGAATTTGTTTTTGCATCTGTTTTTATTACTTAAACTCTAAATATCAAGCATTCACACTTTTATCCCTCAATTTTACAAACAAGTGTAACCCAGGTAGCAAATGGTAGATTTGTAGCCTCTCTGTGCCTCAATCTCTTTATCCTTGGACTGAGCTGGCCCTGACCCAGGGCCCATTCCCAGGCAGTGTGTGTATCTTTATCCTCCCAGCAGGCAGTAATCTGGGGGTAAAGGGCTCACTAGTGTTTTTACATAAACAAAGACTTTGGGATGAAACGGAGAGTGTCACAGCCAAATCCCTGTGCCTGGCTGTCGGCCACTGCTCCATGCCGGTTTCACCTCAGGCACCTTGTGGACACCATGCAGGTCCTGGTAATTAAGCAGCACAGACAGGCGCCATGATTTAACTAAGTGACAACAAAGGCCGAGGCGGAGCCACCTCATAGTGTACCAGGTACAGCACTCACTGGAGTGTTTCCGCTACACCACACTCTACTTCAAACAGCGGATTACATGACAGATGTGACATGTGATGCCCAGATATTCCCATTGTCACATAGAGTCAACCTCATTTAGGGAAGTTAAGATAGTACTGATCAACACAAAAAGAATCACAAATTACAGTCATTACACCGTATAATTTTACTTTAGGAGTGATGCACATTGAATCACTAGTCCTATTTGGTACAGAATAAATCTCTGATGCCATCTAAAAACCTGATTATGTCATATATGATAAATAAGATTAAACTATTTTATACACTTACTATACTAAAAATAAACTGCCTTTATCAGGGCAGTGACTATTTGAGTGCAGTCAGTGAAATGATCCTGACGACTGCTGGCTAGCTCTGTGGTGCTAAAGTTAAGTTGCTCAGTGTCAGCGCAGAAGCAGACAGATGTGCTGACCAGCCCTCTACAGCAAGGGAACTTCATGATCTTGTAAGTGAGCACTGGCTGCAACAAGTACAGTTCTCAGAGTCACATTTGTCTGACTAAGAAAAGGTTTGTAGCAGACAGTGCTTCTTACTTTGTGGTGTTTTAATCCTAGACTGCAAGATAGACATGTTTGCATTATCTTCAGCCACTGACTCTCCAACCACGCAATGCAATACATAAGACAGCACGTGTGCACCGCTAACATTAGCAATCAAACTGATTAGTAATTAGTATTTCAACTCCATCATAACCATAGCCTTTAAATAACACATATTGATAAGCACATATTGTGAGAAGAGCAGCTCCCATGTTGTACAGATTATTGTGTGAGTCTGCGTTTCTCTGTGAGCTTTCATAGACTGGAGTTCCCACTGTTAAGTCATGTCTGTTTGTGTGTCTGCGTGAGCATGTAGCTGTGAAATATTTGCAGTACTTCCCGTCTGTTGCTGTAGCAGCTGCGTCAGCTATATCCCGCTGTATTTAGTGGCCGTTTATGTGAAAATCTACTATGAGCCATCTGTCATCTGCTATCTATGCAAATAAAAAGCCAGCAGCACCTTTTTCATGTTGCATTCAAAGCACATTGTTTGCATTTGGGATCAAACAAACATGACGTCATGACTTAACATCCTGTCATGAGTGAGAAACAATAATGGGTTTAATCTAAAAAAAATTAATATATATATTATATTATATATTATATATATATTATATATTATATATATATATATACATACAGTATACTGTAAGTACATGTCATGTACATGACAGTGACTGTTGTACCTGCCGTTGTAACTGCCAGTTTTACCGTGGTGGATGCAAATGATGTTTGGAAACATGCAGGTATTTGCATTGGTCATTACTTCTTTTCATTGAGGACTACTGTGAGTTTATTAGGTACAGCTGTACAACGCACCCAAATCTTTCTATTTGTGTTGATTCTGTGCATGAAGTGTGTGTGTGCTCACACATAGCAGAGGTTTTGCTATGACTGTTTTCATGAAGGAACACTGATGAAAAGAGAAGCTAGGTCACAGTATTTTAGATATCAGATAAGTCAAACATAGGGAATGGGTAAGAGGACATTCAACAGTAAAGAGTTATGCAGATTGAAATAGAATATCTGTTATTAACAGGTGAAAGTCCACCTGCACTCATCTACTATCTACATCTACATATACTGTGTAATTATGTTTAATATGCAGTCTACAGCATATACAGACTAAATTAAAAAAACCTGTTAGGAAAAATGCAAAAACAGATTATTACTACAAGTTCTGATACAGCAGAAGGTCTTAAGAGAACAGATGTAGGGTTCATGGGTATTTCCCTGAATCCCTTGAACTGTTGTGTTTTTGGCCCACAATAAAAATTATAATACATTACTAGTGCTCTATACTTTCCAGTGTGTCTGAAGATTTGGACCACACACACTTTTAGACCACATAAAGAAAAGTAGCAATTTGTTTAAACTAGCGGTTCAGAGGCACTTAGCAAACTCTGAAGAAAGGTTGCATCTTGAATTCCTTTTCATTTCATGTCAGTCTGTCTGGCTGTATTCACAATGGCCCCGTCTCATTTGAGACAAACAGTTTCAGTGTGAAGTCCTCCTTTGAATGAATAACAAAACAACGGTAACTACTTTAACAGTAAATCAAAGCAGACGTTGAAACTGATAAAGAAGGAGTACCTTACTTCTGTGTTATTTTTGTATTTCTCTGGGGTTATTCTGCCATGTGCATGACTTAGTTCTCAAGGTTACAGTGACATCCCAAAATCGCTTACCTTAAAGCTGTAATAACAAATCCTCTCTTCACACCTCATGGTTTAGATACACAAAAAGATCACATTCAATTTGACTTTCATTTATCAAGCTGTATTCCCCCAGTCTTGGGTCAGAAATCACACTTTTCCTCTAATTCCCTTTTGGCATCTCAGAAAATCCTCTTTGCTTTTTTCCCCCTATGCTGATCTTGTTAAATTAAGTATAATGGCTCAGTGTGAGTGCAGTGAGTTTTTTCTTTTTAAAGAATTGGAAAAGGAAAAGAATTGAACTGTCACTCAACTTCCACCTCTTTGCTGCAGAGTGCTTCTCTGCGTGTGCGAGACTGCATTGTAGATAAATCTCTACAAATTTAAAATATGAATATTTTTAGCAGTGCACACCAATAATAACAAGTTAACATGATGTCCTGTAAACAAAGGCAAAAAAGTAGGGTGTGAGCGCACACACACACACACACACACACACACAACCTCAACACTGCCTCTGCAGTTAAAGTAAATCCTCTCAGCAGCTAATCGCTCTCAGACAGGCTGCATGTCTGTAGGCACAGTCATCCACATTGTAGGATGCCACTGACATGGGAATACAGAGGACAGTATCTAGTTAGATAGTTCTATATTGCATATTTTCAGTCCAGACATTTGACAGGATTACAGCTGACATTTTGGTAAGAACATTCTGTCTGGAGGGACAATGTGTTAACATCACAGCAGAGACAATCTTTTAACCCTTTAGTCACAGGAGTTCCTCTGGTGTTCCCTTCAAATGCAACACGTGGATTATCTTTAAAAACATGGTTGTACTGCTGATCTCGGTCTTGGCAATTTTCCTACAAACTTTGGTTTATCTTGGTCTTGTGGCCATTTGGACTTAAACCAGTCTCAATCTCTGCTATTACAACGTTCATCTCAAGTCCATTTGCAGTTTCTTTCTTTCTTCACCTGAATTACTGACCACACAAACATAAGCTCTGACATCACTTTGTCATTAACATGCTTGAAATGGAGGACCCAAACGCAGACCAGAGACAAGAGAGGGTTCAAACAAAGGATGTTT
>JAUMTR010000017.1:12589733-12617840 GCA_032270685.1 Microctenopoma stevenorrisi
ATTTTTTGAGACAGGAATTTTTGGTTTTCATGAGCTGTATGCCACAATCATCAATATTAAAACAATGAAAGGCCCTGCACTACTTCATTTGTGTGTAATGAATCTAAAATATATGACAGTCTAATGTTTTTCAGTAAATTACAGAAAATAATGAACTTCATCACAATATGCTAATTTTTTGAGAAGGACCTGTACAGTGCCAATTATACATAGAATATATATATATGTGTGTGTGTGTGTTACTGAACAAATAATAATGCTGTTCTTCAGTAAAGAGCCTGTTTTAATCTCATAACAAAGGCCGTAGGCGAAAGATAATCAGACAGAACAAAGCAGAGTAATTTCGGGTCAGTTTTCTCTGGAGCACTGAGGCATAATTCATGTAGACTTCTCATCAGCAATAGGTTCATTTTATTTTAGCTTAGACAAACATTTGCTCCTGGAAGCAAATATTGATATCATTTAGACTGCATTGTGCTCGGTTTAAATATTTAACATGTTTAAATTTTCACCTTCTTTCATTCCAACATTGAGGTTTTTATTTTATTATTATTTTTTAAAGTGCTTATACATTTATTCAGCTGGAAAAATGCCAGTCCATGTTCATTATGGAATGTTTTAGCATTTAATCTCAGCCAGCTGTGATGTTATTTGGTACAAGTACAGTACAAGCTATAATTATGTTATTGTAAATATACATTTCAGTGAAAATAAGTTAAATTATGAGAATTTCTGTCGCACTACTGGTTTAGACAGTTATGTTGATATGTAAACATCAGAGACTGTCTGAGCTGGCAACATCTGTAAGAATGTCCTGTGCCTGCCTGTTCTCTGGAGTTTAGACTTACAAGTTCAACTGCCAAGATTAAACTGCCAAGGACACAAGTCTGAACGTCACACGCTCCGTATTAAGAAAGCTCTGTTGTTAAGAGATATCAAGGCATCACAGGACTGTCAAGTTTAGGCCTTGTCAATGTGGCACTGCCTCGTGGTTTCTTCACTTTAGATTCACAGTCATCAACAGTCTGTCCTGTGTAATCAAACAACATCATAAGCAGGAGCTGCACCTCCCTGGAATATTAAAACAGTTTAGCTCATGTTTCTGTAATTTTAATTCTAGCTGAAGTCAAGCTGGGAAGTACTAAGGTAACCCAGACCACATCCTGCTTGGTAAGGATGGATGGGTTGGTGTGTGCTCAAAGCCTTTTGTGTAAAGAACTAGTGTGTGTAGGGTATTAACAAACAAACACGCACATGCAAACCAAAGGTGTGCACGTAGAATTTACAGTCTACACTTACTCTAAACAAACAAGAAGCTTTCTTTATCTCTCCTTTTCTAACTCCATCCTCAGGCTAACAGTTCATCCCTTGGTGTGAAATGCTATCATCTGGCCTCTGGGAGCAGAGGGTGAAGACAAAGCCCTGGCACTACATACCGTCTTAGTTCTGCGTACACATCAATATTTAAATACACTTCTACCAGACCTAAGGCCTGTATATATGCTAGTGCGTCAACATCAAGTTTGGCAGCGCAAAAAGAAAGTTACCATACGCAAGTTGAGTTTGTGCTCAGTATTTTCCGTGGTGTTGTGTTTTCCCAAATGGAAATGGTTCATAATTCAAAAAGCATATCCAGGATCTTTAGGAGATCATTGGTAATATAACGTAGCACACTTTTGCTTTTGATGTAAACTGCATGGGAAAGCATGACAGGATGCTGTGTTGGCGATGCCCATTTTTATCTTTTTCCTCTGATCTTTGGCGGAAGAGAGAGAAAAAGAGAGAGGGAGCGAGGGAGACACAGAGAGAAGACTGTCAACAGATAGAGAAGAGAGAGAAGTGGGTGAATGAAGTGACAGCAGCAGCGCCGTATCAAAAGAATAAAGGGAATAAGTTATCAAGGAAAATGTATCAATGAATTCACTTCATGCAAAAAAAGGCCAACAGCCGATCTATTGAAATCCTTTTATGGAGAGAAAGGTGAATAACTTATACGTTCTCCTCTTTTCACGGTGATTCTGGTATTTTCGTGTGCCTGCAACTCGATGTACAAGCAGTTTAGACGAGTATTCATTATTTATATGTGAGCTTTGGAGATGCCTAAATAATCGGCCTGCATTCAGTGGCACATATTCTACAGCTTCTGAGACAGAAAATATATAATTATTAATTATTCTGCACACACTGTCTGAAATTACAGATAAGACAATCAAAACAAACACTATTTCAAATGTATGCAAATATAATTTGCCTATAACTGACAGTCCGAGAAATAAAATTCAAGCACATGCTCATGTAAGACGTTATCGCGTTTGCAGAGACTAAACAGAAACCGCCAGTCTCAGACGGACTCTTTCCCCTCGTGTAGGAAGAGGACAAGATTGTGGTGACCAGGCTAGAGCAAGGTGCCAAGAGTGCACTGACAATGAACAAATAGTTTTCTATTTATGTGGCTGGGTTGTTGTTAAGTAGCTGCTTAACCACCTAAAAAAGGAAATACATTTTATACATGTATGTCAAGTCTCAGCTGCAAAAAAGTGTGTGACATAAGTTTAATACCTCTCAATTCACACTGTGGAATCACTTTAACTTCTGAAAAAAAATAACACATAGAAAAAAGTTCACCTAAGTTCACCTAAACAAACGACTCCTGTGCCACTTTTTCACCACATTTTACTTGGCTCTTATTTGTCAGAAGTGTCAACAGTGGCCCCTTAATTCAAAATGCATATTGGCCGTCTAAGTTTGCTGTACTGTATTCGTCTATATTAGCATCTACGCTATTCGACCTCACTGTCAAATGTTGTGTGGGGTGACCTTCAACAACACCCCCTCATTGTCAGGTATACCACCTACTTTTCAAAACCACAGCACTGAATCGTCTTCTGCAGTTATTCCGAGCTACCCAAGTCACTCAAGCTAACACCAATTATGCCCCTGCAATTACTCATCATAATACTGCAGTTCACTGGGCAACAATAATAAATGCATTTATGGATGGGCTTACTCGAGTGAAGCTAACATCCACAGAGTACTAATGATAGCAAGACAGTGCACATAATAGCAAATTGTGCTCTGCCTTCATAATGAGACTCATGAGTTGAATAAAACAAGGAGAAAGGAGGCTCTACAGTTTACTGAGAGCTAACTGAGTATAACATTTGAAAGCATGGGCAAGATCACATCTGAAATTTGCTGAAATGAGGCATAAGTGCAACATTTATCGAATGATATTAGGATTTATGTTTTCGGTGAGAGGTTGTACAGTCGGATGGAATTTAGGGACTCCAATAGCCCAAGGAAGTGAAGTCATTCCACTGTTTCATACTTTCAGAGACGTGTGAAGGTCAAACTACCTCTCACATAAATCCACACATGGATGCTCATCACCAGAGCACTGGAAATCACTGTGTCTTATGTGACCTAGCTCGTCATTTTGTGTCTTCATTCTTTACTAATTTATTCAGGCTTTCCTTTTACTTTGACTTACCTCTCTATATGCAAACTGTAATTCACCACAGCATCATAAATTCAACTAAATTGCAAATCTTACTCTATACAGTATATTTAATCTTCATACTAGAGAAAGACACTATCATCCATTGCAGGCAGCATTGCTTTTGCAGCAACACATGAACTAAAACCAAACTTATCTCATGATGGTCTCTCTGCTGCTGCTCAGCTGTCTGGGTATTAGTTATTTAGTTAAACCAAATAAGAAAAAATATTTGACAGGTAAGCTTTGTTCAAAAATCTTTGTAAGGGATCTGTGCTCTACTGGATGTTCTGTTCACTGACATTGGGTCACACATGAAGAGCAACATGTAGCTAGGCCGGGGATTACATAAACTCTACCAGCTAGCAGACTAGTCCAGAAAAGAACACTGTAAAGCATCAGCTGCATAATTTCCACAATGAGTTTGATCCGAAGAAACTAGATAGAAGAAACAGATATTACTACATTTCAGGATAAGAGCTGAGTTTGCATGTGCTGTGGACAAAACAACCACGGCCATTAAAACACCAGAAAACATTAAACCAGCACCACATCACATGGAGACTGTCAAAGCTGATGTGACATCAGCAAGATTTTCAGTGATCAACAGCTGAACGTCTCATCCAGCTCTACAACATGACATCAGTATAAAGCGTGACGGAGCAGATCGTGTTAGAGCTGAAGCGAACAGATGTGGAACATAAGTTACAATTACTGAAATTGCTGCAATACGGAAAAGAGAAACACATTTTGAGTGAGCTGTCTGTTACTGTGACTGAGGTGTGAAGATACAACCTGTATGCGCTGACACTAATGTGTGTTCACTGGTAAAGGTTATTGTTAAAGAAAGGTTATTGCTGATGGTGACGATGCACGGACACCTGCTTTCCCTCATCAGATACAAAACAGGTTGGAAACTGCAAACACACCAGAAAAATAGCCAGGACCCACAATGCACTGGGCCTGGCAGGCAGGAAGCAGATGGGTTGGCTGGCCTTACTGGAAAGCACAGGCCCAATAGTGGCACCGGTTGTTGTTTTTGATGAGCTATGCACATAAGGAACCAGAACATCTGGTCTGACCATGTGGCACCTCCATTTGTCCAAGGCCCCTTGAAGCAAGCCCTCACACACTCAAATGTACACACACACAGACACACACCTTCCACTGCCAGCTGCATCCACACAAATCCAATGAATGATGCATGTTATTCACAGCGGGGTGGCGAGAGGCTGGTTAAGATGAGGGAGGGGGGGAAGGTGCGGCAAACCCAGCCCTTCACAAAACGCCCTCTTTCCCATCATCCTTTTCTGCGACTTTGATTAAAAATCATCCCACTCTTCCCCAAACAACTCATGAATATGCAGCAGGGTAATAAGCTCTGGCTCAAAGCAACTGATTTGTCAATTGTCTGCATTTCATCAAGATTGAGTAACACCTCAAGGGTGCTATAATCGAAAGCTGTAAAAAGAAGAGGGAGGAAAGAGCCTGTTCACCATTAGATTGCTGCGTTATCTTAATCATTAGGCACTTTGGGAGCTTAATTAACGACCTGACAAGAGCTGGGGAGAGAATTTGGAGTTGATTGGTTGTCGGAGGTGTTGAGTGAATATACAGAATGCTAAGTCAGTGAGAGAGAAGAGTGGCTCATTCGCTTTCAGAAACCAACTCAGCAACAGCCATTAGACTGTTTTAATTAAGCATAATTAGAGATGCGATTACAATGATGGCTTTGATAACCAGTATTAAATCATTCATCCATAAATGTTGAAATAGATGAGGGTAAAAAAATAATGAGAGTGAGAAGAGGGGCGGAGTAGAGGCGGAGTGTAAGATGTAGTGAATAAAAACATGTATGAGAGAAGAGTGTGAGAAAGAAAGAGGGATAAAGATAAGGAAACGTGTACAGAGAGAGAAATAGGAGGGATGACTGGCGGGCTGCCACCAATTAGTTGGATGTGCTCAATTGCAGGAATTCTCTGGTGTAGTGACTCATGTTGACAGGTGTTCCGGGTGAATTATTTGTACTGGGAAGACAAAGTGTATGCACTAAACACACAAATACACACACACACACACACGCGCACGCACACACAGCTCATCCCATTACCCCGCTCTGATATAAATCCAGCATGTTTATTGCCTTGGTCGGCAGGCGAAAATGAGATTGGACGCTCTTTCGTCTTTCTCATTCCCTCCTCCTCTTTTCTCCTCTGCTGACTGGCTGACTGGGTCATTTTTAAATGCCTTGTAAATTTGTCAGCCATATTAAGTGCCCATTAAAGGGCACCAAACTGTAGGAGGAAGCAGGAAGGAGAGGCTCATATGGCAGTCCCTGGCTGGCAGTGCTCCCCCATCCATCCAGCTTCACGGTGCTCGCCCTCTGTGGCACTGGGGAGTCATAGCTGTGATGTATTGTGGCATGAACGAACACAAGGAGGAGGACTGTAAGAGGCAGATTAGCTACTGTAGACCATGTTTGTGTTTGTTTTGAGGTAACCTGGCTGTAAAACTGGCTGCTTGACAGATTTCATAATACCCGGGCACAGTGACCGGTGGCCTATCAGGTGGTTTACTGCTGGTTATCAGGATAAGCCATAGTTTTAGTTAAATGGTGGACAAAGACAAACTCTTGTGCTGTTTGACAGCAGGGGAGGACTGGCTACAGTAGAAAAAGTAGTACTCTCTTCCACTTTTTGTGCCAATTAACAAAAGAAGAAAGTGGTCTCGATCAATTCAATTGCCATCATTGAGCTCCTCACCATGTATTCAATCAATTGAGGGACGGTAGATAAATCTTTTGCCTAGAGTCCATTTTCTTATGGACACGATCGATCGGAGACCCAGAATAACTGTTTGTGTCTCAGAGCGCTATCTGCTGCCTGTGGCCTTTAACTAAGTAAGTCAGTTCTTCTGATGCGCTGCTGTGTTCAAAATTCTGGTGAACATGTAGAAGAGAAGAGAAAGAAGTTTCTCACGAGGACTTCAATTCACACTGTTGTATGTGCCTGAGTGAGTCTGTAAAACATTAAGTAATAGGACAGCTTTGATCATACAGCAGGCTGGATGTGGGCTGAAAGGAGCACTCACTACATACAGTAGTAAAACTGGAGGTCCGTGTACGCCAGGGCTTTTTCATTACATATTAAACTGAGCCAGATTTTTAAATCCAGAAAGATTAGCTGTGCTGAGTGTTTTCAGTGACATATAAGCAAATTAATAACACAATAACAAAAGAGATGTCTCTAAATCCACTCAAAACTACGCAATAGTGAACAGTTTCATCAATAATATCTTTGGCTTTAGAAATAAATACATATTTTGGTCACATTTGACTGACATGCAACATGTCAATTCTCAGATCTACAAGTTTGCAAACCCCCCCAAAAAAAACAAAACAGACACAACACAAATGAATATTTCTACTAAAATATTACTACTACCACCGACTTTTTGATGATCATATGTATGCAACAGCCACGCACGGACATATTGGGATCTGAACAGAGCACAAACCTTTTGATCAAATGGTGACAGTACAATCTAAAGACACTGGTGAAGAACACGTCTCTCAGGGAGCAACGAGAGCTTTTTTCAAGTTCATGTGTGAAAAAGTTTGATTCACAAACAAACCAACTCTGTCAACTTAAAATTACATTTATATACAACTAAACGGCAATTTTACGTTTGCTAGAGAACTTCATATAATTATTCTCTACCTTTTGGTGTTACGTTGGCCTAAAGCATATATTTCTGTCAATGAATGAGGTGACAAATGTAATAATTGCAACATGTTATTCATATAACTGTGAACATATGATCATTATGATTTACAAAAAGTAATCGTAATCATGATGAGCACTAAGCTGGTACTTTCTTAACATGAGCAAAGTCTTCTGAAACTCTGATGTTTCTTACAGTGGTGCCGCCGCACATATATATATACACACATATAGTCTTTAAATACAGCTACGCACTCATGACAAATAGTGCCCCTAACATCGCTGCCTGCTACACAACACAACACAACACGTTGTGTTTTGGGTTGACTGTTGCTAGGAGAGTGCTTCACTGTCAGCGCTACTGTAGGGATTTGTGATTTTCTGTGAAAATCTACCAACTAAAAAATCAGTTTTCTCCTTTTTTCTGTCTGATTTCACATCAAACGTGCAGGTGGCTAAAACGTAATGAAGGTGAAGAAATTCACCTGAAACTCTAACTCGATCACCACCACAATGTGTGAGCCTCATATGAATCCTCGAGCATTTACAGCACAGGAACAGGACACTTCAGATTTCATTGTAGGGAGGAAAGGATTCAACAAGTCAGTCGTGTGTGTCTCTGCACTTCAGAAGTCACCTAACGTTACAGTCCAATAGTACCAGAGCTTGGAGTAAAATATGTAGCCCTATATGGCTAAATAAACAATTTCACTGTGATGACTGGTGTTGTGCTGCAGTTTATATCTTCTCAGTTTACTGCTTTTTCAGGATGCCTTTAACTTTATCCTGCATAGTGCAATTTATCTTATGCTTGCACAACTTGCAGTGTGTCATACGCTTGTATTATACAGTATACGTCTGCTCGATGTCTCCAATTATCTAGGCATTACATCCCTATTCATTCACTTGATTGTTCCATTTTTCTCTCTAGTTTTTTACACACATCCACCTTTCTTATGTTCTCCTCCCTCCAGCTGCTTTAATGAAGTTGTATTGGGCACTGTTCTCCCTATGCTGAGACTGGATATGAAAGAGAGCCCTTAGAGCCATGGAGGCACAGGGCTCTCTCCCTCCCACTAATGAGCTGAGCTTTCAGTGCGCCCACTAATTAGTTCATCTATAACTCTAAGCACTCAATTACTTTCCACCAGCAGCACCACCACAGAGAGCTGAGAGAGGCGATAAGACTGACAAATGCCTTGGCAGTACGCTCAAGAACTCTCTCTCTCACTCACACACATAATATGGCTTTGAGCTGTGAGGCCCAGAAGAAGTTTTTCTAAACTTCCCACGCTCAAACATGCTGTTCAGGCAAAGCACACTGATCTCTAGTTTCACCCTCTTTATCGTTTTTCTTTTTTTGGGTCTCCTCCACTCTCTGGTATTCTAAACAATTCATGGATTGACACAGACACTGGTCCACAAATGAGCAGATGACTGTGTGAATTTCAAGTGCAGCGCTGCATCATGCCTTAATTAGACATACATTTTTTTGTTTTGCATTTCTTTATTTTTTTGTATGATTATTGTAAGATATAAATATAACAACTGCAAACACTAGCCAGGCACTCAGGTTCACCGTTTCTGTCAGAGCAGGCATGTCCAAAGAGTGTTGCATCCTGGTACCGGCTCAAAGCAGCAACGTTACAGACTGAAAGACCAGCAGGACACTGGTGCTGCGAGTACTGCTAAATATTGTAAACAGTCTCCTTATTGTCAAAACTGAATGCAGTCATAGAAGCTTTAGGGCAGACATTATTTGCCTATTTTGATTTGTTTGGGTTCGGCTTGCTTGAAAAGATCTGCCGTAAGACCTGGAACAGACTTTTGATTTTTTGATTTTTCTCCCTTTACAAACTGGAATGAACTGAACTTAATGAGGTTTTCCTTTTCCTTGAATTTTGTTTATTTTATGTTTCTGGGTGTATTGACCATTACAGAACAAATAAAAAACTGACTTTGTCACACTTGGATCTGACTGGCAGGGGGGTCAAACCCGCTACAAGGTCACTAAATCAATTCATTGTATGTGAGCAGTTAATGTAAATACTACTGTAAAATGTCTGAAGGGATCGACAATGGATCTTATGTTTTTTTAATAATAATAAAAATACAATTGATCTCCTTGGGGAAATTGTTGTTATAACAACAACACCGCATCTGGGCACACCGATCTGGTATGAGGGCTGGATCTCTATAGGTGCTTATACCTGACTCAATGAGAGCTGTGTATTAAATCGTTCCAGGATGGGTCTAATGTGTTTGCTTGTCGTATTTCTCGATGCGCGCGCTCTGTTCACTGGAGTGTAATGTGAAATGACACCATGATGTAAATAAGATAAATAACACAAGGCTCTTTAGTTAGTTTGATGACAGGACAACATACAGACCTGTCCTGTAGGAAAGGAACCTAAAGTGACTTCTAAAGTGATCTAGCGCAGAAAAAGAAAATGAAAATGTACAGAAAATCTAAATAATTAAAATTAACTTAACCATCTAGGTGGGGGGGGGGCACACCTTTTAGAGGAAAAACTGCCTAATGGCACACAGGAAACACACAGGGACACTAAATTCAATTATTAATCTCCTTTATTTTACTTTTAGCTCGGTTTAATTTTGGACAAAGTAAAGCAACTCCGCCTTTAGATGCTGCACTCTATGAATAATTTTTAGCAGCAGCCATCTGTCCACCATCAAACTGAAAACAGCAACTGCACAACGGTTTAATGAAAACAGCCCATATTATGGTCTGCAAATAATGTTTAGACCATTGAACCAAAAACAATGACCCTCTTCAAATTTCAGGTGGTCATTTGACTAACAAACCTCTATTCTCTTCTTATTTATTTACTATATATTGGTACTTCTTTTGTCATTAGAGAGAACAATAATCAACACCAACATATTCATTGTTTTAACTTACAGCAGAGAAAAAAAATTGTCTGTACAGAAATTTTGAGGACAAACATCTAATTTTTATATTTGTAATGTTTCCCTTCTATTCGACAGTATTTATGCTACAGAGGTTTGCCCACGGTACACCATAAGATGTTTAGACTTACAGTCATTTTCTGCTGTGGCTACACTTCTGTAACATCAAGACCATGAAGAATGTTATGGCGATATGTTTAGTTACCATCATGTTTTGGTCAAACAAGGTTGTATAGTCACACCAAACAAATCAGCCATAACAGATCTTTGCTTTTGACCCATTTAGCCTTGCTTGAGAGAAAAAGTTTCTCCGGCAGTGCAGAGGGATCATACAATTAAACAAATGATTCCCTAATCCTGTTACGATCCTTCATCATGACCATAAAAAGTCCAGTGGAAACTTTTGTGAAAACTTCCCTAAACCTATGCAAATAAGTGACAGGTGGAATGACCACCACATTTGCACAACCTGCAGCCCTCCTTCTAATGTGTATACACACACACTCACGCAGTTCACACCCTCTCTCACACACATAACAAGTGTCTACAGATACGCAGGGCCAACACTTTAAATAATGAAGATGTTTGTTAACCAAAAAACTTCCCACTGTATTCAAATATGAATAGATATGTATGACTGTATTGAAATATTTATGGACTGTTTCAGAAAGACACGAGTAAGTTATCTAATAAAGCTGCCATTCTGCCCTGAACAGGTGTATATGAAAATCAGTTGAAGAGGAAATATTGAATCAACCAAATTGAAATCGTGATAAAGGCAAATACAAACATTTATAGGTTTTTCACAGCACACATACAGTCAAATATTTTTTTCCCACTTCTGACTCCTACAAATAGAAGCTAAATAAAGAGATCAGCTCAGTACTAGGGTGTAGCTCCATTACCCTCATGGGCCAGAAACAAAGACTCAGCAGGGTCAGTGTGTCAACTTGTGCTTATTATATACATAAATAAAATGGTATGGTTAATGGAAACATGCTGTATAAGTATTTACCTGAAAGAATTAACTAAGCAGTACAGAGTTTTAAGGATCAGTGGAAAGGCAGAATAGAAGACTGAGGTCTGCACATACCTCACAAATGTTCGAAGTACTGCAGGGGGTGTATCTTGAAAGAAACAGATGTGTCTTGCTGTGGAGAATACTGAAAGTCAATTAATCTTTATAAATAATTTAAAAAGGGAACATATAATCAACCATGCAGGTAATTTTAGTCTGAACTATTGCTCAGACAAAAGTTGTAGAGTTTGTGATTAAATGTTTTCATCACTTTCTGTGACTACATATCTTGTATGTTATTCACCAGTTAACTTTCTTAAACAAAGCTGTTGCTGATATAGGTGAAAGCCTGATTGTATTCTTACAATAAACAATTCATGGTAACAAATAATGGTTGTATTTAAATGTATGCATCCAATGCATTTTAAGTTTAAAAAATTCTATCAAGAATATTGTAAAAAAAAAACAACATAAAACTTTAGTAAAGTTCATGTAGGGCTGTAGCTGAACTGTAAATGATTTAAAAAATGAAGCTTTAATTGCTAAATAAAGTTGGAAAAATTGTATAAAATCACTACTAAAACTAAAAACTAAAAGTTGTAGCCATCCGCCTGCCTTAAAAGGTTTAAGTGGTGTTTTACCCATTTAACTAAGTTGGAAGATTGACAGCAGGACCAGCAAACTGGTGGGGGTGTATTGATTCAAATATCAATAGTGTTGAATTCTAATGGGATTAATACATAGATACATGGCAATATGAAATCATTACTTCCAACACTTTAGTGCAAATCAGAAAGTCAACCTGGTCTTCCAAAATTATGTTCTTATACAACTTAACTACATTAGCAAATACGTTTTTGTAGTGATCTTACTCAGTAGCAGCAGTACTAGCCCAGTATCAGATGAAAATCAAAATCTACACCACCACAGCGAAGCCCTTTTTGAGCAGCTCTAGCTATCGCGGCATTCGCTTGCTTAATTAACAGCAGCCTGCTGAAGCTCAGTGTGTGGGTGCTGAGTCATAACCTTCAGTGGCAGAATACACATTTTAAGTGACAGACAAAAAGGAAAATTCATGTGTCAAGATTGCAGCCATTACATTTGTCCTCAGGGGTCAGTTTCACACACACACTTAACCCATTGAGCTTCCAGTTTGCTTTTCTCTTTGATTTGTCTGTTGTTTTTTTCTCTCTCCTCTGTCCACTAACCCCAACCGGTCGAGGCAGATGGCCGTCCACCCTGAGCCTGGTTCTGCTGGAGGTTTTTCCGTTAAAGTGAGTTTTTCCTCTTCACTGTTGCTCAAGTGGGACTGCTGGATTTTCCATATTATTTTGTATTTACCTGTTTTTTGTAAGGTCTTAAACCTTACTATGTAAAGTGCCCTATATAAATAAAATTGAATTGAATAAAGCTGAATTGAATCATCTTGTGTGATGGCAGCTCTCAGAGATTGACTCTTCTATGTGGACTCCCTGCATCTATTGATGACCCTATAGTTGACACAGTGTAGACTTAAGGGCTCTTTCAGACTTCAGTTCATGGATAACTTAGTTCCTTAATCTTACATCTGTTTTAGAGCAGATTGAAAAAGTTCTGTGAATGCAGAACGACTCTTTTGTCTCTACTGAAAGAAAGAAGTTCAGTTGCCATGACTAAACCTTCTGACGTGTTTCAGAACTGAAAGAAATATTTTGAGCGGGGAGTGCACTTTTGCAAGTCCGTTTTAGGATGCATTCCAAATATTAATAGCATAAACCATAGCACCATTATCGTGCATTACACTGCTTTACAATATTTAATTTATGGTTTGTCCAACTGCTGAAAAAAGACAAGTAAGTTCAAAGTGTGTAACATTAATATATGAACATTTAAGGTCTATCAGCTATAATACCTGTACAGTACAGCTTTGTTGTATTTTTTTAGTGAATGGTTAGTTATTTTTATAACCCACAGCCTGCTTACATTTATATTCTCTTTCACCTTCTCAAAACCTAACTATAGGAACAGAGGACTGCGTGTGTGTGTATGTGTGCACGAGATCGCCATTACAGAGTGTGATAGTTCATGTGCATATACACACGCACTCTCTACATGGTGTAATGGCTACGGGGGTGGTGTTCATAGTCTTTAGCAGAATGGATTCAAAATCCACATTACACAACACATTCCTATTCCAGAATAGTGATCCATCAAACCCTTGCACTAAGCATCTGTACATAAACCTCAATTATGCTAATGCTAATCCCTGGGACATTGATGTGGGTAGGCAAGGAGGCTAACAGCTAAAGACTTTGATGTGTGTTGCCATTTGGCAGGGCCCCGTGAAAGACTAGCATTGGACCCCAAACTCAACCAGGGCTTAAGGAGGAAAAACCAGCCTGGCCTTGTCTGTTCCTCTACTGATTACAAGGGCTTAGGAGGCTTCTTTTATTTGCCTCCTTGGTATGGACCCAATCATGGGTGTCAGTTCTCACCACTGCTGCTTGGCAGGCCTCCGGCATTCATTTTTTTGTTTTTATTCAGTACTCCACTGTGCCAGACTTATGCTGTCTTTTGTTTTTTATTTTCATCCTGTAGTTGCCGTCATGAACATTCACATCTCACACCTTCTGCTTTTATTCCCATTTTGGTAACTGACAAAAAGCACTCTATTGTGCAGGACATTTTAACACTAGGGAGTAATAATTTTCCAGAATACATCAGCTATGGCATTAATCCCTATTCTGTCTTGTTTTTAATGCTGGGATCTAAAATTACAAACATTAATTCTACCATATAGTTCTTGGGCTTTAGCTGAGGTAAGGGCCTCTTTAGGGACTAAGTGGTCCACAGAAACAGGAACCTGTCTCCCAAAAAAAGCTTGGCACTGTATACTCACTGCCTCTTTGCATAATGGGACTTAGGTGATTACAAGTTGCTTTTGGGAAATTGAGCACGTAGCTCTAATCTCTTCTCTCAATAAAAAAAAGGGAGTTCAGAAATTTCCTGGCAAACAGAAACATTGTTAGCAGTGGTTTAGTTACATTAATGGCAAGTGTTTTTTGAAGTACTTTGCCCCATTTCTTCCTCTTATGTTCTAATTTCTCTGAGCTTTTAGTAAAAACCCTGCCACAAGAGACGGATTAAACCTCATTTTCAGTGAATGAGTCAACACACAAAAATGGAAAATAACACTGCAGACAGTTTGTGTAACAAAAGAGATTATAAACATTTAAGAGGGATTTGGGTGAATAAATGCGGCTTGTTCTAATTTTAGGGGCAAAGGCTGGAAAATGGTGGCAAAACCTTTTTAGGTTTTGATCAACTGAGACAGAAAACCTAAAACTCTACGAGCAGCAAAACACGTTCTTCTGTTAGTGAGTCCCACTAGATTGTATGTTGCAGTAGCTTATTGGTATGTCCCCTTACTGGCAGTAGCAGATGGCATACCAGTAATATGATGTATAACACAGGCATTAGAAGTAAGCAGCATACAAGTGACACATTTCTAAGATGTTGCACACTTCAGAAAAGTTGTTGTACATCATGTACAACATGCACTCATTACACCAAGCAGGTCGATGAAAAATAAAGTATAATTTCCAGATTAATCTCTGTCTATGGCTCCATAAGTTGGTTACTTTAAATCACTGTACTTCAAACGACTCTGTTGTACATCAAAGGTTATGTCGCATTTTTTCAACAAAATTACCAATTAAATTTTTAACATTACTGTTAAATTAGTGGCAATAATTTCCTAAAATAACTCTCTCTTTTCATTGACGCGAAACTGCAAATCAGTGGTTAAGGCAGAGGCCTGGAATGTGGAAATAGCAGGATCGATTCCCAGCTGCGGCGTCCAGCCCATCTCCCCCCCCTGAGCAAGATACTCAGCACTAGCTCAAGTAAATCTTGAGTGCTGTGCTTCTTTTCTGTTTATCACCGTTGGCGAGTGCGTGCATGTCATCTGCATGGTCTTTGCACTTACTCCAGTTGAGATCGAACATACTTTTAAATACTCTTCCACTCATTTAACAGTGAACTAGTCAAGGATAGAAGACAGCTCCTATACAAAGCTTTCTATTTAACCCCATCACTGATGAATCATCAACCGCACAATTGTGACTGATGGAGGGGAGGTGGAGCGAACCTGAGAGATGTGACCTTTTCGCTGCCCAGAAGTTCCTCTATGCAGAAGGACATCTCAGATACAGCTGTGAGGAGTTAGGCTGAAGGAGCGGTATTCCTGAAGCAATAACTGAGGATACATCGGGAAGCGTGGATGCTTATTGTGAGACTTATTATGGAAAGAGTGTTAAACATAGCAGTGGAAGCATAATGTTATGGATCTGTTTTGCTGGTTCAGGCACAATGAACCTTGCTCGAGTGCATGAGATCACAAAGTAAGAATATTTTAACGACTATTATAAAATCTACTTTAACTTTACTTTATTCTTTTAAAAGTAATTAAACGCTTTTGGTTACAATCAAATATTAGGATTTTTGTTTGATTTCATATAGATGGATTATAATGTATTATCAAACTGTAAATATAATCTGCCCTGTTCATGGTGATTTCTTTTCTTTTATCTCCAAATGTAGATAGACATTAAAACAGTTAGGTGATACTATACATGCCCTGAATGTACAGTTTAGGTTATGTTATTAATAATTATTAGAATCAGTTTAAATAATATTTAATCAATCAGAACATTGGAAGAATACAATGCTGAGTGGACAACAAAACAGCCAGTGGTTTTGACTTAACACATGAGATGGCAGCTGTGTCCATAGACTTTCTGTTTACCACGAGATGAGAAACAGCTCATTTTTAGTAAACTCAATCATCGATCTCCACGTCTCTGCTCCTCCCTTCTTGTAAGTGAATTGAAGTCATTGTCTAGCTTTGCATAGATACTTTGTGGCTTATTCAATTCAGAGACCTTTGGTGATAAAAATACTGATATAAGTTTAAATACCCCAAAAAGGAAATCTTTGCTTGCAAACACATGAATGTGTGTGTGTACTAGTGGATTGAGTAAAAAAAGGACATTTCTGTCAGTTGCTCTGAGGGACGTCAGCACACCTTTCTTCACTGGTAGTGTGCGTACTGACTATCTAATTGGATGATTGACAGTTTGTCTGTCTGTCTGATTGTCAGTCTAATTGCTCGTCTGGCGTATGCTTGGTTTCCTGATGCGATGACAAACAATTATCTTCTATGACAGTATTACATTTGTCTAATTAATTAGATGTGTTTGCTACAACAGCAGGTAGTTAGCAGTGACAAGACAAGAGAGTCTGGGGTTGTGTGTGTGAGCGAGATAAATACGTCTGTAATTGTTCTTTCTAGAAAGAAAGCAGAGGTACGACTTGTAGCATTATCACACAGCAAAGTGGTTGTTCTAAAGCTTTTTAGCAGGTCTTTTGAAGACAGAAAACCGAGAAGAAAAACAACAGCTTAAATCATCTGAACTGTTTCATCCTCGTTGAAAAAGAATTTAGCGAGACAGTGGAACTCAGTCAGTCAGCTGTTGTTGGCTCATTAAAGCAGTGAATCGATGCAGTCAGACAGGCAGACAAGTCAAGCAGCAGGTACCTCTGATGTCAACGCCACTCTCTTGACACTTATCTGCCTGGACAGCCACTTTTAAATGCTCTCTCTTTCTCACTCATGATCATTTTCTCAGTTGCCCATGTATCTCCCCTTTTTTCTTCAAGCTACACAAATCTTACACATCTGTCTCATCTCTTCCTTGTCTTCTTCGAAAATCTCTCATAACCAGCACTTTATACTTAGCTTTGTATCACTTCAGCCGAGGCTGCAGGAAAACAGAGACAGAAGTAGTGTGTGTGTCAAGTGTGTCAAGTAGCAGTCCCAGCAGCAACAAGCTGTCATTAGAGTGGGCAGGAAAGAGCCCTTGTGGCTTGGTTCCATCAAATTGTAATCCCCAGCACATTATTACCATGGCGGGGTCACCTCTCCACTACTGCTCTAGGGCAGAAGCAGGTGGGCAGCACACACACAAACACACACACACGCCCTCTCCTTTCATTTGCGACCATTTCCACAGTTTTGCTAGTGTTTTCCATGACAGTCCTTATATTACCTGGCCAGCCCCCATAATGAATCCATCTGAGAAGACTAGAGTGAAGCTGCTGTCATGCATAATTCAATGCCTAGTCCCCCAAACCACCCCCATCAAACTCCTGACTCTTCAAATCCTTCATTCCCACTGCCTCTACTGGGGCTCCCGTATTGCTCAACCTGACAGACTCTATTAAGCAACCTTGAAGATTACAGCCTTGTGTAAGATTGTGTGTATGTCTGTGTCTAAATGTGTTCGTACCTGTGCACCGTGTCTCTCTTCTCTGTGGTTTCTAGGGAAACCACCATTAGAGTATTGGTTAGACTGTGGGCAGAAACCCATTCACCCCACCAATGGACATCCCTTCTAATGTGGGCATCAATACCACAACAACTTCCCCAGACTTACTTTCTGCTCATCTTACTGTAAACCTGTGCTTTAGGACAAATTTATAAAATTACGATAGTAATCTGAAGGGCAACTGTCATGTTGACATTAAAACACTCAGGATAATATACCATAACTTTGAGTAAGTAAATTTCCCTCGACTGTACAGAACAGCAGTCACTCCATGTTGACTTCGGTGACCTGACTTGCACAACCTCTTTGTCGAGCTGGCTTTACCCATTGCATTAGATCGCTTTACAAAAGTTCAAGTTCTGGATTGGTTCACACAAGTAGATACACGGGTCTTTCTGGACACACAGAAGCGTACATGGTGGAGGTTATGCGGACAGTACACTCAATTTATCTCGCTATCCAGGTGCTGAGAGCACATTGAAAAACCACAGACAGCAGGGTTTAGAGAATCTGTGACCAAAGGACTGCAGTTTTGCCACAGGTGCAGAAGAAGCACATGCTTTTGCATTTCCTCCAGTTCAACCACATGTTAGCAGAGTTTAAAAAGCTCACGTTAGGAGAGTGACAGAAGTGACAGCCTTTTCTCTGTAAGCCTCTTAAACAAAAACATATAATCTTTTCTGTAAGTACATTATTTAACAATTGAACAAATAAAAATTGAAGGTAATAGCTAGTTAAAAAAACATTTGTAGTATGATATAATAATATACAGTAACTTATTGTGGCGAATGTGAAGTCAGACTCATAGAACAGCGTGGCAATGAAATATTTCACTTCTACAGGTTTTCAACAGCTTTTTTTTGAGATTTTTATGAGTCTGTCCATCAAATTGAAGGACATTGATAAAGTCTCTGGTGTAAATCGCTGGGGATACTTGTAAAGGGGCATACATTTTGTTCAATTCAGTTTTATTTGTATGGTGCCAAATGACAACAAAGTAATCTCCAGGCAGTTTACATTGTAAGGTTTGAGACCTTGCAAAGAACAGTAGGGGCAGATGGGTAGTATCTTAACTGTAAATAGACTAATCAAACGTTTTCTAGCTTTAATGTGTCCATGGCCTTGACACACCTACAGCATTTATAACCTTTAATAGATACTTTTTTATAGCACTTCAGCTTTGGATGAGTAACAAAGATAACAGGATGGCTTTGAAGCCAAGAACTTACAAGCTACAAACGTCTCAGCCAACTCAGAGGCTGAAACAGTGGTTTATTTGTGCTAATGAGCCACAGTTTACTTCCCACTTGATTTCTGCCCTTCAAAGTCCTTCACACAAAAACAAACACCACCTACTGACAAATGTATCTGCTCACCGTAAACAATTTAGCTATAAAAGATTTCAACCATGACAAAAATGCAGTATTATTTATTGTTTTATGTTAATTTATATCACATATGCTACTTAAAAAAAGAAACGAGTCACACTGATGCCTATATTAAGCAGGAGACATGAAAAAAGTCACACTGCTGTTAATGGTTAATACACCCATTTAGTGTGTAAACATTTAATAAGTACAGTATGCGAGTAATTCATGTAGAGAATCTGTGTATGTGCTGGGACGACAGGATGCATTTCATCATGTCATTAGCAGTCTAGCAAGCAGAAATGACTTTTTCTTCACTAAGGAGCTTAGCTGTTACAGATCAATGCCCTTGGCAGTTCTTAAATCAATGAGTGATGTCGTAACTAGGGGAATCATCTGTGAAGCAGACCCCTGGGAGACAGAATGAGCAGGAGAGGGAGAGAGAGATATTGTCAAACAGAGGGACAGGGAGGATAGAGAGCAGGAGACGGAGAGATAAAATACATGGAGCTGAAAGTGATAAAACTGACAAAAGAATATGGACTGCAGCAAAAAAAGGGAGAGGGGAAGAGGGTGTGTAGGTTATCAGAGTGATTATGCATGTATGTGACTGTATGTAAAACAAAATGACATCCAAAAGCACTCGCCTCCGGAAGGGCTTTTTGCTGCAGCGCAATTCAAATACAACTGTGCTGAAATAATTGCCTATTTGATGAGGCAGTCGAATCTCTGCAGCACTGACCGACCCTCCAACTCTCTCTCTCTCTCCCTCTGCCATGTACTTGTGCAATGTGTGCGTCTGCATACGGGGTGGGGGAGCGAAGTAATAGGAAGGAGGTGGAGCGTGAAAAAAGGTTAGGGAGAAAAATCACATCACCAGAGAAAGAAGCCATGAGAGTGTGCCTGGCTCCCAAGGCCAGATGTATTTACCTGGGTAATGATAGTCATCCGCACCGACAGGGCATGTCTGCATGTGTACGCAATGTACATGTGTGTGTGTTCGTGTGTGTGTGCGTGTGGCACAAAGCATGTGTGGCACAGGACAATGTGGAGGCTCGATGTCTGTTTGGCTGACTGCTTGGCCAAGAGGCTGGCTTGCTGATTTATTTTCTGGCAAAAACACAACAGTCTCTCTTGTTGTTCCTTTTCTCTCTGCTCTAACTCTACTCGTCTTGTCTGGCCATCCCCCATTTTTTATTCTTCCTTTACCCTTTAACTTCTCCAGAATCCTCCTTCCCTTCCTCCATCATCTGTCCCTGCTATGCTTCAAAAGTTGCCTTTATTAATTCATAAAAACGCTCTGCACACATGATTGAGTTCCAGGAGCACTGGCGCATGATTTAATTCCCCTACACGCGTGCACACACACACACACACTCCATGTTTATACATACTGCTGCCTGTTGCCTTTCTTACACCTCCTCTTCTCGCAGTCTACCTCCTCCAGACAGCTCTCTCTATCAGCAGGAATAAAGCAAAAGCCAGATCCATTTGTGTTTTCTTATGTATAAATACTCAGAGCTCGAGCTCGCCTCTGGCACAAAAGGACATAAGGGAAACTAACATAGATATTGTGTTTTGGCCCATGTGCCCACTGGTCTTGATCTCTATGGGTCATAGATTTTTTTTTGCAGTTATTCCAAGTATTTTTTATACAACTTGGATCTATTGTGGCTGCATGTAAGCATGTTCCTGTATGTTTATCTTGTCTTAGTGTGGGCATGGGCCTTGCTCTTATCGAAGGTTGCCAGACGTGAACCACATACATGAACACCCATATATATAAAAATATATATACACGGTCTTACTCACGCCTCCCTTCTATTCATCTGAAAGAAAAGTAAGAAAAGGAAAGGGAATGGATGCTTGGATATGGATTGCCAGAATTGAATTAAAAACATTAGCTTGAGGCTACACGGCTGAATCCTTATGATGAGGCACCAGGGGGAAAATGGAGAAAATGGGCTTCTGCTGCCAGAGACTTGAAAATCCCTTACTAATGGACTAAGGGAATGCAGAGAACGATAGCAGGAGCAGGGGGGGGGGGGTCACACAGATGAGTGTGGGTGAATATTTACAAAGACAATGCACTGTGTTTGTGTGCGAGTTTGTGCGAGATCAAAATAGGCTGAAACAAACGGAGCAGAGCCACAAGGCCTCCAATGAAACATCATTACAAGCAGCTCCAGAAAAATTGTGCTTTTGGCCTAAGCAGCAATGCGGAAGGGGCAGAGCAGATTATTTCCACAGAGCACTCAAGTCACCGAGGCATACAACCACTTACCCTTGGACACAACAGTCGTACACAGGCTTTAGCTCGTTCAGCGGACATGAATTGTTTCATTTTGTTTCTTATGACGTGTTAAAATTAGGTGTGTGAGCCGTTCTGAGTGTGTCTACATTCCTGGTGTCCACAGAGGACTTCTGAGCGATGTTTGTTGATCAACGCCTTCAAGTGGCACATCGATCAGGTCCCATCGCTCCGCATATCAAGTTGAATAAAGGTCTAAAGAACTGAAAAAGCGCTACAGGCATGATGATGCATCACAGGAAAACTGCATTCGTCATTCCTAACAGCAATGATCTAGACTCAGTGTAACAAAGTCCAGGTGGTTTATTAGAAATGTAAAGCTCTGAGTGCATATTTTAGCAAATCGGTTTCTTCTCTTTCTCTGTCTTTATTTTGCTTTTTTTCTGCAACCATCATGGGTTAATTCTATGGTGAATTCTCTAAGTAGTGGGGACGTCAGCCCCCTCATTTCTAAAATGAACAGAAGAATTTGACATCAGCTGACATGGGCTTTAAATGTACAATCTGGCTGTCTTATGATGGTGACAAATTAATAAGTGAATGTTATCTGTGTGGAGCAGAGCAGGGTGCCTTGCCAGGCCTTTTTGTTCCTTTACCATTTCTATTCATGTAAATGACACAAGACACAAATACAGACTGTGCTCTTGGTTTGAATTGGATTTTGACATGGATATTGGCGTACTTTGTGTATGCATGCATGTATATTACAGTATATAATCTGTGTATTAAAGAGCATATACTGGAAGCAGTGATGAATTTGTATGGCTTTGTCTTCATGTCTTCACGCAGTGTTTAAGAGTGGACTATTCTGGTTTGGAACAACGTGTGGTTCTTCCAATCATCAGGCAGAATGTGAGTAGAAATAAAAACTAGATGTAGCAATTCCTGCAGATATAGTGTGGAAGTGCTGATCTGAGCCGCGCCAGGGTGTTCGCCTCGCGATGGGGTGCCCCACGTGGGGTGTTTGGGCCAGGTGCCATGCTTGTGAACGGAAACAGGCAGGGCTGTGGTCGGGAGCACACAGTACACGGGAAAACCAGCCAGTGGGTCAAGGTGGGGGGGGGGCACATGCACCACATTGACGTCACTGCATTTGCAGTGACGTCAATGTGGTGCATCTGCAAATGATTGGTGCATCTGCAAATGCAATGGGTTTATTATGGTATCTATGTATGGGGCAGCATGAGGGTATACAGTCTGCAAGAGGGGCGCAGAGTACAGTACTAAAGTAATGGAGTACAAATATGTGTATGTATTTATGTCGAATCTGTCTTCCTCCTACTCACCCCTGGACAGTCCCTCCCACCCACTACGCAGTGTCCTGGCTGTACAGAGGAGCACGTTCAGCCAGAGACTGATCAGTGTCAAATGCTCCACAGAACGTCACAGGAACTCAATTCTTCCTGTGGCCATCAAACTCTACATTTCCTCCCCTGCCTCCCTCAGTAAGGGGGAGAGGGGATAACAACAATGATAACTTTGGTAGAGAAGCCATGAGATTCATCACCTGTCAACTGTCCCTGCTCTGCCATGCTCTGCTACAACCGCTTTTAAGCAGTCACTTATTGGGCCGCTAACTACACCAGTTGGACAATAACACAAGAGTGGGCGTGCATCTAGCTCAGGTAAAACTCACGCCGGACAAAGACAATAACAAACACTAGCTAATAAATGAAAGGAGAAACTTTAGCAGAACTAGCCACAACAACAAAAACACAAGCCCGCTTACTGTCTTTACAAGCTAAACCACTAACAGAGTCAAAGTTGATTCACTCACCTCTACAGAGAACCACACGAGAATGTTTACCGCTGTGTGATAAGTACTGTGAATTGCGACCCTGTTACTCATGATGACATGACTCAGGGCTGTTTCTCTTTGATCACCTGGTTTGTTTTAGTAAGAACCATGTGTGTCAGCTGATCATTCAATGAGGAGCAGGCACCACAACACCACACATTTTACTGGGCAATGGAAACAGGGATATTAATTTTACTTAACTTACTAACATGAGGTTGCAATTTTGAATTTAGTCACATGCCATGACTAAGGGGTGGTGAAAGTGTATTGTGTTGTGTCTGGTATCTTTTGCAGCACAAGATTTCATCAGGTACATCCTACAGGAAGGAGCTAATCAACAGGCAAGCAGGACAATGGATGTCAATACATATCCAGGAGGAGAGGGAACTCGAGCCAATGAGAAGAGGGCAACATCAAGATTATAATCACGTATATATACTGGGTCAGGACAGAATGGTTGTGTTGGACTTTATGTCCTTACATGACTTCATGTCTGTTGGTTAGGGCAAGAGACTCAGACCCAGTGCTGCATCACTTGTTGTATGTATGTCATGTAAAAATGATTTAAATCGAACTTAAACGCTCCTTGTCTTGAAATAACGAACATGCAGGTTTTCTAAAATTTTGAAACCACAAAACATAAGCTACACTAGTACAATAAAACTAACCTGAAGCAGAAAGGGGCTTTTTAGGAAAACAATAAAGGGTCTAATCACTATTTGGCAATAAGAAAACTGTTTATATATTTATTGTACTGGTTGTATTGGTCTTGTAGAGGTTTGTTGTAGTGGTATAAATGGAATGGATGGATAATGCGGCAGCACTGAGGAAAGATCCACTGACTTATGACAGAGTATATACAAATATCCTAAGGTTGTATTTAAGACTTTTCTCATACTTATAATTTGTTTTAAACAACAATAACAAGATCATCCAGTGGTCTCACTCTGCTGAGAGCAATTTGGAGCCACATGAGTTTTACTCAACAGTAAATGGTGCAAACATTAAAACAAATACATGTGTACATCAGAAAACATTACCCCCTCTTCTCTCATATCCCCTTTTATCCTCTCCATTCTCTGTCTTTGGATGGTGAGGACGACAGCTTGAGACAGTGAGTTCGATTCCCAGTTCCACCAGGTTACATGTCGAGGTGTCCTTGGACAAGACACCGATACCCCGTAGTAGCGCAGACACAGGTCTAGCAGCTGTCCAAACAACAATTTCCCCAAGGGGATCAATAAAGTATTAATGATTTATATTTCACTGCATATTGTACTGTGTATGATTGTGCACGTGACAAATAAAATCTGAATCTGAAAATGTCATTACTAAGCACAGCAAGAAGATCGTAGTAGGATATGTAGCCGCTACACTGTAGTTATTGATCACTGGGATACAGAGCCTTTAGCCATCAAGCTATTCTCCTGTGGAATTCGGTGCGGACACCAGTTGCCTGGTGTCCATACAAGAGTAATATAGGCACGTTACACTCAAAAGGTTAACGAGGAAAAATGAAAACAGTTGCTTCTCTGCTACGTTCTGCTGCCGCTCCGCTCAGTGGCGTAAACACAGCCCGTGTCACTGCAAACTCCAGTTTGGGTCCAGTTTATTTTCCAGGGAACAGACGTTAAATTATGATTATTAGTCTGGGGTAGAGCGTCGGCCCCCATCGCCCTCTCTAGTGGCTGGATATGTGCATAACACCCCTGTTTAGTCCTCAATGGAAAGTCTATGGGACAAATAATGATTAAAGAAATGAATTACAGATGAACCACACGAATGCCTAGAGTTCCAACAACACGCACAGGATTCTGCATTTAGACCTACATTATGGAGTTTGAATGGGATTTTTTGGACAAAGCCTGTGGAAGTAGTTGCGCGGCAAACTTTTAGGCACAACAAAATAAAAAACAATACAAATAATAATAATAAAGAGTGGAACTACAGCCTACAGCTCTCCCACAAAGATGGTGAGGCTGAATGAAGCATAGGTGGCCAGCAGTGTCTCGCTTCTCTTTCTCTCTCAATATTGGTATTGTGAAGTCACTGAGAGATGGCACTCAGCAGGAGATGTGTCTTGAAGATGAAAGCAGGGAAAGAAAAACAGAAAGAGAGAGAGAGAGTGAGGAGAGCCTCTTAAGGCACCTCCATCAGCTTGTCGTTAGGAGGGTAATGAACCTAGTGCCACTGCTGCCAAGCAACCAATAACTCACTCAGACACACACACCACATGTACTTCACAAGATAAACACACAGAGAAAATACCTGAGCTATGTCTTTGCTACTCATGCATCAGGCTACGGTGACAATTAGTGTTAATACTGAAAATATGTGATTTACACACATCATAAGAGAAAATGTAATAGGCTATAAGTCCACGTTTATACCATGTTGCTTGTTTTTCATCAGATGCGAGTGCCACTACACTGCGTGTACACAGCGTCACCACAAATCAGTCAGAAACAGAAACATGCCTTAAAGGATAATTAAAACAGTTTTTACATTGGGCTCTGTTTAACTAGATTTTAGTTTTGTGATATTAATACAATTGAGTTGCGTCACTGTAGAGCTGCTGTGCCACCTCTTTGTTTACAGGAAGCATTGCTCTGCATCGCTATTCAAAAGGAACAAAGACAAACTAAGAGTCAAACGCAATACACGTCAAACACACCCTTCCAGCCCAATTACACCCACGATACTGTTAAACTATGAAAAAAACAAATACAGTGCCTGTCAGTTTAATAGGTTCTATTATTGTGTGCTTGCACATCAGAAGAATTTCTTAACAAGTTCACAGGCAAACCGCCACATTTACAGCTTTTAGGGTTCACAACTTTGACAATGCTTTGTGTGACAAATTAAGGCCTGATTTCCATTCAGTTACACAAATACCAATGTCATTTAAAGCGCTTCCAGGAATTTATTGTGACAGTTTATAGTGCTTTTGTTGTTTTTTTCTTGAGTATAAAACTGATTAAAGCGAACATTTTAGGCTTGATTGTGAATACAATGAAATCACAAACCAAGGACTTTTGCCAAGGACTGGCAAATGCAAAACCAATAAAACCTTTAATGTCATCCTGTCTTTTTTTATTTTCACTTTCATAACAACATTGTGTTGACAGGCCAACAGTCTGAAAATCTGTAGATAGACGTGCGGTAATGTTAACACTGGCCATCCACCAAGGACAGGGTGAATAAAGTAGAATCCACACTCAACTTCAACACAGCCTCATGTCTTGTAGGTCTCCAGGCTGTTCATATTGCCCACAACGTCTATAGGTTGCAACTTACATTAAATATAGTAGATACTGTAACATTCTTAGGAGCTGATGTGACTCACCAGTGATCTTACTCCTAATGCATGTTAATTAATTCATTCTGCTCCAGCCTCATGCGGCTTTGGTGCCAAGATTGTGTTTGAGTCTTCAGTTACAGAACTACAAAAATGTGTTAATCACACCCACATGCACTAGCAACCAGAGTTTGTGCTTTTACTTCTGCCCAGTGACTTTATCATTATAAAACTTAACAAAAGTCCTTCTGTTGAATACAACAAGCTGTCTTGAAACTAATGAACCCAATGAAGCTTTCAGGGCAATAATATGCGATCAGCTAAATCAGTTTTCACTCACAGGAAGGGCCCACTACGAGATGTGTTGTGCCTTATTGTAGTAGTAGTAGTAGTAGTAGTAGGTGTCTTGTTAGACATAAAAACACTATACTCAATACTCCAAATACACAAGTAATTTCATAAATAAAACTCAGGCACTGATTAAATGAACATTTGAATTCTGAAGATCGACCTGTGCAGATATACTACTATGTATCAGATTCCTACAGAAGCAAACCAATGTGTTTGTGCTTGGCAGTGTTTTTGTGTATCAGCAGTCGTCACCAACAAACCACCCCTGAGGATGTGGGTTGGACTGTCAGTCTCAGTCAGACATTGCACACGCACACACAGTTTGATGCCTGTCACCTTCTCTCAAGAGACCAGGCAGCCATGCATGACCCAGTACCTTGATAATCTTCCACCAGAGAATCCTGGTCTGGTGTTTCTTAAGTATGTGAGTGTGTGTTCATCAGTCCTCAAAGCTCGCCCTCTCAAAGTTCACAAGAAGCTCAGACACTTGTCAGTTCGGCTGAGTCACAAAGCACTCAGTAGTATTAATCCCGTTTTCTTATTGCACTGAGTACACGGTGAAGTTTCCTCTTTCTTCCTCTCTCCCCTGTTGTTGCCCTGTCCTTTACACACACCTACACAATCTGTGAGTCACAGCCACGGCCATACTGTGATACAGTAACAGAGGAGATAAACAGACCTGTTCCATGACAGATATTTTAACATGTCATAGCTGAGCACAGGGCTGCTGGAGAACTATGATGGCTCAGTTTAATTGAGGTAGAGCTATGGGTCATACAGTAGAGCCAGAATGTTCAATATTAGGGTCTATTAGATTTTATTAAGAAGTGTTATTTGACAGGTCAAGTCTAAGAAAGATTAACTTTTGTTACCTAAGATACAAGAGAATTCTTAATCAAAGTAACATGGAAAGGCAGTACTAAAACGTCTTACTGTGATTCAGACAAACTCATATAAACGCTGTACTGAAGATTTAACTTTTGGTTTATGTTGTAAGCATTACTTTGATATTTTAAGTAATGCTTAACATCCTTTAAGAACTAAAATTATTGACGTTCTTTTTGTTCGAAATGTCAGTTTTCGGAGTCAATAGCATGTGCATATGTAATAATACTATGTATATCATTATACATGTTTATTGGCTAAAGTATAAACTCAATGAATGAAGGGAGCAGCTTGTCCATCCATATGCATGGACAAATTCCAGGACTCTCTACACTGTAAGACCAAACAGTAGAAGCTTGTCAAATAAATTGTGTTTTGTCAACTCAAAAATTTAAAAAAGTTTTTTCACCTCTAATATTTTGAGTCATCTGTACTGTGTTTTTACTTTAAGTTCACAGTAATCAACTCCTTTGAGTTATTTTTGTCATTAGTACTCAATTATTTTAATAACATCTGTGTGACGTCACGCACTTTCCATACGATCCTTCGGAGTAAGTCCGCC
>JAUMTR010000017.1:12617940-12638217 GCA_032270685.1 Microctenopoma stevenorrisi
TTATAAAATGTTCATTTAACTTACAAAGTCAAGTTAATGTCAATTAAAAACATTTAGTAAACTGTACTATAAAAAAATGTTTCTTTAACTTAAAAGACTAAGTTAAAATCACTCAAAAAAAATTACTTAATCAGTTTCAACTATTTTTTTGAGTTCTATTAACTAATCGGGTTTTACAGTGTAGATTTGTCTCTGGTCTTGACTGGTCATCCTTAGAGACAACTTGGTGGCCAGGCTGTGGTGCTGATTATAGGTGACAGGGACACTGGTGGCCAGAGGGACCTGGAAATGTTGGCATGGCAATGGGGAAAGGTCATCACTACAGCACTGTCAGCATCATCACTGTGACACAGTGATGAAAGAGCCGTAGAGAACAACAAGGTGTCTGCACTGCATTCACACTTCTTGTGGTTTGAGAATAGATTTGTCAAAAAGGAAATGTATATAACACAAACAAATATAAAAATACTGTATTATTTAAAACTAATATTACTAAATTAGACCAGACCATCTAAATCTGTTTAACAGACGAAACGTCTCTACCGAAAGAAGAAGTCCAGTTGCCATGACTAAACCTTCAGACAACTTCACCTGGATGAATGAGAATCTTCACAGACAGATGGGATAAGTGTTTCTGAGTAAAAGGAGAAAACCATTGCTCACAAAAGTGTGAGAGTTTGCCAAAAAACATAAAAAAAAGCCTGATGAATATTGACAGCGCACTAAAACACAGGAGTGGGAGTGTGTTGACATGGGGCTGCATGAGTGCAAAAACTGTAGGGGAGATGACATTTATCATTGGCGCTATGCATGCAAGCTTGTAAACCCAAATACTGAATGATATTTTGACTCCAAGTGTCAGGAAGCCTTGAAAGAGAGGTATTTTCCAGCATGACTGTAATCGCAGAACTCGCCGTGGCGTGTTAAAGAGAAGATTTGAGAACTGTGAGTGTCTGTGTATTTTAAAGCTGAAGGTGAAGCAACAAATTACCTCCAGCACAGAGCATCTTTCCGCATTTGTGTAAGTCTGGTCCACGAGGATCAAATCTTTTTGTAACTGTTGATTGATAATGACCAGCAGTGTGCTCTAGTTTCCTGTTTAAGAGCAGATGTTTTCAGTACTGGCACTTTAAAAACTTTTCATGGATGTATATGTAATGTGTATATACATAGATTTCTTTTAGGGCCTTTTAGTGGCAATTAAATTGTTTATCACGTTAAACACTAATTATATTGTATATACGTTTTTCTATCCTGCTACACACAGGGTAATATACTAACTGCAATTTATTTATTTTATTCCTAATTTTCAGCCCCAGGCATAATTCTGTGTGCGTGATTCTCTTGCTGAACACTTCTCTCTCTATTAAGGCCTTTCACTTTTTGTCTCTTCATTCTGCACTCACCTCCTTATAATTCGAGTACAAGTGGGAGCAGAGGCTTGGAGAAGGGAGTGATTGGAATTCATTATGGTCAAATGATTGCAAACTCTGGAAGCCAAGAGGCTTTTCTAATCACAGCTGAATGGGCTGGAGAGTTAATGTGGGCAGGCTGTGGAGTGGAAGAGAAAGGAGGAGCGAGAACTTCATCCTCACTGTAGCGCTCTCAAGGGCTCTTCACACAACTCTAATGGTGGAATTGTTCTGACATGAGATGCTGTGTTTCATAGGCATGACTCACTCCAAAAACGGTGTGCAGAGATAATTTTTTATTTTCTCCGCAGTTTTCTGAGGAATGAAAATAGATGTTTTCCATAGGATAATTGTTAGATTATATATGTTAGATATATAGTATAGTTCTAGTCAAGTATATATAGTCCTAAAACTCTATTGGATTATATTTTGTTTATGTGAAAAAGTTAAACTGGACACTTTGACACATGCACTGGAGGATCTAGAAACCAAATCACTAATCCTGTACTTGGTGGTTGATCCACTCTAGATGATGGAAAAGCATTGCTAAAATAAGAAACTTCCAGTTAATACTGTACAGTATATGAAACCTGCACAGTTTGACTGGTTCTCCAGATACAGACTACAACTGCTGAGCCGGTCACTGCTGCTACTCATTGTGAGACCTGACTTTGTAGCCTGCTTCCCCAACAAAGCTCCACAGACTCAGTAATAATCCAGCCTCTATAAAGCTCAGCTGAGCTGAGAAAAGCTCAAAATTATGCAAACGTCTTTTGTACTCATCGTTCAAACTGTGTAACACAGAAGGTGTCCATTCTTGCTGGTAAAATGCAGTTCTACTGCATAACAGTTTGTCACATTTCTATGTGGAGAGAGTCTAATGGAAGCAGCTGAACAACTCACTTTTACAGTGGTGGGCAAAAAGAATAAAAATGGATGCACATTTGTTAAAATTCTTAGTGCTTTCTCTTTCTCTCTAAAATATAGATGCCACATTGCAGCAAAGCTATACAATGTATTAGGGTTTATTGTCATCTTTGGAAGTCCTGGAATAGCTGTGCCTGCTTCCTAATTTCCAACAGTAGGACTAGTGCTTCTCATATCCTCTTTAGGCCTGTTTGCTCCTCCTCTACCCGTCTGGGCATGTTGGCACCCACTACAAAGGAGCTCAATAGCTGGCACAGAGTGGGCCTCCGAATGCCGGGGATCAGAGGAGAGGAGATCATTCATCCTGCCATCAACTTGGTGCTAGCTTTTGGGACTGACTCACTACAGATTAGCCTACAGGGCTAACCTGTATGACTGCAGACCATTGGCGAAGCACATCAATGGCCAAGAGACTCCCTGCAGACTTTAAAGACATATGTGCACATGGCAGATCAAATTAAAATGCTGACACTGAG
The DNA here is from genome assembly GCA_032270685.1 of Microctenopoma stevenorrisi. Lineage (NCBI taxonomy): Eukaryota > Metazoa > Chordata > Actinopteri > Anabantiformes > Anabantidae > Microctenopoma > Microctenopoma stevenorrisi. The sequence goes on from JAUMTR010000017.1 coordinate 12,620,756, forward strand.
GTGGTTTCATCTTTTGGCACTATCTTCCAAAGAGCCACCTGGCCAGTGCTGCGTGCCTGTGCTCATCACAGAGTCCTCACTGGAGATAACTGCTGGTGTTAGCTTGAAAATTTCTAGCCCTTTAATCCAAAGCCATATGTCTCTGTTAGCCTGTGCACAATAAGCTCTCTGCTGTGACTTTTTTAAAATAAATGTCTGCAGTTCCAACAATGTTTGGTCCTATTAAGGGTATAAAATATGTATAGAACACTTACTCCCATATACTTTACTGTGCTTGGCAGACGCTTTTATCCAAAGCGACTTACAAGGAGCTAGCGCTTGGTGTCTGGCTCAAGGACACACCTGGTAGAGGATGGACTAGGAGTCAGACGGGGTTCGAACCTGCAACCTTCTACATCCCAGTCTGACGCTTAACCCATTGAGCTACCAGGCCGCTTTCTTTCTACCAATGACTAAATTAACAGATCAGCTGATTGAGTTTTTCTGCCAAGTACTTGGTATAATACTGTGTATGTAATGATTTCTAACCACCCCTTTTGTCTTATAATTTTCTGCCATAACAAACTGCAAAGGAAAAATCCATTTGCATGTGACTACACCAGTCACAACTTTATAAAAGTGCATAGTGGATGTCTAACTAGCATTCCTTATTCATTATTGTAAATATTATATATAGATAAACAAAAGTCATTTCTGTCTGAAACAACATAAAGTTGATTATTGACCTGAACCTGGATGAATGCGTGGCGTGACGTACATTATGAGCATAAAGTTATTATGACATTATGCTTCTGAAGCGTCGGCACACATATATCCTTATTTGTCTTCAAAATGTAATTAGGTGTGCGTGTGTGAAGGTTGTTACTTGTTAAATACCACATGAGTGGCATGAACCTAATAAAAAAAGAGAAAAAAGAGACGTGACCTTGGGCCTTGATCTGGCTGGGCAGGCAGAAATCTAAACGGTGTTAAGCTGTGCTGCAAATATAAGGTCCCCTGTTGCTAATGAGACGGTTTAGCCAGAGGAGGCCACACATAGCGGGAAAGCCTCTGACTGATCACACTGCTACAAGGCATTTATTGAAGCTGACGGATCCTGTTTTTCACACTCCGGGCAAACCAGACTCCTGGTTTCAGTGTGTAGGGGCTGTGATATGTGTGTGCCAGCTGCATTACACTGTTGACGGACACAAGCCGATTTATGGGAGGCCAAAGGGGTCTTAGGGTGGTTGGATTGTAGCTAGGTTTAACGGACACTACTTTGCACCATGTTTTTTGTCAAAATAAAGGCATAATCTGATGTGTAATCAGGCAAACTTTGTTTGGTGTGCACAGAGATTCACTGAAGACATGTGTATCATAGTACAGGGAAAACACATTAACCATTCATTAATTAACAGAAGAAAGTAGAGCAGCTGTTTGGAACATGTACTACGCTAACTGCTAATTCACTCAGCGTACCGAAAATGAGATTATTAATAACTTCACCACCACCCAGGGAGACCTCACAGCAATAGATCGCCACACTGAATCCCGCCTCGTCAGCGCTGTTAAACAGAGTTTAGCCTGCAATGCAAATCTTACATAGTGTGGTGTAGTGTGTGCGATAGCTATAAAAGTGGATGATACAAATTGTATCCGTCTCCGCCTGTCGCAGTGGAGACAGTGTGTGCTGCCTGTAAATAGACGTGTAAATGCCTTGCATTGGTCCGCTCAAAAACATCTGACAATGCAGATCTAATCTAAGCAAACATGCCACAGTTATGTCGCGCTTCAATTTATGTTGATACTGGTGGCTTTTAACTGGTGTGCCCTAGAACACGTCAGCTACCCTCCCTCTACTGTTTTCTGAAAGGAAATAAGAGGAGGATGAAGGGAGTTTAAGAGGAAACGACAGGTGGATTGCTTGGGTGCTGAACCTTGGATTGCCACGGGGGGACCTGCTCATTGCTTTCAGTGAGGCTGTGTCGTCCCCTCCCCCAATAGTTTGACTGCCAACCTCCCAACTCCTCATTCCCTGCTTCACCTGCCCTCTGGCAGCACTAGCATTCCTGTCTTCCGCCTTTCACCCATATGACAGCAAAGAGCCCCAAGCAGCTGGAGCTGATAGCATTTGTCAGCAGAGAGAGTGTGTGGCCAATGTGTCTGGCTCCGAACCAGCTTCTCTCTTGGGCTCATGCACACTCATTTACAAGTTTCATACATGTGCATGCCCGTGTCCACATTCACATTCTGTAACAAACACCTACACGCACAGACACAGGTATCCTGACACTTCCTGACAGTATATGTCAGCTGATCATTCTAGCAAGGTGAGAAGACACTACCACAAATACACACACAACTTACTGGGTGGTTTGATGCACAGACATGATACATGCTACAGTACAAATGTCCTGACTCACTCAGAGATATACTTTTTCCCGACAACTGATAACTAGATAGCAACCTAGACACATTTCACTGTGCTCGCAAGACTTTCTCACATATATCTCACAGAAATAAGTAACTTAAAAAAAAAGCTGCACCTCATTTACTGAATTACCTGTGTTATCAGGTCTTTAAATCTTTTAAAATGAACATTTATTAATACCTCAAGATAACATACATTAAAAATAGAATAAAGGTTGAGCTGGAATTGGCTTCAAATGACTTGACTAAGTCTTCAAAGGGTTAATAGATTCTGCACATGGAGTAACTAACGGATCATGTTTGTTTCTAGTTGTTTAGGCCCAATTTCTACTTCTATTACTGTTTGCTTCCAACAGACACTAGCAGCATGGAGCCAGGTGTTGGCTCATTAACAATGGAGGTCTTTAGAAAGACTTCAAACTGTTTATTTTTCAGAATAAAACGGGGTGTGCTTTTTGGCGCCTGACAGTAATTTGATACTGTTTGCCCACTTTACTTTCTTTGATATAATATATTTGGAAGATAAGATGTGGACACTAACATGAAGCACCAGGCTCTGTTTTATGAGGATTGAGCATTGGTTCCTTAAAGGGGTGTTATTAAGCTTTTATGTTCTTGTGTTACATATATATTTTTGTGCAATTGGGTGCCAACGTTACTCATGATCAGAGGTAAATGTGACTGCTTGAGGAGCTGGACTGTTTAAAATGTGAAGCTGAGATTGCTCACTAATTATGTTATTATGCCAACAGCCTGCCCATGTTTTACTTTCCAATGCAGCATTCATAGCTTACTACGCTAATTAGTTACAAAAGTAATACAGACGATAAACTTTATTTGTGTGAAATACAACGCAAAGTCACTGCAGTTTAATAATATTATTTTGAATACTTTATTAATCCCCTTAGAGAAATTGTTGTTCGGACAGCTGCTACTACGGGGTATTGGTGTCTTGTCCAAGGACACGTTTACATGTAACCTGGTGGGACTGGGAATCTAACTCGCTCACCCTTAGGTTTGAATGCGACTGCTCTACCACATCATATCATAAGATATTACCTGGACAATTATTGTGGTTCATCAGTTTGTTCTATTACAACAGCTGACTGCATATTAGCTTTGGCCAGTGTGCTTGAAAAAAGTGTGTGCGCATTATTTAGCTGGACAGCCCTCCAAAGGTTTTTAACGAGCTGGGTGGGGAATACAGTAAGTCCTAGAAAATTACACATGCTGTACTCCAATACAAACATTTTTTAAGTTTATCCAAAAAATACATTTGTATCATTTTTTATATAGTAAAAACGGACACATTAGGCACAGGGAGTCTGTTAAGTGTGGCATTTTACTCACCCATTCAATTGGCATGTAGACAGTACTCCAACATGCTATTTGAGCTTGAAAACCAATATTCATGTCCGCCCTGAAAATTCAGGCTCTGCGTCATATGGCAAGCTGAATTAAAGCGATGTCAACACATTCACCCTGGCAGGGATGAATTTCAGAAACTCAATGACCATTTTGTCACTGTCATGGAAGGGCATGCACACATTCAAATACCTCCCAACCTCTCACCACACCACACAGACAGGCATACACACTAAGCTCCCTCATATGATTCCCAACATTAGGCACACCAGCGAAAGCAAAAGATAAATACCCTTTTTCAGAACTTGTTTATGCAACTAGTCCAATAATGTTTAAAAGCCACTTTCCAATAGTTTAACAATGTCGAATATTGTGTCCACAGGTACAGTGACCATCTTAGTTTTTATCTCTAAATAGCAAACTCCATTTCTCCAAGTAATGCACCTGGCCCTGCATGTTTTTCAAAGTCAATTCAACAAGAATCCAAAATACTTGCAGACTCTGGAATTAGAATTACGAAGTGTGAGAGATGTGTGAGATGTTGAGAAGCTGGCCTATACCTGGATGCTGACAGGAGAAGGAGCACAGCCTCACCCACTCTAAAGGGAGGTTGGATAAATGAAATGGTACTGATTGTTTTCTACAGAATCTTGTTCAAATCATTGTCACGATTTACCAATACAGGCAATTCAGATTTTAACAGGACATTAAAAGAGTGTTTCGGATTTAAGGATGCAATCTTGAATGCGGCCTGTGAGTTCACTGATGGCATAAAGTTTGACACAAGCCAACTTTAGCTGGTTATAGAGGAGATGTTTGGATATTTTAACAATGCCAAGTTGAATCTTCAGACAAAAGCTCCTTTCCTGAAGCCTCCGATTCCTGACAAGCTTATTCCACTTGTCAGACAGACCTGAATTATTTTTTGTATTACACACGCCTTCAAAGGACAGCTCTACCAAGTGGGCCAAAAATATCTCTGTCAAAAGAGATGATTGAAAATGTTAGAGGTTGACGCCTTGTTGAAATGACAGTAGCTATGGGGTTTTTGTTTTGCACTGTTGGGGCAAAGGAAGTGCTTCATGTCACATAAAGGTTTGCGTGTTTGTTTTTTCTTTACTGCTTTGACTTCATGTTAGTTTGTTTGTTTAAGTTAGTCGTGCATTTAGTCTTGCTACATATTAAACAAGTGATTGAATAGTGAAACTGTGAATGAGGTCTATAAAGTTGCACCTATAGGGGCAGGGCCAAGAGATCCAGGTGTTAAGTCACATCCTGTTGACGAGCTTGTCTTCACCCCCCTCCACCCCCACCCCACCCAGCACCCAATTACTGCTTCAAGGAAGGAACACTGAAAAGTGCCACAAACACAAACTGCTTCATCTTAAAACCAGCTTCTCACCAGGAGACAGTCCAAGGGGTTGTTTTAATTGGCAAACGAGGAACCAGACACAAACAAGCTTAAACACATTTGATAAACTCTGCTGTTTGTACTTCCTCTACTTACAAGTGGAAACACGTACCCTCCGCATCCCCACACTTCCTCCTGTTCCTTCCCCATGCATCCACAACACTTTTCAGCTTGTTAGTGGGATAGAATGGTTGGTGCAGTACCCCAGAGGCAGTGGCGTGAAGGTGACATCTATCACTTAGAGCACTGGAATACTATAAATACCACTGGTGGGCCCCCTGTGGTCCCGCCTCGTCACAGCTATAGCCAGAAGTGGGAGGGAAGCAGCTGGCGTGGGGGGTTGGGGGGGGAATATTTGACGCTGAAAGTGAGCAGGGGTGGGGGGATGCATGTCATGCCTCCTATGTATGCTGTCACTACTAGACGTATCTTCATTATAATTTTCAGACACAAAGCTAACAGTTCGTTCACTACGACAAACAATCACACGCTTGAACTTGCATGTCACTTCCATGACCTATATATGGATGGATTATTAATTCACAATAAAAGTGCGGTTTGATATGGGATTAAAGATAGATATTTAAATATAAGATAGAATTTTTTGTCATGTGTGCAAAGCCTTCCTCTGCATAGACTTTTCCTCAATAAACCAAAAAGCCAGTGGTAATAAGAACAGTGCTGATGTTTCCCCTAAAACAACCAGCGTGATACCTGTACAACAACACCACACCTAATAGAATCCATTTTCTCCAGCACTATGCCTAGAACTCCCATAAAAAAGTGATATCATAAATTCTGTTGGATTTATATTAAGCTAAGATTTAACTTTTATTACAAGAGACAATAAGCATGAGAGAAAAAACGTCAGAGAGAGTCTGAATTAACTTCATCATATCCTAACTTATCACTCAGGAACGAAAAGGAACATTTAGGCTCAACAGAAAGAGTGATTTGATTTACACAACAGTGTATATCAATATTGACTGATATAAAAAATGATAAAAGTTTCATTTCACATCGCCTTGGGATTGGCCTGAGTTATATTTACTTCTTTTTTTTTATAAAGGCGTAGCTTTGAGGCTTTATCTTATTCAGTGTGAGATGTCATGGAGTAGACGTCGTTAGAGCAGTCAACGTTTCACCTGCGAAAGTCATAACCAGAAATTGCACAGACTGACATACGCCATTAAGCAGATGTTTTCCTTTGTTTAGTATCCACTTTTTAGTCATCTGCACAGCAGAGTATATGTAACATATATTACATTAAAAAGTGTGTTATAATGCACATCACACACTACTCATAACTGCTTGGTGGTGCTGCTTATGGTGCTTGCATAAGAAATATTAAGACTCAAGGGATTGAAGAGGAATACACAAAACGAGAAGCCATGTCAGACTTAGAGAGGGAGGAAGATGATGAAATGAGACCAAATATTTTGTTAGTATGGAAACACTGCACACACCTAGACCTCAGGAACAACCGGAATTCCCCTTAATCTACTTAAACACTGGGTTTTAGTGGTTTCAGGCAGTGTGATGTCAGCAGATTACTTCTATTTCCTTGTTACAATACATCCCCTTTATGAGTGGCAGACGCTGAACAAGAGTTGTTTTTAACGATGACAGAGAAATGTTGTGGTTTGTATCATCGAGCTTATTCAGCTGTGGTGATAATTCTGGGTCATTTGAGGGTTTGACTATCTTAACAAAAGATCACTGTCATCTTTTCAGCAGGTGAGTCAGTAGTAAACAGACAGGCGTTACCTAAATCAACAAACCGTGAGATGAACAAACCTGCTTTTAAAACAACGCGTGCCTCTCAGCGTGACACATTTGTGTCTATGCATCTACCTGCCTTTCTTCTGCCACACAATTCATCTGTCGTCAGACATTAAGCCTGAAACCACAACAGCTGGAGAGCAGCCACAGGTATTTTCCACAGTGACAGAGGATGGTATAAAGCTTGTGTTTTTGTTACGATGTATTGGATTCCTTAATGATCGCTGAAAGACATAACTTGTTTCTATCATGCTTCAGTTGTTGGCAACATATCACCTAAGAGCTGACAAACAAACTGACGTGTCAAAAGATGTTTAACTTTCTTTTGGGAAGATTTCTCAACGTTGGTAGAAAATACAGAATAAGTCACAAAAGACCTGGAAGTCATTTGCACTTCTAAGGAATATTGAGTGTTATTAGCTCCTCCTACTTTATTATTTTTTGGAGAATTTATAATAGTTCAAAGAGAATCCCGAAAGGTTTCCACGTGGATGATCACTTGAAAGGCAGTGTCAGCCTCATTCGTTTTTCTTTATCGAAATCAAGAATTATAGGATGAAGGGCAAAGTATGCTGGTGATGGTCAACTAGCGATTTAATAACATGTTCCAACATGCAAATACGGCAGTGTGGTCTTAACTATTAGTCAAGCCCTTATAGTTTGCAATTCACAAAATACACGAAAGCAATGTAATTTCATTACAAAAACACTCAACAGAAAATAGATTATAAGAAATCAATTAAGTGAACAAATACGTTTTCTCTTCACAGACAGAAACATTTGGCTCCTATCTAAGTTTTTTCAAGTGCGAGTAGACCTAGTTCCAATTTGTCACTGGTCTACTGAACAAACTGATTTAAGAATCAGTAAACACACTTAAATAGAAAGTTGCAGTTTTATTTATTACTTCTACTGGTAAGGTAGAAAAGTGATACTTTTACTAGTCAACAGAACTTTTTACTCGAGGACCTAATGTGTTAATGTGACGCGATGTTCAGGCCTCTGTTTAAAATCTCATGAGGCAAACTTTCTTGACTGTAGCTTTGTAGTTAGTATTACAAATCCACAGTCACAGACACCTGCTGAACATGACAGCAGGCATCAAACTTGCTCTTTTCTATAATGCAGTTCCCTTTATCTGTGATTAACAAAACATATATCTGCTGCAATTGTCGTCCAATTTGTCACATAACGGCCAGTAACAAGATGTCCGATGAAATAAGTGGCAGTTATTATGATATGAGCTGAAGTGTGCAGGCCTCTATCTGCCCAAAGGAGCAATACGATGTATAGGTATGAGAAGCCCTTCATGCACTGATGTGCTATTGAGCAATCGTGCTTTCTAGTAATGCACATATAATTAAAACCCAGAACCAAACAAACAGGTTCACATTTGTCTGCAAAACTTCTCATTCACATTTCTCTTCAAAATGGTCATGATCATGTTCCAGCGTTCATAAACCAACCGTGCGTTGTGGTTGGCTCTTAAATAGCAATGGTTTGGCTCACATGGTCGAGTATATGAACCCCAAGCCTCCAGTGTTGTGTTGTTGGTTTTGAACTTAAAGTGATTTTTATCTGAGCAGGAGGTCAGGCCCAAAGTCATGTAAACGCTAAAAAACAAAACAAAACCAAACAGCTTCAATATATTAACACGTGGTATATTAACACATATTAACATAACTATGGTCAGTAGTTATGGAGTAAATTAATAATGCTCTGGTACGAATATTCATTAATTTATGACAGGTATGAAGAAGAATGACTTCATATTCATGTAGAAACAAAAGGCATCTGTGTTACAACATTACACATAAACAACAATTTAATAAAACGTGTCCACATATTGTCCAACTTAAATTTTAACAACCCACATTCAATAAATAGCAGGGGGCGGTGCTGAATTCTGGTTGTCTTCTCTGCCAAACCCTTCTGCTCACTCGGTTTTAGCACTGTGCCAGCAAAGGGGAAACTGCAGGGAACTGGCAGAGTAAAGTAAGAAGTTCAAATACAAGGATTTAATAGACATAACTTACATGCATAATCTTTATATTTTAACTGGAAGTGGGTGATTTTGGCACAGATGGCATACAGATTGGTTAAAATCAAAACACTAAGCTGTGGGTGTGGCAGAATGATGTGGGCAGCTCTAGGGCTCAGTCACAATATTTCACTGGCATATACACATATCGCTTTATTAGGCGCACATAGCTGAAACTATAAGTTTAATTTTACAGTCCTGAAAGAACTCCTCCATTTATGACGGTGATGAAAATGCCACACAGCCTGCTGCTGTAAAACTCTGAATGAGGTAGTGACATAAGTGCATTCAGGGCTGAACATGGATGTTTTGCTTGGCTTTTTGTGCGTCTGTTTATGTATCCATTGTATGTGCGTTATAGACAGATAAAGGGAGGCATTATGAACATCAGGGGAGAACATGCTTGAGTGCACATCCTCAGTGGTGATCTGAGTACGCATACATTTAATGTAATGACTTAAAAAAACAAAGTCATTGTAAAGGTTATTAGTCTCCGATACTAGTAATGAAGTTACTGTCTACTCCCTATTCTTTGCAGTTTAACATGAAGAATTATTTCAGCTGCTGATTTATGGTCATGTGGTTGGGTTTGTTTTCATTTTACAATGAGAGTAATGTTATTCCCTCTATTTAAGAAGTGATGTTGTGATACAAAGGAAGGATTATTTGTTAGGCCTCTACTTTAAAATACGTTCTACTCATACTACTACTTGCTTATAAATAGATCAAATGAACACAAATAGAATATGTACATTGTAGGTTGTAGTCCTGACGCACCATTTGCTTTAGATACCAAGGAAATATTGCTTCCCATAGGACCTGAGGCACTGCAATAACACACAACTTACTGCACAAGCAATAAAGTTCTAGGCTATGGTTCCTCCACATATCCATATTTCTACAATATTTCTGCAATACAGCAGCATCAGCAGGATATTTTAGGACAGCTGTTGTGCATTTTCACCAGTTTCTGCTCCAGTGATAGAACTCAAACTCAGAAAGAGCAGCACAGAGCATAAACAGCATCCAGTAAAATACACCATAATTGGACAATAAACGGACACATCACAGAATCTCCCAGCTGCACAGGTTCCTTCCATAATTGGGGGGAATCAGCACTTTGCTTTTAAAAAGATGTTTAGAGTATTCACTGCTGGTTTACACCAAATTAGCAACAACAGACCAGGGAAAAACTCCAGCAGAGAGATACAACTGCATCCCGACAGGATTAGTGTATAAAAAGTTTTTTCTCATTTGAGTGAGTGTGGAGATTAATTTAAAGCAGTTTCAACAAATTATAGTGAGTCAAGTCATCCAAAATATTAAGTTCAATATGACCATATTTTTTCTTTATTCTAAAACGCAGCCTTTTCTAATTGTGACAGGAAACAGATTTTCACCCCTGTTTCAGTGTCTTAATGACATAGCTAAGTCTCCTTAAATCAGCCTCCTAAAGCTCTGTTCTGAGTCCCACTGAATAATTCATCTGGAGTGTGTGACTCAGGATGTCACCTCCACTGCTTCAGGCTCCTTGGCCTGGCCAGCAGTCTGGTTAGGAGGGCTGCCTTCTGCCATTAGCATGGCTCTGATCAGATTAGCGGTTGGGCCTTTTGCCAGTAAAGAGGCACTAAGAGGGAGAGTCCTGCCTGGCATGGTCTGGGTATAGCATGGCACATTTAGCAAGCTGGGGTGACCACTGATGCACCACATTTAGCAGACTGCCATCATTCTGACACAAATGGAGTGATACCCCTGCCAAGGAAGGATATCAGGTGGTGGAGCACATCAGTACTGCTTATTCTATTTCACCACTGTATCAGAGGTCACAGTAAATAACCCCAAGTTATTTTACAGATTGTATATTTTGATGCCTGTAGAATTTTAAAGCTCATACGTTAATGTACATGCAGTATGTTTTTGTAATAACCAACCACAGTAAAAAAATCTCCCTAAAAAGACAAGAGTGTTGATGAAATAATGACATAGCGGTTTGAAAAAATGACAGAAGTGAGCTACAAAAGGACCGATTGCAGACAAGTAATGAAAAAGTGTGTAGAGCGATGGCAGCCCTCCCACAGCTCTACCTGTGGTGGAACAGATTGGACTCGCCGCAGAGCATTCTGATTGCTGCGCCGACCAAGCGTCAGCTGACAGATGGCTGCCTCCAAGCGCAGGGCACCGCGCTGTCCACAGCTTCCCCTCATTGGAAGTCCATGCACACACAACACTCATCACGCACACATGCAAAGACTGGTGGTCTATGAAAGGATTGAGGGACAATGGAGGCATGGTTGTTTTGATCTTGGAGGTGTCAAGCACTCGACTAGCCAACTCATTTCTGGCTCCAATATATATGACTGGGATTGGGAGGTAAAGCCAGTCTCCTGTTTGATCCCCAGTTTCTCCAGGCCCCACATGTTGTGTCCTTGACACTGAACACCAAACTGCTCCTGGTGGGTCAGGCTTGCGCTTTGCATGGCAGCTCTGCCATCATTGGTTTGTGAATGTTTGTGAAAGTGTGAATGGCAGGTCAATTGTCGAACACTTCAAGGTAAGGGGAGTCAATTTAAGCTATGTGGACGAGACTACAGATGTTGGAGTCAGAGATTCTGCTGCACAATTCATCCTCCTGACCAAAATATTATCAAGTATATTATTTTCTGGGACACTCTAACATTTAAAACAATTATCAATTATGAATTTATTTTAGTTAGAAGGGAAACCTTTAAATAATCTAACCTGCTCTTTTGAACTTACGCGCGCTCCGGCTGAAAACACCCTCAAACAAACCAGTCAGCGAACTCATACAACTGTGAAATAGACAATAATATAGCATATCGCACCAGCCATTTCCTTACACAATTCACTTTCTTTCTGCACCATTTACTCTTTCTCTCACACACTCACACAAACACACACTAAAACCGGCACTGCATCTCTAAGGCAAATGGGTTGCATGTGTCTCATGGCTCTCCAACACCTCCTGTTGCTATAAATATCTTGTTATGAAAGGCAGGTAATGAAAATCTCTGCCTTGGTAATCCGTGACGGAAGGCAGTTTCATGCTAGTTTAGCTTCCATCACGTCCCCTCACCACCCCACTGACACAATCCCTTGTCTCTGCTCCTCTCTCATCTCCACCTCTTTGCCATTTTCAGAGAAACTGCATGGGTCATCTATCTGCAAGACAATTTATGCATATTACAATTCTTTGCTTTCATTTTCTTTTTCATGGCTGGTGGCAGAGCCTGAAGATGGCAATGTTTGTTGGTCTATTTATCCAACGCTTTGGTCCATATGAAATTTGGACATGTATATTTTTATTCCTATAGGTTCATTACTAATAACTCTCAGAGCATTAGATTATGTACAATAAGACATATAAATTAATTATTTTTTGGCAGTTTGGTTTGATCATGCAAAAACGAACACTTAAACACAGACTCAAGGATCCCGGAAAGCTACAAAATACATTCTTTGCCCAAACAGTAGGCCTTTGATTTACAAATAACAATTAGCAAAAAATCCAGCTTTTTCACCGTGTTTCCTTTGTCCCCCAGTCAGTGAGCTCATCACAAAGCAAGCGACTGATCAAGGTGGGTTGCCGGAGACAGCAGCTCCGTGACCCTCAGAGGAAGACCCTTTCACAGATCTTGGCAGCCCTTCTAACAGAATAAATAATTCTGGAGCAGCAGCTTCATGCCAACAAATTTACAATTCAAACATGGACCAAGGTGTTGAAGAGGAATGTTAGAAGTACTTTGATTAGTTTTCATAAGAGATTTGATAGAGGTCAAATACATAGAAGCTCCAACGGTGTTGCCAAGAATTGAAATCGCTTTTATTGATTTTTAGTTTTTATCGATAATGATTATGTGCATATATGCTACATAATATGTCGGGTGCAAAAGAGAATCCACGCTTTTGGAAACAATTGCAGTTCCATGCAGTTCCTCTTCCAACCCAGCTGTTAATCAAGTATATATTTGACACTTGACTTTTGAGTTGAACAAGAATAATATTGTAAACACAAACATGGCTTGTAGCTGTAATAAAGATCTTAAGAGGTCTGATGTCCATATAGGAACCACAGACTTCAACCTGCAGTGTTTGTATTGTGTATTCTCTTCCCTTGGAGGTTGGCAGAAAAGATTCAGTATGAGCTGCTCTAAACAGGAGTGAGTGCGTTAACTTTCTGTAGCGCTCCTGAAAAACAAATGCTTTTGTGCCTTTTAGTGGTGGTGTGTTTGTGCCAGGCTTTTCAAATAACTATTTATTATGAGTGAATTACTGTTTATCTGTCTGAGTCCTCATCATATTTGTTTCTGCTGAGAACATTTGAGGAAAATAACAACAATAAGGATTTGTTTAGATGTAGCAGTATTTAACTATTGTACATCATCCAGGCTCACTGTTCATAGGTATATGTGCACCCCCGCCATTTCCAGAGCATGTGTATCTCTCACTGTGCCTCACAGCCTTCAGGGAGGTGAGCTCAGGTTCCACTGCCCGCTCCAAAACTGAAAAGCTCATCAGCAGATAATTCTAGGAGCTGCCACAATGCCAGCTATTTGCCACCGTCACCTTATCTTTCAGACCTTTTGCGCCCTGCTGCTCTTGTCCGTGCCCTGGGGACGACAGCTTAGTACCCGGCCTGGCTACAGAGGCATAGAAGAGCAGGGCAGCAGAGATCACTCATTTTAATAGGCCTGTCACATCTGTTTTTAGAACCTGCGGAGGTCTCTTGCTGCAGGCCTATGAATGAAGTGACCCCAAAATGATGTGACAAGCTGTGATGAGCTTGGGGAGGGGAGCTTTGGGGAAGAGGGGTAGAAGATAGAATCCCATCCTGAAACATAAACTCTAGAGTAAAGCACCTATAATAATAAACTATAATAATTAAAGATAATAATTAGATACGATTTAATTTCAAATAACATATTGAATTTTTTAAAGATTCTACAACACATGAACATTTACATTTTACCCATTACCAACACTATGCATATTCTATATTGACCCACATTTAGTCCTGTGTATATTATGAGGTGATCTGTATCGAAGAGAAATCAATGCACAAGTCAACATTAACTTATTACTATGACCTTTCTTGCCTTAAAGTTCTTTTTCCAGTCAAAGCCTTTATAAATATTACAATTATTAAATGTATTATTGTGCTTTTCATGGGCGTCTGTTACGCATATATTTTTATGAGGTTGGATGCTCATGTTATGTTCACCGTGCAACAGCAACAGCAACAGATCTCAAGAAATGTTTTTATCTGCACACAGCACTTCACGGACGACTGTTTTCACAACCAGCCCCAGGTGGCAGCACAATTTTTAGGTTTTCTTTAGTCTTAGCTATGGGACGTTGCTATTCCAACTGTGTGGAGGAATAAGGAGCGAGACCAGCAAGTTAAAATATGTACCTGTAGGATACTGTTTGTATGGGTTATTTTATTAGATGATCATGAAATAAGCTATAATGCTGCCAGATGGCATCTACCTGGTACTACTCCAGTAGCCTTTCTCAACCTGCGGGTCCCGACCTAAACAGGTTCTGCCAACACAGACACATTTTATCTTGGGAATCACGACTCTGGAACGTTGAGAACCACTGATCTAGTTTATTACAGCACAACTAGTTACCCTCAGAGTCCAGAACCACCGTACTAACACCCCTCAGAAGGTCAGTAACTTTTACTGTGTATGGACACATGGTCGCATTTCCTACTCTCCTCTGATCTCTATATCATGCATGCACGGCCAATCTAACACTACAATTATTAATGGTTGGTTATTTCATTCTGTAACACGTCAATGTGCCACACCCTAATAAAAATGTAAATGTGGGTTTATATACAGTATGTTGTTCTTATTACACTGGTGAAAAAAGTCTCCACCCTCCCACACCTGCTGGTCTGCTTACTGCTTTTTGTCATTACATTCAGCCAAGTAAAGGATGCCTATAGGCTGTCTGGAAAATTTGTAGTGATCTCTTTTACAAGAGCTTCTCATTGTAATCACCAAGTGTCAGCTCAGTTAGCCTTGTAATTAATGACTGACTGACTGACCACTAATGATAATAACTGCCCTATAGGTCTAGGCAGCTGAGCACAGGGGGAAAAAGAGGAGGCAAATCACTAACTGCCAACAATATTTTTTATGTGTATCTAGTCTTTCAATTACGCAGATTTTCAGAGAGGAGAGCTAAGAAGTAATGGGTCCCTAGATTCTTTATGATTAAGTCCTCTCATCCTGCCCTCCCACACAGCAGCCATTTAATTCACTTGAATCTCCAAAGTGAACCTTTTCGTTTCAAATCATTAAACATAACATCCGCATGATCATTTGCCGAATTATTATTGCAATCTAACAATCTGAATCTTAGTGTGGGGTCAGAAATGTGATATAACTAGCTTTACATGAGGATGCTGAATGGAGGGAACACCCTAGTAAAACACGGCGGCAGCTTGTGACTATTCATATAAATATTCAGTAAATACGTAAGCACATGCCTAAAGATGTGATGTGAAATTATTAGAGAGAGCGTTGTAATGGAGATAAAATACCTCAGAACATCAGGGTAACTCATGTAACCTTTGTTTACAGCATCTTCTTTAACTCTGATCAGGCTTATGTTACTGTTACTGTTAAGATGTATGAGGCCTTTATACTTTCTATAGGAAGACACATGGTGGGATGATTTCACTGAAGCGTTTCACGTGCTTTACATCGCCCGTCCTTTCACATAACGGATGTTTTTCCCCTCTGTGTTTTGATATTTCACTGTAGCTTCTTTGTTCTTTTATCCCCACGTTCGCTTAAGACTTTCAGGTTGTTGTCTGAATAGACCCACATTGGTGCATACCCTCAAAACATCAATAAGGGTGCTTCTTAAACATGGAGGTTTAGAGAAAGTGCAAACAAACAGGTCTGCACAGGAAGTGTGCTCTCCAGCCTGAAGAAAGCAGAACAATGAACAGCATGTTTCCACTCACAGACAAAACGCAGCCATATGACCACGAACAGACAGCAGGAAAAATACATAGTTAAGATAAGGTAAAGAAAAAAGACTCACAGTGATCACACTGAGATTTGTTCCTCTTTAAACCAACTGCAGCACAGGTAGTGTCAGTGTCCTTGAACAGAACTCTCAACTCTGAGCCACTTTGGAAAAGAGCATCTGCTAAATGCTTAAAACACTGACGGCTTGTTAGAACAGACATACTTGGCCTCCTCCTACGCGTTTTAGAGATCTAACCATTCCACTGTAAAAGTTATTCGGCACGTGTTTTTCTGCCATTGTTGGAGTGAGTGAGGTCTACTTTTTCCAGGTCAACTAATCAGCCATCAGATAGAGACAGCCACTATTTTGGTATCATCCAACTACAAGTGGCAAAACAACCCTTGTTTAATCATAGAAAAAGAAAACATGAGGGGACGGGAATGGCTACTGATGATTATCTCTCTGTATGACGGCACAGATGCAAGGGCAACCCTTCATTTAGATCCAAGCCAGGCGTTTAACAACAATAACACACATTCCAGACATCACTGAACCATTATGTTTAGTGCCAGTTTAATATGTGGGCAGCCATGAAATTACGCTTGCGTCGGTCATAGTGAGTGAAGTTCCTGGAAGACGGCGCCCTCATTGAAACTTAAATCCAAGTCAGAGTGTGAAGTGGTGTGTGATCTTGTGGAAAAGTTACCTAACTGAGAATAGTATGCCAGTAGAGATGTTTTCAGACAGGGAGCAGTTGCGGTCATTGATGCCACCAACAGTGGTATTTCCTATTTTGAGTCAGTGAAAGCAGGGCAAGCATTGGTCCAGCTCCCTCTAGTCCTACCAGCCTGCGCACCACAAGTACAATAGATCATCGCTGGATTTGCGAGCTAGCGTTATAAACATCAAACTATGAAGCATATTTATTGGTAAAGAGGTGCATCATTCAAACCGCTCACCGGCAAAATCAGGCTCTGAATCACTGGAACAGAGACATGCACGATCAGGAGAGAGCTGCATGTGAGGTGGCACGTCTGCCATCATGTTTACAGCAAAAACACACCTTTGTATGAATAGGATTCTGGATGTATGCCGTATGCCATCTTCAGAAATATTTTGTGTTTGCACGTTGTCCATTTAATTTAGCACTTGATAGTTTATAGGTTTAAAAAGTACAGCTAATGTCATTAGTTCCGCAGGTAATGTAAGGAAAGTATTAGGCAATTTCAATTTTGAACCTAATGACTCTGCTCCATGACAAATTAGGGAATCACCAAAGTCCCCAAAGAATCAAGTGTTTGTACTAGTGCTGGCCAGAATTAAAAAATGTGATTAATCGCACTGATACGGGCAAAATTGAATAATTTCTTGAGTGTTCATTCTGTGTGTCTAATTCGTTCGTGGATTGATTCTTTTTTTAACACAGTGTTAAAATTGTTG
>JAUMTR010000017.1:12640677-12653130 GCA_032270685.1 Microctenopoma stevenorrisi
CAGCTGTAGCCGAAACATGTAAGCAAGGTAAAACAACAATTTTAACACTGTGTTAAAAAAAGAATCAATCCACGAAAAAATTGAATAATGTAGTTTATTGCGCAGGTTTATTTTAAAAGTACTGCTCTATGAACAGAATAACATTTGGTTTGCGCTTTAAATAAATACAGCAGTATTCACTTTACACAGTAGCAGTTCAATATTTTTTGTATATTTCTACTTAAATATGCATTTGTGGGCATGTTTCAACCGGCATGCCGCCTTCTCAGCTGCTCAGCTTTCTCATACTTTTGTCTAACTTTTTTTTTTTCCTTCTTTTATTTGTTTATTTGATTTGCGATAAACTACGTTAATTAAGTGACTGGTTGTAGTTTAATAACAGATCTATTGATCTATGTCAGATCTATTGACCAAATCTCACTGGAATCCATAACTGTTTTAAAGTAGCTTACAAAAAAATAAAACTTTGGTGATCTGTTATAGCCTTTGTGATCCCAATGTATCTATTTACATTCTTTTTCACTGATTTTAAACAAGCTTTTTAACTTTAGCTCTTGTTAATATGTCAAAATGGCCACTGCTGCCAGCAATGCTTGGATTTTGCCCTATTAAAAATGTTTTAGATTTTACCATACCATACCATACCAGCTTTATTTATAAAGCACTTTAAAACAAATCACGAAGGACCAAAGTGCTGTAGAGAAGGTAAAATAACATAACAATAACATAAGACAATTAGAATGAGATATAAACAGTGGGACATCTAGATACAGATGTTCCAGAATGAGACCTGGCATAGCTTAATGTCATATCCATGTTTATTGCTTATAACTACTGTGTATCTTGCCCTTCTTTCTCATTGTATGACATAAAAGTAGGCGTGCATGGGATGGTCTCTGGATCTATGGTGCTTAAGAAAAATAAACTACTACTTATATACCTGTGGTTAATTTGCTGTTTTGAAGCATTTACCGAGCTTCCCCCTCAAAGTATTTTTTGTTGCATGTGTTGCAGGATGCAAACTGTACATCACTCTCACAGACGGTGTAAAAGTCCCACCCAGCCGACCTGTGTGTATATCAGGTGTGTATAGAGGAAAGGTGGAGGATGAAGAGGACAGGTAGAAGTCGAGTGTGATAGCACAGGTGTGGGGCCTTCCCTGCTTTGTGTAACCTGTGATTAAAGGTTCAGTAATGACAGGAGTGAACACAGAGCTGTCACATTTCCACAGAGCATTTCTACATGATTTAATTGCTTGTATCTTTCCTTCCTTTCTCTTTTTCTTACACCTGCACCTGAATGTTTTGTGCAACTGTCCAGACCTGTCAAACTCCCTCAGAGGAATATGAGTTTATTTCAATTTTAAATAATGTCGCTGGAGCTGATGACAAATGTTGCATTAAGATATTTTATTTTGACTGGTGGCAGTACAACAAGGTGAATGCATCGTCCATTTGCAAATCCAGCAGGCAAAGTGAATTCATCTTTTCCTGGACAACTGATTTAAGTCCAATAGTCACTATCTCATTAACAGGGTTGTGTTGTAGCTAAGCACACCATGTTCACCATGGTTTGCTATGTGTTTATACCTACAGCAGGTGCTGTAGGCAAAAAAAAAAAAACACAGACAACACAAAGCTAGTGGTCATGAATCCAAAAAAGCTGAAACATCCTTACACACTTAGCTGAAGGACCAGAACTGCAGAGTGCTGGTTTAAAAACACACCAGCTTTTATGGTAAAATAATATTTTGCTTTAGGCTGCTCATCTAGAAAATGACATTTGTCCTCAGTTCAGTTTGTGGTGATATAGTCGACAGGCCTCATGATGGGAACTGGTGGCAAATTCAATTTTATAATGCACTGAAATGAATACATACAGACACATTTCATATCTACACATTACACAAAACAAAAGAAAGAAACATCCTACACACAACAGCAACATGCATTGCTTCACCCATGGAAGCAGTAATTTTACAAGGACAAATCAATTTCTTCCACTCCTGGTCAGCTCTCTTTTCTAAACAGACACTGTTTTATACAAAGAATTTTCTATGCTCCACAGATATCTGAATACTTCTTTCCATATTCGAGCTCCCACAATTATCTACAGTGTTTGAAATAACCAAATTAATTGTATTTTGCAAATTGAGTTTGATACCTGCAACACAGTCAAAACAAAATGTGGGACAGAGTTTTCCCTGTGGTAAAACTTAAAACTTTCTGCTTAACTTTATATTCTAAAACACTTTTCAGTTTATTTTAAATTTGTTAATTGGGGACAAGTTGATAAAAGGGAGTCTTCTCCAAAGGCTCGCTCTTTGCAAGCAAATATGGGTTTTAGCTCACAACATTGTGCCAAATTTTGTCACTAGCACATTTTTAATGTGCAGTATATTAGAAAATTACTTTTACTTTCTGACACTGTGATATAAAGTAATATACAATTAAAGAGATTTTAAATAACAAAAGCAGACAAGAAATTATAATTTGAGAGAAACTGCATTGATAATTTATGACGGATAACTTTATCTATAGCGCAATGTAAAATTGTTTAGTTTATGTTTGTCAGTGTATTGTTTCTGAGGTAGATTGAGGACAGAGCACTGTGAACAGTCGGCATCATGCTGCTCTTCGGCTGCACTGTTATGGTTTTGATGACAGTTCAAAGTGTGGGCTAAAGCAGAGCTCTTAGGAGAACTGTCATATCAGGGACAATAGGACCCCAAGACTCAAATCAATTTTCTCAAGAGAACAAATCTTCACTTGGCAGAGATGCAGGGAAGAAAACTTCATCCAGCTGACAGCCAGAGTGCTCTTTAATGGCTGTGTCCTGGTTCAAGAGGCCAGAATAAAAATACAAGGGCTGTTCTATTGTTAAAGTTTGTTGCTCAGATTGATGTGAATGTCTGTTTTTAAGACATGGAGCCTCGGATGTGCACCTGTGTCCACAGACCTAAATGACACTGTGCTCTAGGGTATTGGTTTCAATTGTAAGATCTGGAAGCACAGCATTCTATGGATTATAAACTATAAACGGCATCCATCCTAGTGAGTTTGAGTAACTGGAAAAATGATTTCATGCTGAACCTAATGACAGCTCATTACATTGAAGTAGTATCTTTGAAATACTAAGAACTTAAATAGACTGTTTAAAATAGGATATGAACAATTTGCTGAGTGAAAGTTGTCATTAACATGCTTGAAATGGAGGACCCAAACGCAGACCAGAGACGAGAGGGTTCAAACAAAGGATGTTTATTATAAATTAACATGAAAAAAAGGATGTAACTGATAATCACTCTTAGAAAGAGGCTAAACGGCTATACTGGAAATAACTAATGACGGGGAGTAAACACTCACAGAGAGACAAAGAGAAGAAATAAGAGACCGAACGGAAAGGCAGACTGAGAGGTTTGAAGCGGAGGGACGTAGAGAGCAGGAAGACCAAGAGAGGGTGAAAGACAGAAGGAGGAAAATACAAACCCAAAACACAAACCCAAAAACCAACTTACTGAGAGGAGCATAGTGACTGGCGGCACAAAGAGTTGAGTATGAACTGACAAAGGAAATGAGGAAGTGCAGAGGCTTAAATAGGGAGACTGATTGCTAATAGGTAACAGCTGGAAATAATTAGGGAGTGAAGGTGGAGAGAGAGGGGAGTGGTCAAGGTGAGGGAGGAACAAAGGACACATGAGGGCTGGAGGAGACATGACACTGACAAAAGTGAAATTAAATGGGAACATTTTGCACCAGATTCTATCGAATACCGTAACGATTTGAGTTCTACTGGTCTAAATACTGTGTAATCCATATTTGATTGTATCTAAATTAAGTATTTTCCGATGGTTAGAATCTGTTTAATTTCAAAAACTTAGCGCTGTATTGGGTTGCTCTTTGCCATATAGACTTAAAACATGAAGTGAGAGTGTGAATGAAAAAGTGATATTTTGCTAAATGCTATTTTAAATCTGTACCTGAAAGATGAATACATAAATGAAAAGTGAAAGATTTAACCCGGTAACTCTGAATTTGCCCTTAAAGAACAAGAGTAGTAAAAATGTCAAATTTAGACAGTGTTTTCAAATATGCACGATGACCTTCTACCACACCTGGTTTTCATTGCCACGTGAAGAACAGTGAGGAAAGAGGTGAAGGAAAGTTCAGAAATGTTTCAAATTCCAGGCAAAACTGCTAATTCATAACAAGTGGGAAACTAAAGGGTTTTTAATTGGCTGGGTTCTAGCATATGAAAACAAGGGGACAGTATGTGAAACAGAAATTCAAAATCACTCTATGGACAGTTTAATGACTTGGCCGAATGTTCAAACTAAATGTGGTCTTTAGCTTTTACACCTTAATGTTCAGACTAACATTTCAATGAAAATAAATGCAGAAGAGTAGAGTCCTAAAAAAGAGTAACACCACACTTATAAAATGTCATTTTTAAGAAAGAATACTTTGATTGAAAGCCAGAGCACAGTAGAAGTACTGCATTTAATCACGCTCCCCTATTGAAACCAGCTAAGATACTCATCAGGTAAAAAAAAACAACTAACTCTTAAAGGAGAAATGTGTGATTGGCTCACAAAAACATGCCAATTCAATGTAACAACAAACTTGTTCGGGACATTCCCCATTCCCTCCACTACACCCTACTGCAAACTTGACTTGAATTTCATTTAAAAGCAGCAAAAACTGTCTTGGATTAAATCAAATCCTCAATCATAAGTAAGGTGTGGTTTTGTGTGTTTGTGTGTGTGTGTGGGGGGGGGGGGTTCTGGACACAAGAATACACAGATACAGAAGGTTTGGATCAAGCGAAATGTTAATGACAATAATAAAGATAATAGGCAGATTGTCTGGGAACTGACAGCTGGCCAGGAAGGGATAGGGAGCTGACAGGATAAGGTCCAGAAAAGAACCCAGGAAGAGATCAAACAGGGAGCTGATTACTTGATTGCTTATAACTGGATACTTACAAACCTAATTATCATCGTAAGATGAGGAAGGGAGATGCTGGTTGTAGAGATGAGAGGAGTACGACTAGGGTGAAGTCAAGAGCCTCCACATGAAGCTTCAAGATGGCATCAACTGAGGTGCTTTGACCTGGGGTCGTGGAGTAAGCAGTGCATTGTACTGAAACGGGTGAGAAAAGATATTCTTTCAAGACACAGAGTGAGAATTGTTGTGAAACAAGTCGTGCAGGACCAGATCCAACAGAAGTGCCATCCAGACAGAAACCCCTTCACGTCAGCATACACTGAATCTTCCTAATCTATATAGCCAACAACAAGTTTCCTCCTCTAACCAAGTCTAACATATAGAACATATATCTCCTCATGAGAAATGAAAAAGTCCAAACTGTTCTTCTAAAAGAACTCAACACATATCCGGATCCACTTCAGCAATAACAGCAATTAAATCTCCTCTACAAAAAGGTT
Source organism: Microctenopoma stevenorrisi (assembly GCA_032270685.1). NCBI lineage: Eukaryota > Metazoa > Chordata > Actinopteri > Anabantiformes > Anabantidae > Microctenopoma > Microctenopoma stevenorrisi. Next base: position 12,646,124 of record JAUMTR010000017.1, read on the forward strand.
AACTTAAATGTTGATAGATTACAAAACATATGTCCAACGGCGGAATGGATAGAGGCAGAATCTAACAGACTGTCCGGGTCAATCAGGTAACAAGCGGCAGAATCAGGTCAGCAGGAAAAAAAACAGTCTACGCGCTGTGTCTCAGGTGAAAAGCATGAACAACCTAACAGCAGGACAGAGCACACACACAGGTTAAATGATGGAGCTCCGGGAGCTGATTGCAGAGACAATCAGTGCAAAGAGGAGGACGGAAATGTAGAATCCACACACTGTATGTATTTAAACACATTTCCAAACAGTGGGAAAAAAATACCCAGTTTTATTATCACAACCCCTTTGGCTTTATCCTGCACCAATGTTGCCCTGTAGGTGGATACACCCCAGTTTTGAATTCCAAACTAGAGCCACACGGCGGTCTGGTATAAAATAGGCTCTCCCACTCTCCAACTCCCACACTAAGCCTTAGCCCTTCACTCAAGCTTCACTCTCTTCTCTCAGGGGAAACATGTATGTCAGAGACAGCAGGTGTGAAGTGAGATTAGAAAGTACAGGAGGAGGAGGAGGGGAGCAAGGATGATAATGGAGAGGGAAGTGAAGAAAAACAAGGATAGTGTTGAAGGTGTGTGTGCCAGAGTCTCACTTTGTATGCAAGCAAGTTATGTTTAAGTTAATTCTGTATGCTTGTGCATCAGCTGTGCACATAAACTACTAATAGTCTTTGTTTTTCCTCAGAGAATGTCAGTTGTCAAGCCCATATGATGGACAGCTTGGTGGCTGGCACCAGTAGATGAAGAAAGCTCCCAGGCAATCCACTCCTCAGAGCAGCAATTATCTCCTAGCCTCAGCCCCACACTATGGGCCTGAATGTGAATGAGCCCAGGGCCATGTCTCAACGTCTGGCATTTCCTCTTTGGGGATGCAGACCACATACACATACGCATGCACATACAACACAGAGTGATAGATGCATACCCTACCGCACATATTAAAAAGCAGGGAGGCAGGCCGACTATAAAATACTGGTACCGCGCTCTGGCGTCGGAACAACTGGTAAATGCATGAGAAATGCAGCATGTCAGCACAGGTTGAAAGTTGGAAGCCTCGGGCAGGAATTGAAGATACAGAATTTGAAACCCTATGGCAAGGAGTAAGACCAGTATGCATTTCTGCAGCAACCTGGGGGCAAAATACATACTGAACACCCGTGTGAGGTGAGCTTTGACAATTAAAATGATAGTGGCCTAAAAATCATTGTGAAAGTGGCAGGAAATTCCTAATACCTGTACTGCATATGAAAATAAGAAAAGAAGCACCAACTACTTTGCAATATTCAGTAGAACAAAAACCCATTTTCTTGAATATTAATTTATATATATTGAATTATATGAATCAATAGCATTGTGCATTCTACAGAATTCAAACTATCACAGGAAAACTGAAAAAAGTGAGATTAATGTTGTCTGACTTGTTTGGCATGAACAGCAGGCCCATATGGCACATATAAACAAACAAAACTACAGTCAATATTAGCCTGTTTGTTTATTTGCTTGACTAGCCCATCATTTACATTGGTGTTTTGTGTCTATGCCCAGAACAAACAGTATTTCAAGAGAAGGCATCTGAACCAGCTGAAGATGCTTGTACTCCCCCCCCCACCATTTCCCCTGAGATGAAGCTACAAACATTTCACAGCTGCTCTATTATTTCCAAGTGACAGTGAACACAACATTCTCTGGTGCTGTGAATCTTGCTGTAACATGGACGAAAGCAGGTAACTAGTCAATAAAACATGACATCTGTTTTGCCTCATATGCCTTCATAAAACACATTTCATATTTTGGTAGTTTTACTATAGAGCAGGCATGAGAAAAAAATAGTAACTATTTCATTGTGATTATGCTGCCTATGATAATCAGCCATTACAATTATTTAATATTGATTAAAGCAAGTGCGAGTGAAAATGTGCAAAGTTTCTGATCATTTTTCCATAATAATAATTTGTTCTTTCAAACATATGCTGCATGACAACTAGATAATATCACAAAATGAATGTTCACTGATTTCCAAAGTGGCACCTTTTTACATGGAACTGTCAGTGGATAGTTATGCCACTAAACAAACATCCCCTCAGGTATAAGTAAACAATGTCATTTGTCCTGGAAAATTACCAGGACATATAGTACATGAAAAATCAGTGATTAGAGAGTCCCTTGACTTTGCTAATGAACTGATGGTCAGTGAACTTGCACAAAATCAACTTCCACAGATGTGTAGTAGCTGCAAAGAGAGCTTTTGTGTACAAAGCGCAAGCCCAGTTCTTGTTTATGTAGGCTACCAGGTGACTTCTAGGAAATGACTACGGGCAGAACAAATCCCCCTATCTCAACAAAGCAAAGACGGTAGCTCTTTTGTGTTAGCCGTATTAGCATAGTGTTGCATTTGACATTTGCTATTTGTTTAAATAGCTCAACTGCTTCCGTTGCATTGATATGTCACACTTGAGTGTGTAAAGCGACACAAACGCATAGTGGCAAGACTTTGTGACCAACAGTGGAAGAAAAAAACGCTTAAAATAAATGATGGTATGTCTTTCTTTGTCAAGAAGGGAAAGCCTCTGGCTAAAATGAGTGTGGATTCTATTTCTCTCTGTTTTCTTCTTCCCTTTTCTTTTTGTCTCCACCAACTTTATTGTTGCTGCGTTATACTGTGTAGACAGAGCTGACAGAGCAATGACACTTAGCACACAGATAGACACATAGCAACTCCAGCTTCTCTGTATGCTCTGCTAATATTGACACTTCCATGCTGAACACTGCCACTATTGAGTTTGGCCATTGAAAATACTGTTTGACCAGTATTAGAACAACAGTGAGGGAACACTGTCTGGGCAATAAGGCCACTACCCCTCAGGTTGCAGCCCAGATAAAAAGGGGTAGACTGTGGGTGTGGGCTGACAGCTCTTTTAAACACACTAGTTAAACATTTAGTGAGTCAGTGTTTTCTGTGTTGGGTTTTTTTTGTGCCTCCTCTTTGTGTACAGTGCTGTGAAAAAGCATTTCCCTCCCTTCCTGATCCCTTCCTGTCACACTTGAACAATTTGGAACAAACACATTTTAATATTATACTAAGATAACCCAAGTAAATATAATAAGCTATTTTTAAATGATGATTTAATTTATTAGGAGAAACAAGCTGTCTAAATCTGGTGTAAAACTAACACAGCGTCTCATAAAAACAACACCATGCCAACAGTCAGACATGGTAGTGGTAGTGTGATGTCTGGGACTGCTTTGAACAGCCTGGATGACCATTGATAATTAATGGAACCAGAAAATTTAAGGGACACAAACAAAAACCAACACAGTAAACACTCACTCACTAAATAAGACTAAAAGAGAAAACGGGTGAAATATATTTTCACAATACTGTATGTACAGAGTGTGGTTTGACTAAGGGTATTCATGAGAACAGTATCTGGTATTTTCTTTGGTTCTTGTTGGTCAAGAGAAAACATGATTTGAAGGATAAAAATACAAAAATGAGGAATGAGAGTAAGTGGAATCAGAAGTAACTACTGGATTTGCATGTTATCTTGTGTTCTTCAAATAACACTTAAAGTTGTTTAGTAGTCAGTTTAAAGAAAATCAAATCAAATCATAGTCAAACACTCCATTCGACTGGAACACTGAGGTTTTGTGGAGAAACCTGATGTAAGAGAAATTGGTTGAACATTGTGAAACATTAGCCTGCGTTTGTGTTAGTTCAAGTTAAGTGTTTACTGTCATTGAAAACCATCAGGTGGAGTTCATTGTCCAGAGGTCTGTCGTCATCATCATCATCATCGTCATCCTCACAAAAACAGGTCATAAAAACATACAAACAGGTTAATCAGTATCCAGTGTTCAAGTGTTCCTGCAGTGTTCTTTGTCTAAAAGAAAGAAACCAGCTCACTCTTCTACACTTTTCCCATGCTGTGAATAACTAACAAAACACGGCCTGGAAAATGTAGCTGATGTTCAGAGAGAGCTAAAAAATATGACACCGTGTGTTTCATATATACATTTGAGAGTAACAGGGGTGTGGTAAGGCAGGTGCACGGGACTGCCACCTTTCATGGTTAGTACTGCCATCTCCTGGTGATAGAGGATCAGTATACATAAGGGGTTGGCACAGTATACTTATGTCAGCTGTCTGTGGCCCAGCACTGTATGTGTAATGTCAGCAATATTGTTTTTTAGATTTTGCACTTAAAGCGGTTTAACTGACACAAAAAAAAAAAAAAACCTGAATTGCCAGATGATGACGATGTCATCAAACCAGTTCTATGACTGTTAATATAATTTCGATTTGACAACTGACAACGGTTTCTACAGTGTTAAGGGGAAATATAATTTAATGCCTGTACAGATTATCATATATTTTCCTTAAGTAATACAACAAATTTGTTCAGTTCTCTCAGAAAGTTCACTTTCAGCAGTTAACTACAGACCTACCTCCCGTGCCTGAAGGTTGAACATGAATCTGTGCAGCAGGTGACTTAAGTACTATTAAAGACCTTTCTTTTTCAAATTCTGAGAACTGAACTAAACATCCTTGGTCCATTATTGCCAGAATAATTTTATTTGTGAAAACAGTAAGCCATAGAACAAGGGCAAATCTTTGGCCTTTTCAAGCTTCAGTAGCCTGATTGATTATTTTCTATTAAATTACCTCTATAGCGCACAGCTATAGTTTTTTCCATCTTTACTGCTGTACACAAACTGATAAAACAAGTGTTATTTATATTGTAAGCAATGTAAAATAACAAGCACAATATCTCCTTATACTACCAACCTTGCCAGGTGCAAGTAATATTACTAGTATAGTCATTTACTGGCATTTTTTAAAGGTATGTATATGAAAAATATGAAAACTGTTCTCCTGCCAAATAAAACTTGTGACAAAGTTAGTTTTCAGTGAGCACCCTCTTATATTTGCTGAGGCAATTATCACTCTAGTTACGCATACATGACAGTTAACATTTCATTGCCGGCAGAGTCACAATGCCACAGCACCACCTGCACCACCTTACTGTTTTCAACCTGTGACTGCCAATAAAATGTTAAACAAATATTAGCTTTGGCAGGACATGGCAGCTTATAAGAACAGTTAAAAATCACTAACCATATTAAATGGTTTATAGATTCAAGTAATAAATACAACTGGACAAAGACAAAGGGCACAGAAAGAAAGGGAAGGTGTTGTAAGGGTGGAGTGCAATGTTAACAGAATGACTCAGCAATGCTTCAGCAAATACAGATAAAGAAGAAATACAAGAAAACTTTTGGAAACACCCACATACTTCTAATCATGTTTTGCAGGTTTTATTCAATCAAATGGTTGTTACTTGGTGTCAAAACAGTATCCAGTGGTCACAAACAAACAAAAATAAATGATTCCCAGTCCCGACATGCTACATGTCGTGGTGATCACTGACAAGACATCAATACCCTGACCCTTGGCGCCTCACCGAGACAGCCTGTCCACAAAGAATTTCCCCAAAACAATCTAATTATTATTATTAGTATACGTAAAAAAAATAAGGACGCATAAATAACAGCAGATTGCTTATTGCAGTCCTTTCTTCTCCTCCCCACTGAAAGAATGACTGCAATGAATGTGACATTATCTTAGCACGAAAGCATACTTGAAGGAAACTCTGTGACGCCTGAATAATGTAGCTCAAGACTTACCGTGACGAAAGTGTAAACAGTTCCTGTCATTCCAGAGCAGTTCTTCCATTAATCAGAACCAATATGGTTCCTCCTTAAAGTGATGTGTTAATAGCTACAGATTTTGCATTTAGCATGTTTGTTTGTCAGGAACTTAAATATCTGTAATATAAGCCTTTGCTGGGCTAAGTACGTAAAGAATCTCTAATGATACATTTTTTAAATGAATTGTAAAAGCATTTGACATAAAAGGCATGTCACTGTCGAGAGCTAATAATAAGTGTCATTGTGTGATCTCCACTAATCACAAGCAATGTGGCTTAGTTAAAAAGATCCTCTCTAAAAAGAAGTTCTACAAAAAAAAATACTAGTATGGTATGCTATTTTCTTGTAGCCAGTGTGAGCTCAGTTGAAAAGGAAAGCAATTATGTCTTGTTTGAAAAGCCACTTGGACAGCTCTCGTGGCTGCCTGTGAGTAGCCCCACTCATATATAACTAATTTCTACTCATTTTCATCCGGCAACTGAAAATGTACCACACTTAACTGTTCCTGCAAGCTTTTATACATGAGCCCCTCCACACACTTATTTTCTTCATCTCAGGTCAACTCAGGCCTTAATAACCACACGTTTCAGAATACAGCATCTTGAAATAGTCTAGTGCATTTCCATACTGTTCAAGGCTCCGAGTACTTACTGGGGTGTCAAAATATCAGCATGTAAAAATAACATCCTTGTCTGGTAAAGGGAAATTGCTACCTCATAAATGATGCAGACTTTAAGGTGCCTCTTATGACCCATAATGGAAATGCCCAGTGATACCTGTCTCATCTCCTCATCCCATATATTATATACCACTTGTGTTGCTTTTGTAAACTGAAATGATAAAATATAAATATTAATATCATCGTTAACTAACTTGTATCAGAAACAAGATGCAACGCATATACTGGTGATGTGACAATATCTGTGTAATGTAATATTGTCGATGAAACTAAATGTGGTTTACAAAGTAAAAACTATGCTAAAATGTCTTGCCACGTTAATCGCATTATTATTGGAGTTCCAACATTAGTTGACAAAGTAAATATGTTGTAAATTCAAATCAGAGCGGCTTCCATGTCTGTAATGAATGTACATTGTTCTTAGGTTTATAAGGTAACAATATTATAATAAAACTAGAAAGTTCCTGGGGAAACTTTGAAGGTGCCTGCCGCCGTACGCCGCTGAACCTTAGACCCATCTCCCCGACCAGAGAGCAGGATTCACAGAGTATTTACAAACACACACAGTAAAC
>JAUMTR010000017.1:12670090-12711526 GCA_032270685.1 Microctenopoma stevenorrisi
GATAATAATAACGACGGTGACATTATCCATAACAATAACAACAGTAAATCTTATCTGAAGTGGTGTTAGTATAGCCACGGAGTGGTACCGGGGTCCCGGTAGAGCTGCCCGTCCACGTAGAGCCGGTCCACGGCGATGAAAGCTCGGGATCCCTTCTCGACGAAGCCGCGGCGGATCGGGAACAGAACCCTGCGTCGCTCCAGGATCTCTCTGGGGAACTGGTCGTTCCCGCTAAAGTCTGTTTCTTCACCTGCTCGTTCTGCTTGAAATGTCCGAACTTGGCCACGATGGGACGCGGCCTCTGCGCTCCGGGCCTCTTGGCCCCTGAGCCGATGGTTTTTCACGGTGTCCTCCGGTAGCTTCAGGTGGGTTTTAATAAATGTCTTAACCGCGGTCTCTGCGTCCTCTTCGGCAGATTCCGTCGCTTTTGGCAGGGGACGCGGTGTTCTGGCTCTTCTTCATGACCAGTGTCGTAGAAGCAGTCAATGTATTCTTCCAGACTTTCTATGTCGTTTTCGCTGTTTAGAGCTTTAAAGCTGTCAAACAGGAACTAAAAATATTGGTTTACTTGTAAATGGGGCCAACAACAGGTCAAGTTTCACCACTAACACGGTGCAGAGGACACATGTGGCAAGTAGGTAAGTACATTTACTTACTGGACTGTGTACTGTACTGTTTTAGCTACAAGTGTGTGGTGCTTACTTTACCTGAACAATTTCACACAAGTTACTTTTGCTTTAACTGTACTAAAATTCAGGTGGGTTTCAAATCTGTTTTTTCTGTTATCTCACACTTTATTTATACGAGAGAAATAAATGATGTATTAATATGGGTAAACCACCTGTCAGTACATGAACTAGGTAAAATATTTTTGTTCCACACTGAGTAGCTATATAGTGAGTGAAATCTTCTGCCTTGATTTTTCTTTACACTAAAACTTCCAGGGGAGAAACTTTAGGCATATTCAATCAATTTTACCTGATGTATGCGCATTTACTAGTGTGCTGCAGTACAGTATGTATATTTACGTATCAATTTCACCTATCTGTACACGTTACAAAATAATAGAATCAGAGTACACTGTATTGTATACGTAAGCATAGTAATAATAATAATGCTAGATACTTTACGTATCCTCTCGGATAAATACTTTGTGAACAAAGTACATTTTGTCAGTGAAGCTGAAACAGATTTTCAACATATTCATCACTGAACCAAATCAATGAGACAACATGGTGTCCTGGGAAGAACAAGCTGTCTAAAGTCTACACTTTTCCATATAAATGAGGGCCAGTATAATTCAATTACTGGGTTGTATCAAGCTTGGAAAGTAACTATTAACTTAGATTAGTGAATTAAAAAAAGCCAAATTTGCCATTTTAACTGATAATATTGCATCAGATTTATTGTACCAAGTGCAGGTAAATGTATTTAGTTCCATCTGCTGTTCGCATTGTAAACTACAGGGTTCTGTATCCACAGTAAAAATGTTTACCTGACCAGACAGTGTATCTTATATAACAAATTATTTTTTTAACTCATACTGAGCTTGTCTCTTCAATACTACATTTTTGCTTAGTTGCCAAAGTATATTTTACGCTTCATTACCAATAGAATATCTTATTGAAGTTTGAGGAAAATAAATAGCTTTGACATTTTACCTATTAGTCAATCCTAGTTTTTAGCCTTCCAACTTAAGCTTTAAACTTTGGGTAAAAGCCACAGTGACCTCTTTATACAACTTACTAAGAGGTGGCACTTTGCCATTAGGATTATTACAGAGGCATAATTTCCCCAACAATAAAAGCTTTGCAATATTTTATCATGCTGTCAACTAGTTTCAGAATTACGACACATTTTTATTAAAGTATGTATATTTCAATCATACTTAATATACAACATTTGTTTGCCTTTCTGCTGTATTGTATTATTGTACTGGAAACAATTTATAATTGCGTCCAAATAAAGATCAACTGAAAGATAACTTATTTAAAAAAAGTAAAAGGAATAAATATTGAATATGTCTAAAGCAATAAAGATCAAGTCTCCACTCTTTTTTTCATGGTTTAAGAAATCATGAGATATGGTGATTAAATGAATTTAATGCCACCAAAAAAGTAGTGTGCTACACATCTTAGGGGTCGTGTAAATAAACAAAAAAACAAAACACAACTTTATAATACTTATTTACAGGTAGCCAGAGATTGATTTCGGGAAATCCTACATTAGAGCTCAATATTTACAGGTCAAACTACACAGCTGTGCTCTATTATTTTGTTCTAAACCATATTGTTCAGGGTAACAGCCAATAAATGAATGACCACTAGAGAAAAAAGAAAAGTAAGAAATTACAAAGTAAAGGAAAAAAAACTCATATAGATGTAAAATACAGTGACAACATTAATAAAAGATTTCAATTACCATGAAATATTCATATTTGGATGTTTAAAATGCCCATGTCTGTCAGCAATAATTCCAGCATTAAAAAATGACACAAATCATAACTGAAATATTCTGCACAGTTTAGTAATGTCAGGTATGGCTAAATTGTAATTGCACACTAATAATTTGTAATAAAGTCAGATAATAGAAAAATACTCATGACATAAAAAAGATGCATAGTTTTACATAGCGTTCCCTTGACAAGCCCATAATCAGGCAACATCTTGTGAAGAAAAAAAAACCTTCGGGTGTAGAACATCTCATGGTTTTCTGCGTCTGCAAGAAAGACAACACAAAAAGTCCAGAAAAAAATGTTAACAATAACATGTGGTTGTATCAACTGACATACCACCAATGACACACGTCGATTATTTTCTTACTTTTGATACCCATAGCTTGAACTTGTGCTTGGCACTGGAGCCTAATCAGAGGAGAAGGTTAAAGGGTTAAAACTAGTGAACCAAAATCCATCATATTTCAACTCACTTAAAATTATAAACAGGGCAAAAGACACGTAGAAGATTATGTTAACCGTGCACATGACAAGAAAGAATAAGCCTGATTTAACACCAACATATTCTGTTCTATTTTAGGTTTAACTTAAAGCCTACCCTGTTTTCTATGTCCTCCAATTGAGTAGGTCCTTCTCCCGACCCTGATCGCCTCTTGCGACTAAAACAAAAACCAAAACATTAGTTCTCTGAGGAAAAACTGCCCAAGTGGAACTTGTTTTTACAAATCTGACTTACGGTCGGTGTAAAAGTTCTAGTTGTGGTACGAGGTAGCTCATTGTCATTCATTCACAAATTAAACACACGTCTATTTTACCTTTGCATTTAAGGATATTCAAATGATGACATGATACAATGTGCATTATTAAAAATAAACTATTAAAATAGGTCCTATCGCTCTGTACGCACACATAGAAACACAGTATTATTGCTTTAGTAGGACTTGGGCAAACACTGTACCTTGATGCAATGGGGCACTCCTGTTTCAGTGTCTCAATGTCAGTAAACTGCACAGCTTGTCCTCCACCTCTCGTCCTAATAACATTACCCTAAGAAACAAACGGAAACTCACACGTCAACAAGGACAATACACACATTCACAATCCACAGCGCGAATGGAGTGTCCTATTATTATGTAAAACACAAACCCAGTGTGAAATCAAATAAAGTGATTAAGTCAAATTCATGCAAGATGCAAAAATTATCAGAAGCCTCAAATTAAGCAATTATGTAATTGTACCTTGATTAATTTGGTCTCGATTTCCCCGTCGGAGGCAAGCTCTTGATGTCTAAGAACATACTTCTGGCATTTAGACAGTGCTTTCTCGTTAGGGGTTGACACCTTGATTGCATTCGGTATGATTGGCCGCATGACTGTTTCTAGGTCCAAATTAGAAGATGGTTTGTGGTCTACCCATTTCTCCCCACTTGCAGAGTGTGACCGCCTGTGCATAGGATGAACCGTGACGGCCGTCTGGTGATCCCAGTGTGAGAAAGAAACCGTTATTCACATGTGACACTAACAGGGAGTGGGAGGGGAGTTTGTTGGGAGTTAGTAGTGATGAGGTTTAATCATTAACAATGTGTGTCTACTGGAAATAAATGCACTACTGGAAGACTCAGCATGTCCTAGTGGATGTAGTTTGTTTAGAAATACATTTTAGAAAATCCCAGGTATTTTAACCCACCCTCTGTAGACTCAAATCACATTCTGGGGTCTTCCAGTAATACAAACGTTCCCACTGCATTGAAAATAACCCAGTAGCATGAAGTAGCATGCAAAGCAATGCAGAAGTGCTGGAAATTGGTATAGAAATGCACAACTACATGCAACACAGATTTATTGTTTTAGCTCCGTGGGAAATGTGTATTCTTAAGCAAAGGTGACGCACACAGCGACGTCTTTAAACATGGAAGGGAATGACCAACGTATTACGTCAACTAATAAGTACTATAAATAAAACAGAAATAAAAAATCTGTTAAAAAAAATTATGTAAAGGTGCAAAGACTACCACCACCTATTAACTCACAGTTCTGTTTCAGTCTCAACTTACAGAGCACCCTAATAACGAGGTTCAACAATTACTGTCTTCCTTCTTAATTGTTTGCATGGCTCAGTGCAGACAGAACATTTTCACGTCTGCGTAATAGCGTGATAGCCAGAATGAATAGTTATTTGGTGTCAATTCATTGCTTTAATTCCTGAATAAAAGGAGATGTTGGCATCATTTAATAACTCGTGAATGTGGTTGTATTAAAAGAAAAATCTGCTGTGTTAATGTATTTTTACTTTGATATTATTACTCATAAACTTTCCACATCAGTGAAATACTACTACAACCAGGTGGTGCAGGTATGTGTGTAGGGAGGAGGTGAGGCAATTCTAGAGAGCATTTGGCAAAAGAAAGAGCTAAACTACTCATTAAATGTGAAATAAGAAGCCAGTAAAGTGGATGTAAAAGCATGACAGATTAGCCTACGGGCCTAAGTCTAGATAGGACTAACATCAGGCTACTTAATGCATATTTACCAAGCAAACATCTACTGATAACATTACTAATGAATACCTACACAAAGGCAATGTTTAAGCTAGCGACTTGTAAAGAAAAAAAAAAACAATTCTTTAGGACGTCTAGGTTCTAGCGCACACTAACCCTTGTGCCTGCCTCTAGGTCTAGCCCATAGACCAGACTTGTAGTAGGGGCCTCAGAGTCTGGTGCCCAGCGCTGGCCTCTCCTGCGACCCACACTGCTGGTGCTGTGAAATGGGGCAGGAGTCCGGCTCCGGCACTGGGGAGAATCGCGATATGGAGCCTGGCTGCTTGACTCAGGGAATCTCTGCTCCCACTTAGAGATGCAGGAGGCCACTGAGGGGTAAGCTAAAGAGGAGGGGGAGGAGGGAGAAGAGGTGGTGGGATAAAGGTCCTGACCTGTCCTAACACTGGCTTGATTTTGGTGACGAGTTTGGCTGAAGTCCTGAAAGTGATGAGGGAATGGGACCAAGCATTGTGGCCGTTAGGAGTCAGACTCAATCACAAGATGATCACAATAATCAGAAGCGTGCAAAACGTCCATGTTAAATCAAGTTTCGTATCAGAGCAAGGAGGTGGATCAGGTAGTGTTACAGAGTGAATGACTCACAGGATGTGGTGACGGTGAGGCAGACCTCTTCTGGGCGATGCTGCGATCTCTTTCTCTCGCAGGCCTCTCTAGACGCTCCGTGGAAGAGCCTGAACTGCTGTTGCTCTCTGTCACTATGGCCTTGAGCTGCTTCAATTTTTCATCCTTCACCCACAGCTTGTTCTGCATCTCTAGCTGCTTGGCATTCACCCGCCTCTCCTAATTACAGAACACATTATTCATATATTATCTTTTTAGGTAAACAGACATACACATAAATATACACCTGTTATTCCATAGTCAAACTATTGCCAGTGATTCCACTCACACACTCCTTTTCCCACTTGTGCTTGGTGTCTGTCACAACACCCTGCATGCGCTGCTCCGCACGCCTCCTCTCCGACAGCTCTTTCTGTAGCCTTTGTTCCCGGCTCTCCAGCTCATGCTGAAGAGAGCGTTTGTCCTGCTCATACATTTCTGTTGTCTTTTGCAGGATATCGATCTGAAGGAGGGTGACAAGTTAAAACGGCAGAAGGTCATACTTAATACTTACTTGTTGCAAACTGAAGAATAAAGTAAACATGATTTTCCATGTGAAAGACACACCTTATATTCCAGAGTTTTGGATTTTTTTTCTAATCGTTCCATCTCCGCCCTCTGGCTGATGATGACTCTGTCCTTCTCAGTCAATTTACCACGTTGATCATGCAGTAACGTCTCCTTTGTGTTAAACTGAATGTCAAACTGCTGAAGCATCAACTTTAGGGAATTTGCTGTAAACAGAAAAATGACTGATGCATCTGAACAAACTGATTGATTGTCTCAGCAATAAATGTGTGAAATTATTTGTGATGTATAAAAAATGCCTGTACCACTTTTGTCGATCTGGCCAATCATCATCTGACGAATTTGATTCCTCCTTTCCAGGACCTCAATCAGGCGGGGCAGCGTCTGATCATCAGCTGGGTCCACCACATCACAGGGGGGCAGCACTGGAAGGCTTTCTAAGAGCTGATCCAGCAGAACGGGGTCATCTAACATGAGAGTAAGAATACATCATTAGGTAGAATTAAAATAGAAGAAACAAACAGTTACTTTTCTGTAACGAGTAGGTGGCATCTGATGCTACAACGCGGCATGTGCACAGTGAACAAGTAGTCATTTACCGCCGTTGGTGGGACCTCCTCGCTCTTCAAGCCGACGAGACAACTCATCTTTAAAGGCCTGGTTTCTGTGTCTGCGTCCCGCAGCTAGGCCACAGATTGGTCTGTCAACGGGTCGCGCCACCTCCACCTCCTGGGTCATCTCTGCAAAGCGCATCACCAGCTGCAGGACACAAACATGCATTTTTGAGAAAAAAGTTCGATTAAATGAACATTGGTTTACATTAAATCATTCTGCAACATAAATACAACGTCTTACCATAGTTTCTTCATAATCATCGGCATTCGGGTTGACACAGACAATCATTCTGACTTTTCCCTCACCATCAAAGTAGTTTTTAAACAGATGTGTAACTTTAGAGTCTCTGTATGGCACCATCTGGAAGAAAAGAAAGCTTGTGTGAAACTGCGCCTACTGGAAAATGATCAATGAGTTACGAAAAAATATATTAGAGAAACAATAAAGAAGTTATGCAAAGAAAAGTAAAGTACTCACCTTATTAGTTCCACACATCTGGTTTTCACGCAGGACTTCCATACATGTGCGCAGTGTCATCAAGGACTGATTAATATTACCTGTGAATAAGATTAAAGTGTCCCTTAGTGTCTGAACAAACACCATTAGGTAAATATCACTGTTCAGAAATGCTGGGAGTCAATGCATGATCCCCAATCAGGAACTAACTGATTATTAGAAAACCATTTTGATGTGATGTTAGCACAGCACGGCTAGTGTGTGACCTCAAACTTTTTAATAGATGTGTAATCACTGAATCTTTTTTAAATGTCTCTGGCTTCAGGAGTAAGTAAGGTACAGACCTGCTTCACGAAGGCGGCTTCCCTCTGCTTTTGTTCTGCTGGTGCGTTCACTGCCTGCCAGGTCAACCAGACACAGCTGACTCACATTCACCTGGTTTTTGTCCTGTGTTTCAATAGCGTACCGTTAGCAGCATCCACATTTAGTTGATTTCTTTATGACACAGAATGTGTCTTTGGTCATGATTTTTGCGCTTTAATTAATAATCACAACTGTTTCACTGCCTTTCTTTGAAGAAAACTACAAAACCCAAAACAATTGTTTAAGCATCTAAGTAGGCATCCTCCTAAACTAAATCACTTTTTGAGACTTAACGTGTTGACACAGAGTCAATACTGTAATCGCTGCCTAATACTGGGGGTGAATACTTGAAAAAGATATGAATGCATCTTTACAAAAAAGTAAAAGTGATGAAAAGGTGAAAAGTTGTAATGGGTTGAATGATGTACCTGTAGGATGTGGTCCCCATCAGCATCAAGTGGTGCCTGAGCCAGCTTAACTGTGAACACACTGTGGGAGCGACTGGATTCGCGGTTCAGCTGAGTGTTTGCTATTCTCCTTTTCTTTTGTCCTGGAGACAGAACAGAGCATTAACACAGTGCGTGACATTAACAGCAGCTGTTAAGAGCTCAAAAAGTCAATCGATTTATTTGTGTGCAAACTTTGAACTGAGTAGACTGTGTAGACTACACAACTTAGACCATAAAAATATATAATGCAATGTAATAACAGCAGTGAAGGGTGTTTCCACTCACCCTTCCAAAAGACCTCAAAAGCCTCCTCTGTGGATTTTACTTCCACTTCTGTACAGCCAGCAACATACATGTTGTGATTCTGATCTTCGCGGAGGATCTTGGATTGAGGTGGTCTGGAACAAATAATGGAAAATCAATACACAGTCATGTCACACGCTGGTGTGTCGCTTTAGTAAGACAAGAAGCAACAAACACTTGATGTTAGTGTCAACAATAAACACAAATGTTTTCGACATGACACATTTAAGACAATCGGGGACGTTTTAGGTTTCCATACTAACAGCAGCAGTAGAGAGCGGGTCGTTAAAGGCAGCCACTAAAATGACAAAGCAAGTAAGCTACACCTATGGTAGTTACAGGGCTTTGGGTAATGGAATGACCTAAGTGACACATCGGTTACAGCTGAGATGACTACAAATAAACACAGTACTGTGTAATGTTCTTTTTCTGGCCACGTACATGAAGTCATTGTTTCGTACAGGCATGCCTCCACTCAGCCACCTAACACAAAACAGGACTTTTAAAAAGCACATTTTTCAAATGAACTAAAACAGGCTTTCTAAAACACAGACAACCTACACTCTGTTTTTTATTTTCAACACTGTGGGTTGTCTTGTGGATCTGAAGCAGCACTGTGATATTTTCTGTCTTCGTTTCTGAATGCTTACACACCTACTGTACAATGAACAGTCAATGAGGTAGGAACACAAATGTATAGGTAAAAGTACTGTACATTTCTAGAGCTTAACTGTGTCTGTGCAACTCAATCTGTGGACAAAACAATCTCATACATTAAAGCCTTCTCAAATAACAATTCTCAATACACAAAAACCACCAATAAATAACCGACTGTAAATCCTGCGTCTTACTTTGGTCTGATTGGGTCAAACGGCACATCCTCAAGGAGATCATAGATATAGTTGTTGTAGATCTCAATGTAGGACACAAAAACACTGTAACAACAGTCTTCATCCACATTGTCACATTTAGACACATCTTCCAAGTTGATCATATCTGCAATTTCTGGGTCAGCCTTCTGCCTAAAAAAAACATAAAACATTTCCTCATTTTATCTGTATTTGTAAAGACCATAAAAAATAGACAGCATCAAGCATAATACAAATACTAAGAACTACCTGGAGGATGGTGTTCTGGGAACCGACTGCTGACTGTCTCGCTTCTGTCTCTCTAAAAGAGCATCTACCTGACTCTGGATCTCCATCCCATTTTTGTCATCTGGTTTAAAGACCTATAATACATTTAAAACATCTGAAGAGAATGTTCCCTCATGCTCAAAAAGCTGTGCAAACCTTAATGAATTAAAGTCGTACAAATCTTTTGGCCTGAAAAGGCCCGATGCTGTTGAAGAGCATGTCCAGAGATCGAGGGAGAAGTCCTCCTTCCCCAGGCGAGCCGGTCATGGTGAAGGTCTTACCACTTCCAGTAACACCATATGTAAACAGCAGACCTACGTGTATTATAAGTAACCACAAAGAGGGTCAGGGTTTCCCGTTATTTCTACACTACTCTGGTCAGATAAAAAAGGATACAGCATCCAAATAAACAGTGTGTTTTATTAAAGCAACCCAGTCTGAAAAGCAGTCAACATTTAAATTGGAGAATCTGCAAATATTAATGACTAAATTAACAAATGTTTCAAATGATCCTCCACTAACCAATCTGTCTTTTTATTACTTAAGATAATTTAGTGGGGTTTGCCACTCACAAAACTCAAAAATCCTTAATCCACTTACCGTTCTTACACTGAATAAGGTCATCTATCAGTGGCTTAGCAATATCCTCAAATAGCTCCAGTTGAGTGGTATTAATACCGAATACCTTTTTAAAGCTGTACTGTGTCTACAAAATAAAGAATAAATATACAGACAAGTTATTCAGCAGAACAAGGACAATAAGAGCCAATATTATTATCATGCTTTAAACCAGTCGGTTTTCAAGAAAGTCCCTGGACTTATCACTAACCACATCACCACAAATTTCTGTTAAACATTTGGGTCTTTTGACGAGATTAACTAAGTGGAAAAAGGATTTTTGTTGATGGAAACAAAAATATTTCACTTATTGTGTCATATTTGCGCCGTTTACCTGGATAATTGGACACCAGCTTGTGAATGTCAGGGAAGAACAAAAACAAATACAGATGGCTATTTTTCTTCACACTTGCCTCTTTATACTCCCCATTGCGGTTGGCTTTAAGACCATTAGGAGCATGCAGCTGGATAGTGGTGCTGCTGATCATCTCAACACAACATTCCTCACATTCTCCTCCAGGTGGTCGTATTCGGCAGTAGACCTACTCATAAAACAATAATTACATTATGAAGATAGTTCAAAGCCACTTCTGTAGCCAAGTCTAGATTCACGGGAATGTATCATAACCATTCATTAATTCAATGTTAGTAGTCCAGTTTCAGGTATTACAAGCATTACCCTCTAAATGCATTAAATCTATTAATATATACTGAGGTCAAAAGTCAAGAAACAAGTTGCCCCACAATAAGTGTTCACTTACTCCAACAGGATCTTTCTCTGTGTTGGCTTTCCTTGGGCCAGGCCTCCGTGGAGTCTTACCCTTGCTGTAAGAAATAGAACATCTATATAACCTGTATGCTGCATTTACGTTACTGCTAGATAATAATCCAGAAGAGACACAACACAAGATGGCCAAAAGTATGTGGACAGCTCAATTTCTTGTCTCACTTTAGCTCCAATACGAGTCAGTCAAGCTCTACTTTGGTTTGCTTAGCAAACCAAAGTAGAGCTTACAGCACTGGGTGTCTGGCTCAGGGACACACCTGGTAGGGGATGCACTAGGAGTTAGACAGGGTTTGGTGGCCTGGTAGCTCAATGGATTGAGCGTCAGTCTGGGATGCAGAAGGTTGCAGGTTCGAACCCCTGTCTGACTCCTAGTCCACCCCCTACCAGGTGTGTCCCTGAGCCAGACACCCAGCGCTAGCTCCCTGTAAGTCGCTTTGGATAAAAGCATCTGCCAAGCAAATTGAAGTAGAGTTTTGAAGCAGAGAATTTCTGCATCTTAGCCCATTGAGCTACCAGGTTCATCACAGTTCCCCCATACTTTTGGTCCTAACATGTAAAAAGAAGACATGGATTGTGTCTAATCTTTGCCAAACATAACATAACATTTACTTATTCCTCAAAAAGTAGTTGCTATTGCTAATAATGCTACTTGTCTTAGATGTGGGATGATGGGAGACTCTCTCACATTCTGATGCTTAAAGTTTTCACTATGCTCACCTGAAAACTAATTTTGCTGCACCTGGTAATACATCCAGTTTACAAGTCAACCCTTGTCCAACAGGCAACACAGAACTGTAAAGGGCAACTTGAACAACTTCTAGCGTGTTTCCTATAGTTATAAGATCTCTCTGCTTCTAGCTAAAACTCCTCTAGGTGACATCATCTATTTCCTCATTATACAAAAGCTGTAGTCTCTCCTAGATGACTGAATTCTAACTGAAGAACTCCCATATCTGGATGGTGATATCATACATACGGGTTTCTGGGCTAGAAGCAGAGAAATATTTTAATCTAGAGAGGGCAGGGGGTAGGCAGCTTTAATACCACCAAAATAGCTTTACTAATACACAACAAACCATAGAAAGAAAGTTTCAAATGTTAAAAAAAAGTAAACATTCAGATGAGCATACATTCAGAGTACTGTAGTGATGTTGCATCTTGTATTGACTACAGAAGAAGAAGAAGAAGAATCCACTTTATTGTCATTGATACATTTTTACATGTTACAACGAAATTGGTTCTCTGCATTTGACCCATCACCCCTGGGGTGACGTATTCTCTGCAATACATCCCAACTGTGGCTGTAACATAAATATTGGTTTTATCGGTATGTATTGAGATCTAACGTTATATCAGTGGCAGTCAACCAAATGATCTAAACTTAGTAGAACGGCGAGCTAAGCTAACGCTAACAAAGCTAACTAATCCTTATTACCCTGACGACTCAGGTCAAAAGAAATTGATAACTAGCGTTTTGTTATTTATCTAAAGGTTTTGTAAGCACATTCGGCAACTGTGGTTGATCGTGTAATGTAAAATACAGGAATACTCACCCTAGTCTCTGCATTGTTGTGGTTGTTAGGCGCCTCTCCTCTAACACCTCACGAACAGAGCGGCTCTTCACGATTTGAAAATTTCCCTCTAGTGAAAAGAACTTCCGCCATAGAAATACGTCAACCAATCAGCAAGCAGATAGAATATTTCATGCGGAAGTCCCGCCCCCAGAGGCAAGATTGTTACGTATGTACTTCAGTGTATTTTGTGATAACTTTTACAGTTACTCAGTTTGGGTCTTTTTTAGTCCGTTTTTAGTCACTCATAATTTAAAAAAAAAACGCCTGCCAAGTAAAGTAAAGTAAAGTAATTTCTACACTCAGACTTAATGATACAAAATACAACATAATTATAAGATTTTATTTATTTACAGTTTTTTAAAATAGGCTCAGGCTTTAGTGGTTACAACATAATACACCGGAAAATGACAGGAAATTACGTATTCTTAGATTCATTTATATTATTCTATATATACCTATTTTTGTTCAGGTCCTGCAATACATTTACATTTATATATTCTGTAAAACATTTTTTGCTTTCCTTGTATTTCTATTTCTTTGTTCCCCAATACAGACAAACTGTTAAAACAGAAGAGAGGTAAGAGATGAGAGAAAATAAAACCAACATTTGGACAATTGAATAGTTGCAGACCCTATTTGTTAAAGATAACACACATTTCAATAAAAATGTAAATAACAACAATAATAGTAATAACAGCTATTTATATCACATTACAGAAGAAAAAAGAAATAAAAGCAATAAGAAAAGAAAAAAAACATTTATTTCACATTAATGGTACATAATTTTTTTTCTTTCTAAACAATCATTTGTAGCAGTAGCTACTTAGGATACTTTTTCGACATAATAACTGAAAGGAAACCACATTCTTTTACGATTTTAAGAGATTTAAATATATTATTTATAGATTTATATATTTCATATTTAAAATTCACAATATGGATATGCATTATGACCTTCTAAATTCACTGCATAAAGAAGGGCTGGCGTTTAACAAGGATTAGGGACATGAATGCTCTGGAGCTTGACAGCACTACTCCTCTGTTACCTTTTTTTTTTTTTACTTTTTTATCTGTCTTGTTTCTTTGTTTTGTTCCTCCAAGTGGTATTGTCTGTTGCAAAACAAAACAAAATTAAATGTGCTTGACACATTAAAACCTTTATAGAACAATAATACTAAATTTAAACTGTATATACATATGCACATATATATTTATAACATTATAAAGCCATGGCAACGGATGGATATGGAACACATGGCACTCCTTTGACACAGTCAATTGAAAAACACTACTAACATTATACTTAAATACTTTTTTTGCGGTAGTAACAGCAACGGTGTGACATTGTGTACTTGGACAGAAGCAGCCATTATTTACTATGTATTAAATGCCTTACATCATCGGTAACATACAATTTATGAAGTTGATAGTTTGCAGTGCTCTTCATATGTTTTGATATGTTTTATATCTCTCATTAATCATACTTTTCTTTTGTCCAAGGGGAAGTCAAAATTAAGTGCTAGAGTTTGAAGTTCAATACCTGCAGATGACATACTCTTCATACATCACATATGTGAAAATCAGAGAAGAAAATAAATCTAACCATAAAGGCACACACACATAATGTGGCTAGCCCACTACATTTGTAGCTTTCTTTGGAACAAGTTTCCTCAGAAACATTTATATTCATAACATATTATGGGAACAAACATTTTGTTGAATTTCCATTGTATGTTTGTGCAATTGATGCCCTTATTTTTAGTTGACCCACACAGCCGACAGCAGTGTAACAGCCAAATACCACAGTACCTTAGTATAAACACTACTATACCTCCTCCCAGAGTTTTTTTATCCACATTGTGCTTATTTCACATGTCTGTATGTTTTGTGACCAGCTGAGATCCGCCAGCCGTGACTTATAGCGCTGGAGATCTAGCAGTGGGTGCAGACTTTGCTGAGACTTTCTTTGGACCTTTACCACGTGGCTTTTCTTGGCAGACTGTCGCACAGAAGAGAGGTAGACTGAAGATGATAATGATGGCCAAACTCAGCACCACACAAAGCAGCGCGGCACCCACTGAGTTGCCAAATGTGATGGGAATGGAGTGCTGAAGGAGCCAGGGCCGTCGTGTCTCCATGTCCTGTTCAATGGCCTTTATCTGCATGTAAGTACCGAGGATGGCGCACACATGGAAGAGCTGATGGCTGTGACCTGCAGAGGGAGCAGTCGAGTTATTTTTGAGCTCAGTGCAGCACTATGTGGAAGAACAAATGTAAAGTCTAAAGGTGGTCATGACTTTATTCATTATTCACCATATTGTGTAACACAAATATAATAAACACATATAATGTCTTAATATGTATCTTGCATGCACAATAATTAACGTGCAGTCTTCAGCCCGAACGTGAAATCAGACCGTGAGTTATAAAACACAGTGCATTCACACCTTGCTCTCCCCTTGTGATCAGTAAGCTCATTATTTGAACTATGCAGAAACATAGTTCAAATAAAGTGTAATAACTTTTCATTCCATTTCCTTTTTAATTGCTTTTTATTTGTAAAGATGGCTAATTGTGCCATACTTAAATTAACTGCCACACTGGGAGCAACACAAGTTTCAAAGTGAAATTAAAACAATAAAAACAAGTTTCTCAAGTTTAAATGGGCAACTTGTTGGCGATGGACACCCATCATATGGTGCACCTTATGCATTTTATTTACATTCCTGTTTTAACTGTGCTTTGGTTCTCAACAACCCCTGAGGTAAATACATACAGCTGAACTCTACACTATGTTCACAAGCTACTTGTTCATTTGTACCTGAGCTTTTAGTGGTGACAGTGAACAAAAAGGTGCATTCCTGGCTCAGAAAATCAGAACAATCAGCTGCAATGATCCATGGAACAGAAGGGAGCTCAGAGTTTGGATGCCAATTATCTGCGGGCAGCCAAATCGATGCTTAACCCTCTTATGAAATGACTACACCACCTTAAGTCCTACCTATGTAGTCGAAGCTGCCTGGTGCCAGACGTTCAGGTAAATGTGTAGCAAACAGAAAGCCTGTGAGGAAGGCCAAGGCAATGTGGTTGTAATGGAGGATGTTTGTGTTGTTGTCAGTACAGCCTTCTCCTACACAAAGGAACACCTGTGAACGCAACACAAGCAGAGCATATTCAATAAATTACAGATGGGCCGTAACAGTGGTGTCTCAGTAGTATCTCAGTAGTATCTGCCAGTGCTGAGTAACTCACTTAATGCTGTGGTGGTAAGAATGGTTTGGAAGCAGTGCACCTGTCATTTGGCAATACCTCTGTGTACAAATTAATACTAAGGAGTACTCACGTTTATTCTAAAAGGGGAACAGCCCAGACAGCGGAGCTCAGGCAGCTCTATATACAGGTATTTAATAACTATCTGCTCTTTTGGCAGCATTTTTGCATGCATCTCCCACTGCTTTGTAAATCAGGTCACTATCTTGACTAAAATGATTGATTTCTTTTATGATATAATAAAATGGCTTGAAGGCCATTTTATTTTGCACCTCACACCTTTCAGGCGCTGGTGGTTTTAGCCATGTTTAATGTTCAATACTACTGATTTCCATTTAAAATGCTTTAGCGAGATTTATTGCATTACACTTCAGAGGGCTGGCTGCTCTAGACCCAAAGACTGAAACCATGCGTGCCCAGTAGATGTTTTACTCCCAGTAAATGTTTTACCTCAGTCCTGCTAACAGAGAAGGACATTTACCTCTTAGCCATAAAATGTGAGCGTTATGTGAATTAAAAGTCATTTCTGAAACTATTCCACATGAACAGTTTGGCATTTACTGTCCCTTCTCTAATTCAATACACTTAACCAGAAGACTAATTCCAGTTTGATACCAGTTCATGTTTTAGGATAATCTCAGGAAATCAGAGATAAATATTAGACTGTATGCTCCAAATTCAGGATCCAGTAAGCTACTCATTTACCAATTCCTTTTACAAACACACAGCAATGTTCCTTGCTCTCAAATCAAATGTAAAGGAATCACATGTATGAAGAGCACAGACGTGGCCTTACCCTGTAGAACAGAGGAATGTTGTCAAACAGGTAGGGGTAGGCAAAAGAAACAACACGGAGCATTTTACTGAACTTTGGACTCTGACACTCAGGGAACCTGAAACAAATGAAGGTTTTGACAAAGTTACTTATGAAGTATTAAGACTAATACATCTGTACCGTGTCCTTCACTCTCTCAGTTAAACTGCATTATGAAATGTACTAATATGTATAAAGTTGATTCTACTTTATTACAGCATAACTTTAAACTATACAATTATATTATAATTCAACTTCAAGTGGTCTGGGGGTTTTTGTTGCGCGTTCATATTGTACATGTGTAGCTTCTTACTGGCAGCTCTATTATCGTTGAGTCGAACAGCATAATAGTGCATGCCATTTGTGAACCAGCATGATACGCTTGTCTGCTGAGGATCAAGGGGACACTGGCCACACATTTCTAAATAAGGGAATCCATTAAGCAACACATAAATGACATGTTTCACAGAACTTTCATACACACAAGTTAAAAAAATGTTATTCATAAATTGCATTAAACCAGAAGACTTTAGCATCTTTGCTTTTGAGTCGTGGTCGTAACGGACATTTGTTCAGCTCCTCCAACCTGCTCAGCTGAAACTACACTTGAAGCTAATCACTGTTCAGGGTTGGTCTTTAACATCACAGTGTGGTAACACCCATTGTATTAAACACTGAGTTACAAGAGTGATTTAGTTAACAAAGTCCGTAGGATTCATTTAAAACAAATAAGAATATATTGGACCAGATGGTCCAGAGGAGCAGATTCTTAGCAAATGTGTTTTATTTACCTCCTTATGGTGTCATGGTTATATTGTAGAAAGGGCAAGCCAAGCCTTAGCAGTGGGGCGAGATGAGTGAAAGAACAACAATTAGCTTTACCACGTCACCATCAACCATCAGTTTTAATCTACAGGAAAGTGAATCTAGCATATAAACTTCTAACGTGCTAGATCGCATTTTTATTATGATGGTGTTCAAAAAAATCCTCTGTTGATCTTTGAAAAACCCTGAAAGTTCCTTACCACAGTTTTGAAGATACCGTGTGATTACAAAAGAACTGTTTAGATAAAAATATTCTACCCACACACCCCACTAAAATCAGTTTTATGTTGTTTTCCAAGCTGTGACTCCGTACAAAGGTGTTGGTCAGGATTCACATTTATGTCAATACTTTCCATCAAAGCTTTTTGCAGTGGGCAACTTTTTTCTGACTTCTGATTTTGGGCTGTATAAATACACTTGATTTGATCATGTACCTGCCCTTATTGTGCAACAGGAGAAAAGGTTTTGTTTCAGGTATGTGTCATGAACATAATGGACCTGAAGTTCAGGTGCAGGACCACGCCTCAAACACTCATCTCCCAGGCATCAGCCTATTCATAGTGCATACTGCACAGTCTCCACACCCACCTGTGGGAGCTCATTTATCCTCATATTGTTTAATTACATTTTGATTAAAAAAATGTTCTATCTCATGAAATTGTATTAGTTTCAGCTTATTTATATTTTTATACATAGTAGTGTAAACAAGTGGAATATTTTGTATAAAATAAGAAAGAAGAGGAGTTCTGGCCTAGGAAGTATTCTCCTTATTATGAAAAAAAACAAACAGTTTTAAACATTTTGTTCTGCAGATAAAATAATCTTTTCGGGTTTTTTTTAAGATTTCAAAAACCATGGCACATCTTTAAAGAAACCTTTTGAAAATTTTCAGGGAATGTGCCTTTCAGAAAATTAATGTTTAGCACTGTAGCTAATGTTAGCATTCCATTACCCTTTGCTTAGCATATTAGTCTGGGTAACATAGCTGCAAGTAATTTATCGCACTGTACCTGGAGTAGCAGGCCAGACTGGTGCAGATGATGGTGTTGAACACAGCTATAGGGATGTAGCACTGGTGGAAGAAACTGTTCACCCACTTGTCCGGAAAAACGTAAGCTGAATAAGTAATTGCTGACCCTGCAGGAGGACACAAGTGTAAACTGTTGGGGTGTATGTTTAACATGAGTAACAAGTATCTTTACACTCCAATCTAAAGGGTTTATTATTTAGGATTTTTTGATCAGCACGATTTACATACAAAAGAAACAGTTGACAGTGTGAAGCCGGTGTCAGTACAGTGGCTCTGTGTTGTGAACCACTACACTCACCCAGGCTGTAGAAACTGAGGGCACCGTAGTCAAAAAAGAAACAGATGTGTCGTGCCCGCACAGACATGCTGCTGAAGGTGTGAGCACAGCTCGACGCCAGCGGATACATGCAGCAGGAGAGCAGGAGGATCACCAGAGGCCAGGTGAAGGCATCCTGCCATGCAGTCTGTGTTAGCACCACCGTCACTAGTTTCCATAGGAAGTACCTGTCAGGAAAAACACATCACACTGAGTTGATTAAATTGGACTGGATGCAGTAATGCTGTTTGCTGAATCGTTTGTTGAATCATCTAATGCACAGCTAGATCCAGTTACAAAGTGTGTTTTTACATCACTTACTTTGAAAGCCTGGTCAACATATCAACAATCAGGCAACGAATCATCAAAAAAAATCCAAATACCACAACATCAGTGAGAATCTGTCTAAACGAGTGAAGATTACAAATGCAAATAGTTCCACAGTGGAGATGAGAAGCGGAGTAAAACATATTACTCTCTCTAATAGTGTCCCATCTGGAATATTTTCACATAAATGTATATTTTAGATAACGAAGGAGTAGCTAAACATGTTGTGTATATTTGTGTCTAAGTAAGAGACAGACCAGTTCTAGCATGCCCTTTAAAACCTAGAGACAGTAAATACTAAACCATCAAACCAATCAGAGTAAAACATACTGATGTAAAATGCTCAACACTTTATCCACATTAGTACAACACAAAGAAAGATGCTTCATTAGCCTTGTCCTGATGTTTAAAAGACAGAGTAAACACACACACACACACACAGGTCCTGCCACTGTACGTCAAACAGGTTATTCAGAATATGACGTTTTCACTCAGTTATATCATGCATGTGTCAGCAACTGTTGTAGGTTGCATAACAGCCAACAGTGCTGCACAAAAAGCTTAATCTTATCAGCAGGCCATAGCTTTCAACATCTCAGTGCACCTCATTAACACATCGACATTATTTGTGCTTTTCCTTATCATCACTGAGCAGGTAAAGAATTGTAGCTACTGGCATGAAAACCTTATGAGCGCACATCTGCTCATAAGCTGTAGCTCTACTCTGGGCCCCATGACACAAACACCCATGTGCCCCAGTACATCCACAACACACACACACAGACATACAAACAGACACTCGTGCTTTCTCTGCGGGCCACACAGTCTAAGCAACTGGCATCTCAGCAGGGAGGAAGTGCGGCGTGGCTGGTGGGAACAGCAAACTCAATAGCGTTTTAATTCAGAGGTACTGTCACGTGAACACACACACACACACACACACATAAGCAAGTGCCACCAGCAGCAGCAGTTATGATTTTACTTTCATGCTATGATGTTTGCCAAAAAAACAGAGGCAACATCAGAGCTGACATCAGGAGTTAAAATATAGTTCCTGGGAAATTGCTTTTGCATCTCTTTTTGGCTTTTATTTGTTTACTGATTTAACTTAGAGGCGTTTTGTCTTCGTCTTCAATAATGTCGAAGCTGAGAAAGTCCAAAGCTACGGCAACAAACTGTCTTTTAGGTTTATTACATTTTAGGGGCAGCTATTCTAACTGAGATTAATATGATAAAGTTTTACTATCAATCTTTAATCATATTTAACATGGCTAATTCTTGCTGTTAATGTTTAGAGTTCAGGTCAGTTAATTGTCTCCCAGAACTAGTTTATAAGTCCTGCTGTCTGACCACGTAAGTCAGTCACGTTTTTTTAATTGTTAGGCCACACTGGACGATCATGGAAAAAAGTAGTGTTGTTTAAAATGGCACATTTTCAGAGTGTCTTCCTGAGATGATTTTTAAATTGTTGTTCACTTAGAAAGTGCCAAAGATAGTAACGTCTAAAGAGACAAATTCTAGTTCTCACCTCTGTGCAGCTGGTCAGTGTCACACTGTTATTTACAAAGTTCACAAAATCACAGGGACACAGATTATCTTATTTTACAGGTGCACCCCCACACAGTCACGGTTTTAAGGTACATTTTCATGAACACTGTTTTGCATAACCACAGTTTTTGTGGTTGCATCCAGCAAGTAATCATAGAATGACCTCCACTGTTGTCGTGGTGATCAGAGAGAAAACCATAGATCTATTAACTAGACGCCTGACACAAAGAAGACTGTTGTTTAGGGAGACGCTGGGTTGTTGAACTTACAAACACACCTGTCTGTGCATCCTTATCATACCGCATCGCAGATAGTGAGGATAGTTTAAGTCCTGTGAGTTATTTGACATATAAATGCTCTGTGTCCATTGTCTTCACTGCTGTCTTTATTAAAAATCCACAGCTCTATTCAACTCCTTAAATATCATAGATGCACCTATAGCACATTTATGATAGATAATATGTGAAAAATGAGCGGCAGCTGCCAGAGAGCCAGATCAGATATGACAAATCCTCCTTCTTTGTTTGATGACAGGTAAGCAGCTACGACTTCAGAAATGTCATGCAATAAATATACTGTATGTGGAAGATTCTAGGTAACTCTCTGACCTACAAGCTTTACAAGCTTTGTGAGATTCCTTTTTTTACGAAGCGGGCTTCTTGTTGTTATGTAACCAGTTGCAAGTTGCTTGCTTCAGTAACAATTTCTGATTATGAAGACATTCAAACTCACAGATAATGCAGGAATTGATTTTACGTGACTGTGCTGCAGGGAGTCTCTTCTACATATAATAAAACAAATTTACCAAACTAAATAGTATAATGTCCATATTAAAATTGCGATGCCTTGCAGTAACAATATAACTTGTCAGCTGTACCATGTGGGCACAAAGTGAGTCCAGATGTTGAGTGTCTCATTGGTCAGTTGGAAGAGGCTCAGGACGCAGTCAGTGGCTGAGCTGCAGGGGTGTCGGTACCCTGAGATGATGCTGTCCTCATGGAAAACCTTGAGAGAAAAAAATCTCTGTGAAGTCTACTCTGGAAACAAGAATACATCCTACTAAACAAATCTAACAGCTGATTTGTTTTTGTCCTAAGCAACTATAGACTTGTAGCAAAAGCTAGACATCACAAAAATTTGGAGCATCCTTCCCATACCAACACGTGCTTTGATCTGCACCACAGTCCCAGGTAAAACTGAGGAATTAGTGTCATGAAGTGAAATATGCGTGTGTAAATAGGTAGATGTAGCCTAGATAGTGAGTTGAGAGAAAAACGAATAGACCTTTGCGCACTTACTTTGGGTACTTGATTGATGGTGAAGACTCGTGGTAATCTGATGAGGCTGAGCATGATTGTTTAAGGTGCTGCTGCTGTCTGGGAGGTGAGCTGAACTGACGCTGCTGGCAGGGTGTGCCTCTAGTCTTTATAAGGTTTGTGTTGCCATGCTGTTCTCAGCGAGACAAAACACTGTACCTGTGCCACTCCTCCTCCTCCTCCTCCTCCTGCTGTCTCTATGAAGCTGGAGCATACATGCACACAGGTGTGTATTCACACACACAAAGACGTATCCATGCATATATAGGATAGAACTGCTACCTGGCCAAAGGTCAATCATTTCTCAGAAAAGAAAAACAGGTTCTTCAACCAAAATCATGGCCACTATTCATAGATTCGTCCAGTTTTATCTAAAAATACTGTTGTTTTAAAAAAAAAAAAACATGTCTTAATGTCACTGTCATTTTCCCTCTGTGAAAAAGGACGGTCAAGCCGGTAGAGCAGGTCTTATAGAAACATCTTTCTTCAGTTATTTAATACCGGCTGTGATTGGCAGTACCACTAAGCAACTGAGGCTGATAGTGTCTGCCTACTTTCCTGAAACAGAAAATCACAGCAAGTGCAGCAGATGTGAAGCCCAGCCCGGGTTGAACTTAACAAGTGCTATCTTAGTTTCCGCCCATCCCGATCAGCCCGACACTGTGCATGAAGGGTGTGAATCAGCCGGGCAGAAAAGTCAACAGAGTTCCTATTGTGACACTTTCTTGCCGGTCTCCTGGTTAAAGCGACATGTTACCATCTGCCCCCCCCCGTCACACCCAGCAGAGACGACCACAGTCGTCTTATCTTGTTCAAACTTTGAAGCAATGAAAGCAAACATGTCTCACTGCCACCACAGATTTAGGAAATGAAGAGTGGGGAATTATATTTGTAGTCTGTTTGAAATTTGCCTTATGTTTGGTTTCAGGTAAATCTGCAGTATACGCATATAAGCAATCAGTGAACATCTCAGAGTGTCATGTTTGCCTAAAGCAAAAGTGTAGTTAATGCTTCATCTTAAAGGCTTTTTGGATCCAAGATAAGTTATTTTTAGTTTTTCTAATTTAGTTTTGTTATGCCATGAAAGGAAAGCTGTAAGTGTAAGTAAAGCTGATCAGCTGTTTGGCTTTCATTAAAAACACTTTCACTAATCCACCGTGTTGTGTTGTAAGCTGCGATCACAACAGCTCTGTGTAGCAAACTCACAATGAATGTACTAGAGCAGGGCACCTTGGGATCTCATTCCGCTTTTTCCCAGCGGAGCAGAGCAGCAGTCAGAGGCAGAGCAATGCCACGGGCCTCCAGAAAAAAAAAAATAAACAGGAGACACCCGCTGGACGTTTCTTTGCTGTGGGCTAGAATCAGTGCTGTTAATAGGTAAGTCCTCAAGGCGGTCAGGTGCCAGTGGATAGAAAACAGGGGTCAGGTAACAATAACACAGTTATGCGTAGGAATCTCCAGTATTGGCTTAAAACAGAAGAGGTTCATCACAGTATACATGTCAACACCTACAAGTTAAACGGAATCACAGCACCGGCTGCTACTGTTTGATCATCAGCCACAGTCCTTGTTGCTATAGGAAAACTGCAGGTGGTGTAATGCCCGTGGCCCCTGAAACCCCCGAAGGTCACAAGAAACAGGGTTTAATAAGCAACAGGGTTTAAACAGCATCTTAAATTACTGGCATGAGAAGGTCAGTAGGTTGGGTGCTTTTATTCTTAGAGTAAAAAACAATATTAGCACAGACAAACTATGAAATAAATAATGAAATACAAAGCATGTAAAAGTATATAAAGTACCTGAATGACTAAGTAGAGAAACATAATTAATGCGGATGCTTCTATACAGGGCAGGAATGTGTCAGTGGTCTTTGTAAGAGTGAACCAAGAGAATAATAGAGATTGTTTTTTATCCTTTTATTTGAGCAGAAGATACTGATTCAGTACCTGTTGATGTTGGTGCCGAGACCTGTGCCGTCCCATCTCACCACAAGGTGTCAGTGTTTTTATAGAAAAGCTGCACAAGCTTGGGCGTGAACACCTACTGCAGTTGACTGTGAACATAGACTGCAAAGCAAAACCACTTTTGTTATTTCATTAGTCTGAATGAAAGCATTCGACGTCCTCAAACCTTTCCTTAAGTTTCTATGTTTTGCTTTTGTGTTTTATTGATGTTAATTTATCCCTCGGTGACCTAACAGCTACAAAGCCACCGTCGCTGCAGAGACAGAGAGGTCTTGCAGCGCTGCTTGCTTCTTCTATGTCAGTTAAAGAGAAAAAGTTACATGTTTATCTCCCTCTCTCCTCCATACAAGCCAAACTAAGCCTCCCATGGCAAACCCTGGATGTTTGTGTAGCATCAGCACTACTACTAGCATTGATTGAGTGGCTGATAGAAATGATATGTCCTTTAATAGCACTTGTTTCTTCATACTTCAGATAATTGTAAGGAGAAGCACAACTAATACGGATATTTGGTTTACATATGCTGTGTTGCAAAGTAATTCTACAGTATTCTTTAGCATGTTTAATATTTTTATACTATACACTTCTCCCCTACATTTCACATTTTTACACCTAGCTAAGTCTAATTTCGAAGTATTTCACATACGAGTCCGTAATAACCATCAAATCATGGTGGGATACTTTTTTCTAACATGCACTGAAGCAAAACTACAAATCAGTCCTATAATCCCAGCTTGAAAATTTCAATGTCAAAACCATCAAAATAAAAATATGTATAATTCATGCAAACTGCTCTTGTTAGTGTTGTATATTATTTTAATGGATTACTGCCTGAGCAGCAATTTTAAGGTAGTGGTTGTTCATGTTTCTGTAACAGTGTTTTCCTTTGTCTTGCAGAATGATTATATATCCTATGTGTAAAATCCTTTTCACTTCTTGTCAATTCAGCTGACAAAGAAATACAGTTGAGCAAACAATGCCAGGTCATTTTAAAACACAGTGGAGCTAAAATGGATATACATTAGTAAAGTATTTCACATTTGTATTTTGGTACAGCAGTAGAATACGTGTTATGTCATATTTTAGTTATTTCAACACTGCAAACATGTCATTATAATTAAGACATAAATGTGAATATACACGACACTAAATCTTTTTCTTCACATTTACTTTTTGATCTGCTGAGCTTGTGTTGCAGCAGTCTGCTGTGCTGCAGCTGCTCCGAGTTGCTGCCTCCCTTGTGTTTTGGTTGATGAGGTGTAATTTGTGTCTCCAAATGATAAGACTGAATCTCCAAATGAGACAAATACATTATTAATAATTGCTAGACTTCAGGCACTTTTTTTTCCCCTGTTGAATCTTAGTCGCTCCCACATTTTTCCTTTTTAGCTCAGTTCATCTGACTTGTTTTCTCTCCTGTATATGTCTCTCCACACCCTACTGCTGCTGTGTGTCCTCATTGTCCTCTCCCACTATCGTCTTCATCTCTGACTTGTTGGTGATTTCACTGTGGAAGACTCTTTCCCTCTCAACCACATGAACTAAAGTGCACTAGCTGCTTTTTACCGGGTTATTTTAGGGTAATTTCTTGGTCTCTTGTGTCCGTTTAGAAAAGAAAATTAGACAACACAGTCTGCTCAGTTGCACAAACATGCAAGACAAGAAGTGAAGTTTGAAAATGATTTGGCACCGCATTGAAAGAGAAAACATATTTACAACTGACTGCTGTTCAGAAGATGGCAGAGTTTTAAAGCTATAAACTATTTTGGGGGAACAGGAAGCATCTACAACCTACCTTTGCTGTAAACTGATGACATTTGGTTCATGATTTGTATTTCCTGATATTTGCATCTAGATATGTTAAACAGCACAGAACATGTCTTCGTTTTGTATCAGATAATGTTATGTCAATGGTCTATTGATTAAAACGCTGCTGTGTTGTACAGAGAAACATACTTTTAAGGCCATCATCCATTGCAATCAGTTCACTGTATGTTTGCATGTCTGGAGGGGAGGAGCAGACTTACATAAACTTACTGCAGCATCTTTTCTCCCTTCAGTCTCCTAAGTCTTAAACCTTTTCTGTCTGATTAGTTTGTATGTTGAGTTGACAGAATGTTTTGGATCATTGCCTTGATTTTGTCCTGGAGCTACATTGGCTCAAATAAATCCACACAATACAAATGTGCTTTTCACAAGCAGCATCAGCCAAAGCATGTAGCTTCTTCGTAGAAGTGGCCACCGAGTCAACATCATTAGGATTCATTCATCATGGTAAAAAGAACCTTAAACATCAGAAATGACTCATAAAAATGTTGCATCTTTTTTTTAACGGTCCTCTTCTAAGATTCCCAAACAACACAAGGAAATCCACGAATGCAGAGTTCAACGGTGTGTTAATTACAGCAAGTGGGTAAATTTATGGACACCATAAAAGTCTCTGGCCATTGTACCAAGGACTCGCTGCAATGTTATCACAGCCATCTGAAAGGCATCTGAATGGCAGCAGAAGAGGCGAGAACAGAGCCTGTGAAGAGACTGAGCTTATCGGGTTTATGTAGGGCTAATTACAGGACTGGGAGACAGACTCGCTGTCAGGAGGGGCGGTAATATTGTTAGCGTCAGGGAAAGAATGAGATGCGTGGGGTGAAGTCTGTGGTTGTGACGGAGAAATTACTGCTGGATTGTATGAATGCCAGAAGATCATGAAAAATGCAAATGGGCAGCAGGAGATACAGTCCTTCTCAGGTGTCCAAGCTTCTCGCAGGATCAAAGTAGCCTAATAAGGATCACCTTTTAATCAGGATTGTTTTTCTTCTAAGCAGTTTCAAAGAGGGATAATCGGTATGAACAAATTCATTTTCTGTGTATTGATTAATCCAGTACGGAAATATTTCTTATACTGTTCTTGGAACGTAAACTGCTGATGTGAGAAGAGAAAAGATTAGAACAGAGGTTTATGAAAAATGCGTTTATTTTTTAACACCTTTAAAAAGCAAAAATTTGAAGCACAAAGATTTACTCTGTATATAAACACCTCTCTACCTTGGACTTAAAAAATGGTAGCATTTGCACATTGTGCTTCGACTGCAAAGTCTGTACAACTGTTCTGGGTCTCCTGTGGTGCCAGGACCCAAGTAAACATTTTATTGCATAAATCACGTTTGACCTCAGTGGTCAAAGCCTTTAAACAGATAGTGGAAAGACAGAAAAAAAACCCACTAAAATGAGGAGTAAAGTTTTTATACCTATAACACAGTGAACAATA
Source organism: Microctenopoma stevenorrisi (assembly GCA_032270685.1). Lineage (NCBI taxonomy): Eukaryota > Metazoa > Chordata > Actinopteri > Anabantiformes > Anabantidae > Microctenopoma > Microctenopoma stevenorrisi. Next base: position 12,697,210 of record JAUMTR010000017.1, read on the forward strand.
ATAGCAGCTTTCTCAATGAAGGCGTCGCACATTGTCCTGAAAAAAAAGAAAAAGAAAAACAAGTTCTCAAAGAAAATACAAACAAAACTGCGTGACAATAAATGGCAGTTGTGCTTTCGTCTATCTAGTAAAACACCTTATTCCTCTGAAACAATTTCTGCAAATGATGAGAAAGAAACAAAATAAAACTCAAAACACAACTAACAAAATAAGCAAATCGTTCAAGGAGATTTTGCAGCTGTTGGCTCATTTCCCTTTAAAACAGTAGCTGACTAAATGCTAATTTCTAGTTGCACACATCCCCTTTACGTTAAGTTAGAGTTAAATATCTTGTTTATGTCATAATCTATTCAACCTACAGGTAAAAAACTTGCTCAGAAGGCAGTGTCTCTCCAGTGAGACTTCATTAAAAGTGAGAAATCATTAAATGCTGAATGGAAATCCGTTTGCACAAAAATATACACATAACTTTAATCAGTGATTTTGGTATAAAGAAGATGGAGAGAGTTGATTACATAAAACTCAAATTCCTGAATGTTCCCTAGAAACTAAATTTTTCTTTGTTCTGTCGAAATGATAAAGACTGAATTTCACAGATCATCATGGGAAGAAAATGCTTCTTCTGTGAAGTTCTTCTTGTGAACATTTTACTTGCACTAGTGCCCAAAACTGAAAATGTCCTCGTCTTCTTTTTGTATGAACTGTAACATTAAAAACAAAGTCAGCACTGCAAATAATACAAATAAAATTTGCATTATTTGATTTAAATTTGAGAATAAAATACTGTTTGTAACTGGGCAGACTGGATCACACGTGCATGGTATAGAATGTCCTGAAATAGTAACTGTTCAATTAGTGCTATATACACACACACACACACACACACACACACACACACACACACACACACAGTACACCATTATGTGCAGCTACTATTTCTCCATTCAAATGACTTTTTCCTCATATTTGACTTCATTGGTAAAATATTACAACTTTTCTTCCTGAAATATTAAGACTTGTTTCTCAAAATAAACAACTGCCTTAATACTCTGATCTAACCCCACCTAAAAGTCCCTTGAGCAGAGGTGACATTGTAAAATCAGGAAGATGTTCCGACCAAAACAATCATTTTTTTAACAGATGGAAATACATCACGAGTCCCTTGATTTAGTCTCAATACCCGACACTCTGACAACCTTTCAGAACATTCACCATCCACACCTCGCGGAGAACACACCAGTCTGCTTCTCCTGCTTCCCATTAATAATCTTTAAGGTAGATCGATGAAAGTCTCATTGATGCTGAAGGCTCCACTTTGTTTTGTTTGTGAGTGTGATGCCAGTAAATGCTGACTCATCCCCGACTAGCATCAGACTCTCCAGCCTATTATCTAGGTGGATTGTTTGAGCCTCTTTCTCCGCGTACAGCGATCAACAGGGCAGCGCTGCCATTAAAAATGCTGAGTTCACGCTCCCACAACAATGGAGAGGAGCAACGAAAGCCTGCTGGGACTAACAGCCTCTTCATGTTCTTCAGGAATTCACCTGCAGCGTCAGTACTCCTGACATCGTCTATTTAAATGTTAGAAACCAACATGGTAGTGAGACACAGCTGTGCCTCCGCTGCCCACATGACCGTCTACCTGAATACACAACGCTGACATCTACACCACCTACACTTGTATCCCGCAATTATCATATAGGAGAGTTATCGAAGAGCTCAATCCAGCATCTCACAGGTCAAATGGGGCAACAGAAATAGTAGGGACAACTAATTCTGCCTTAAACCATAGGAAATAAAAATGCATGAAGCTTTTAATGCTTAACGAGTCAATCTGAAGATAACTTCTGACCTATAGCTAATTGAAATAAAAAGTTTATTAATTGTGTCTGTGTGCACACTGTACGGGATAAAAGAAGCTCAAAAAATACAAAGCTGGACCCCCTTCGACTGAGCTACATAATAGTTCCCAGTTTTTAACATTTATTTGGTGCCATTTCTGAGAGACAGTACACCTCAAATCATAAAAAAATGATTGGCAACGCTGCCAGAAACTGCTTATCTGTGTAGCACAGTCTTTATACAAGGAATTAAATAATTCGACATTCTTTATTGATCCCCTTGGAGAAAGTGATGGCGCTACTACAGGGTTTCAGCGTCTTGTGCAGAGACACCTCGACTTGTGCCAGGCAGAGCTGGCAGTCGAATCCCCGACCCTGGGGTTCATATTACTATTGTCACGTCCACTTTAAGACAAAACTCCCCTGAAGACGTTAAGCATCATCCAAACGGTGCAAACAAGAACTTTTAGCCAATAAACACAACCGTCATTTGTGATCATCTGCGACCACATCAGTGGGATCACAGTCCAACATCCCTGTTATAAAACACTCCACTGACTGAGCTAAATTTAAAGTCATACTATTTGCAGCTGTGTTCTGCAATAACATGTAAATTATTCATTTTTTTGTGACCGATTTTGGTTCCAGCTAAGCATAACAGCGCACAGCATTTTTAAAATAAAACATCTTATATCAGTGTAACAGTAGCCCCCCCCAAACGGAAAGCTAATTAGCATAAATTATTAATTAGGATTGTTGCAGGCCTGATGTGTTTATTTCAGGGAATGTAAAAGGAACAAGTTGATGTGGTGACATGTTACCTGCAGACTTCAATATCTTAACCTGGTCTCTTGGCATCTGAAATTAAACATTATCATTATCATTTCAGATCGAGACACCTAAAGATGATATTTATATTAAAAAGGAAATTTTATTTAGAAGAGTAATCTCACCGAGCACATGGAAGAACCCCCATCCAAAATCTTATCTATGTTTTCACAAACAAGTGGAAGCTTCAGTTTGGAAGCATAAAGCATTTGACTAAAGGGATAATAACCAAATATATTATCTCAGCTTAATCAGGGTAAACATCATCACTTCCTGGTTTAAACTTAAGTAAACTTTGAAATTTGTGGCTTAAAATATTATTAGAGACAAATAAACTTTTTGTGATACTGAGATTCTTTTTTGGCAACTTTCCCCTCCAAATAACATATAATATATTCTGTTATTTACACCTTGTTTGTTTTAATAAACTTTGCAAATCTGGGATGAAGTGGTAAAAAAATACAGTGGGAGAAGCAACGTGTGGTGGATGCATAAAAAAAAATGTCAAAAACGTGATTCACTTTAAACAACAACACGCGCACACTCACACACGTGTTCTTCCTGAACGCAAACATACTCTGAAACTAGGTCTGTGCATAATTACAAACACTAGAAAGAGAGCTACAGTCACTGTTGCAGAAACTACAGAACCTGCAACACACAGAGTTTCTGTGTTGAGAGGTGAAGCGGACTAAAGCCATTCTATAGATTATGAATCTCAACCACACTTGTGACGCACACACATTTCACTCGATTCTCCGTTAACTGCTCACACAGAGCAGACTTTTGCTTTTTTCATGTATCACCTCAGTTTACTACATAGGTTACACTTCGCCTAGTTGTGCTTGGCACGAATCCCTTTTAAGTAGTTTTTCCAGCGCTTGACCACATCCTTGAATATGGGAGAATTGTCTATGGATGCAAGCAGCTGTAGCTGGTTAATGTGTGTGGTATGATAGTCCCAGCGTGCCAGGTTGGGCGCAGTGCCCAATATGAAGTGACGCAGGTCATAGATGCTCCCAGACCCTGTGTCAAAGAGCGGCAGCATGGCCTTCAGTGACTCCATGCCATGACTGAACAGCTGTCCTGCCTCCCTGCCAAATTTCTCTCCAGCTGTCTCAGTCAAGTCATAGAGTCCCAGCAGGGAGTAGATAAAACCGTTGAGGACGAAGGAGCTGGGTGTGGTGGGGTATTCTTCATACCAGTCGTATTTGTTCATAAACACAGCTTTGACCCCGTGCTGCGCTGAAGGCACCTTGTACGGTCCGACCGCCTTGAGGGCAGCGTTGAGGTAAGCCTGGTCCTTGGTGAGAAGATAGGCTCTTACCAGGGTAGACATGGCCTGGCCCTGGGCCATGGCAGAATACCAGCCGGGCTCCAGAGGCCGAAAGCCTTCACCCAGTTTACGGGTCACCATGATAGGCCAGCCACCGCGTTCGTCCTGGTTGCGCACAAGCCAGTCACTGGCAGCAAAGAAGGCGGCCATGTGGGCAGTGGTGGAGATGGTGACGTTATCGACAAAGCCACGCCCATGCAGGACTAACCGCACGACCCGTCTGGGCATGATCTGAGGAGGAAATCAAATGCACAGGTAGAGTTATTCATTTACGTTTTCATTCCAAAGTTGATCATTTACCATTCACAGTAATTCGCAGGTCGACGTTTATCTGGAGTTAAATTTTACGAATCTGTAAAATGCTGCAGCAGTCATCATATAATTGAATTTTGTTCATACCACAAACTGAAATGCAGCTGTAGTGTTCACGTTAATTAATAATAATAATTATATACCCAATTATGTCCATTTGGTGCATTATTGTTTTGTCGATCGAGTTGTTTAAAATGTTGATTTTATCACAAGCTGAATAAAGCAGCAAATTCTCACATTTGAGAAACTGAAATGAGTTGTCTTGTCTGAAACTTAACTTATTAGTCAGTTATCACCATAGTGTCCAATCAATTTTGTATGAATTTTTTCTAGCCCACTTATCAGAACAGTGTTTTATAAAGGAAATCAAACATCTGACTGGAACCTTTGTGGCCTTCACAGCTTTGGTGTTGGACAGTCCGACGCCCTTCCTGAGGTCGGTGAGCAGGTCTCGGGTCAAAGTGGTCCAGGCGGTTCGTGGTCCTATGCCGTAGGTGATTTCGCAGTCTTTGAAGGCGATGAGCTGCATGTTTGACACATAGTGGATGATGAAGGGCGGACCCTTCTCTGTGGTTTCAAGGATTACAGACAGGCTGCCGTTGGAGACAAATTTGATGTCCAAGCTGAGAATGAAGTCTTTGGAGTTACTCAGCGGCAGGGACACGCCTTCAGAGGACTCTATAGTGGTGGGAGAAAATACATTTGAAAGTATCTTTGAGCAGAATAAAAAAAAAAAAACCAGCACACACAATTGACTGGGCTATTTTTAGCACAATGACTCCCTTTATGCGCTTTTCCTTTCATGGTATGTTTCTATAGATAATAACATGTTTTTCCACTCAGACTAATTCAGTAGAATCAAATCAAATCAGCTTCAGAAATAATCTGTAATTTTATTTTTTATTACCAGGGACAGGGTTGTGTATCACTACTACCTGTGTGCGTTGCTGTGTGTACGGGAGAGACTCACACACATACACACACACACACACACACACACACACACACACACACACACACACACAGAGACAAGTTTCTCATGGGATATACGGTACAGATGTGTCACTGCACACTGAGCTTAATTAGGAGGACTGTGGAGAAGAACAGGCTAGCTGCAGGAGTGGAAGAAGTTGATACACCACAGCTTTTATATTTGCATCTCCACATCTGCTGCCTACAAAACTCAAAGACGTGACCCGTTTCTCACTGCCATCACACTATTTCAGCTGTGTGCCAGATTAGTCTTCTGATCTGAATAGATTTCAACACCCTAAAGCACTAAGAGCTTCTGGAACAGTCTCTACTTTGGTCTTATTACTTAGTCTGAAAAGCAAAAAAAAACCTCTTTATGATGAATACGCCTCAAAGGATGAGGAGAGGAAAGAGTGGAGGAGTCCAGACAAAAGAGAGGCACAAGTGCCCTTAAAGCCAGCCTGGAAGCGTAGACAATGAAAACGAGCCAATAGAGAGAAAACAATTCAGAATCAGAATGTGAGAGGAAGAGAGCTGAGAAAGCAGAAGACGACGACGCTGACTGAGACACAAAGACAGTCGATCAGGCGGAGAATGAAGGAGAGAGCCAGCCTGGCAGGGGCCTCTAGATGACTACGGCTCTTTAATGCACTCATAAATCCATTACTTAAGGCAATGCAGAGAGTAAGTGGATTTGTACTCTGGCCCCGTGATTACTCTGCCATCAATAAAGGATGGGCAGGGAATATAGACGAGATTCCACCTCCTCAGCTCTGCTCCCTGGCTGTTTGGCAGTGAGGCAGGAGACAGAGATGACAAGCAGTTAGAAATGTGTCAGCGTTCACCATGCTTGTATCCGCGACGCCTGAAAACACATCTATAGTATGTGTTTTGTACGTGTGGACATTAATTGTCTAAGTGAGAAGACAACAGTCAATGCGTGTGTGATGACTGAACACATACATAAAAAGCCTAACTATAACTAATACAATTATGACAGTATAGCCATGTCTTTTTAGTTTGTTTTTGTAGTCTAGTCTGACTCAACAAAGCCTTTTCTAAAAGCTTGATGTCAGCGGATGTCTGGATTGTAGCTGTATGGGATTGGTTTGTACAAACTACATTTATGAACCGACAACCAAACGCAAGAGGAAAACAAAGGTGCTCAGTGGTGGACAGCATTTGAGCAGAATTGTGCAGATGGTGGGTCATTATCATGGGACAGATGATTGATCCAGTTGTCAGTGGCTTTGAGAGGCTGTTTAACACCACTGCCCTAGATACAGCAAGGAGGCAAATCACCCAAAAAGAAAAGATGAAAAGAAGGGAATATGTTGAAGTGGAAAGAAACTAGGAATGAAAGAGAAACTGGCAGCAGTAGAAATCAGAAAAGTTTGGATGAGAGAGTAGAATAAGGCATTAAAATGGAAAGAGTAAATATGTCTTCAATGTTTTAAAGACTCAAGAGGGCTCTGAGGTGATAAGTGGGTGGAAGTGGAAGACAGACGAAAATCTGTGGATAGACGGGCAAGATTAATGGACACGGAGGACTGCTGAGGAGTTATGATGTGAGCGGTGGTGAAAGGTAAAGTGTAAGGTAATGCAAATCAGAGAGAAAAAGTGGGTGGAGGGCACTGAAATTAAAAAGAATTGCTCACAATGAGAGGTTGAAAGCAGAAGAATTAGCCGGGGAAAGCAGGAGGAGAGAGTGTGTGTCCTGGAAATATCAGCAATAACAGCTCATAGACAGCACTGGGTGAAAGATTTTGACTTTTCTCAATTCCAAAAATAACTCACCTATCAACTCACAACCATCATGTGGCCTTCTGGTCATTTTGCAGTTGTAAAACTAGGCCAGACTTAGCCAAACTGAAACCCTTTCAGACGCTAAAACCAAGACAAATTATTTAGAGGTATTTATTGTTTGAATCAGTCAATTTCACACCTGGGTAAGAAACACAACTATGAACTGTCATCTAATAACAATCTTTTGATCTTAAACACAAATATGTTGTGATATCTTATAGAATCATTTAACAAACTAATACCATAAAAGCGCATAGTATGTGCCACATACTGTGGTTTGCATAAGCAGAGGTCTGCTGTGCTTTGATCCATAAACAGAACTAAGGTTACCTAGATATACTGGATATAATAACAGCGCTGATGGGTAAGGAGACATATACAGATTTAGTCTGTAGCATCAACAGGAACCCCCACAATGCATTTAGACACCACCAATGTCTGGTGTTGTGTCTGCTGATTCTTTAAGCATCATATTTTTTTCAGAATCTGTCAATGTGTGGGGGGTTCCTGTCAACCAACAGTCTGAATGTATTCTGGCAGTGATTCACCACACACCGTCATCCTCAGGGTGCAGTTGAATGTTGAGATTCCTGGAGCCACAGTTGGCAGGAGATAAGCTGCTTGCCCTGAGGCCATCTAGGCACACGGTAGGCCTACATACCTGGAGCACTAAACTGACGCACTGAGGTAGCTCGGATCTTGTCATGGACACGGCTGAGACTGCAGCCTTTCGGAACGGTCCACAGTGCGGTACTGGCCCGGCTGTCTCTCTCCTCCGCTGTGTCATAGACCTCCGTGTGGGGAGGGCGCTCTGTCAGGTTTTTGCTGTAATGACTCAACCCATACTGGGCAATCTGGATGGCATAGAAGTAGCCCTGAGGGCCCCACTGGGTGGACAGAGGCACACCTGGGAAGAAAGAAGGAGACTAAATATAATTAAAAATAAACAAACACATACAATGACCTTGTTCCATGTATGTATGTAAACAGATACAATTAATACTCTGTGTACAAAAAGTACACAAGTGCACACCAACACCCCTGCATGTATACTACACCAGTCCCGTGTCATTTCTTAATGCCTGTCTTGGTACTGCCATGTCCCTCGACGACTTAATTCAAATGACTGTCAAACTGTAACACTGTGCTACTCACAGAATAAAACCAAGTAATCCATGAGGAAGCACTTTTTTTCGACTCCAAATAGCAGCCTTTTCAATACCAGAAAAAAAAATGTATTCTGCCAATTACTGCATGTTCTAAGCCCTGTAGGTAATTTACTGCACCATTTCATTTTTGTGCATCATGTTTTCAACATTTAATGGTTTTATTAGCATTATGAAGCAATACTTTGATATTAAACAAACACCCGACTCAAAAGGTCTCCACAGCTTTTATTTTGGAAGTGTTTTCGCATAGTGAAGTAAACTAGTTCAGAAGATTCAGCATGGCCCAGATGTTTTTTCTCTGGAGTGTGTGGAGCCCAAAGCAGAGCTGAAGCTTAGTGAATATTGGAATGACATCTTGACAGTGGGAGGATTAGGGGTCATAAAACTGTCTACCGAACATTTTACAAAGAAATATCCACTGGTTTGTTGTCAGAAGGTTTAGTCATGGCAACTGGACTTCTTTCTTTCAGTAGAGACGGTGATGGGGTTACCCCTCACCTAACAGGGGTGGGGCTCTCAGGCACAACCTATCACCAACCTATCATGCTGCCCTTTCAACCATCCCCAGGAGGATCAGGTCCAATTCACATGTCCACCAGGATGGCCACCCTTAAGGACCCACTTAATGGGTGCAGGAGGAATCTGCCAGGGGTGGAGCCGTTACATCTTCCCCTGCCTTTGTTTCACTTAACGAGCCAACTTACCTCACCAACTTACCTCAGATTGAAAAAGTTCTGTGGATGCAGAACGAAACGTCTCTACCAAAAGTAAGAAGTCCAGTTGCCATGACTAAACCTTCTGACAACTTCACCTGGATGAATGAGAATCTTCAGACACTGGTTTGTTGTCTTTCTGCATCCCAGTGACCAGAAGGTTTAATGCAGCTTGTTTGCTTTAGACCCTCTACTTCGTGTGGGTCCAGAGGAATTATACTAGCACAATCTACCAGACTTAATTGATCAAGATGATAACATTTATTTTATTATTAAACAGAGACCACCCAAGTAAATACAAAATACAGTTTTTAAATAATTGACAATCATTTCATTTGCCACAGAATCTCAGCTGAAATTAAGTCTGGACTTTGACCAAGTCACTCGAAAACCATAATTTAGTTTTTTTCTAAACCATTCAGAGGTGGACCTGCTGGTGTGTTTTGGACCATTATTCTGCTGCAGAACCTAAAAGCGCTTGAGCTTGGGGTCACAAACCGATGACCAGACATTCTCAATTAAATTATTTTCACATAGGTCCAGGCAGGTTTAGTTTCCCTTAATAAATGAAATAATTACTTAAAAACTGCATATTGTGTTAACTCTGGTAATGCAATATTTAATTGGTTTAACGATCTGAATCATTTAAGTATGACAAGAATGCAAAAGGAAAAAAAAAATAAACCAAAAACAAAATCAGCAAAGGAGCAATAACTTTGTTATACAGCGCTGTAGATGTACCAAGTGGCGCCAAACTTTTGAATAGTAGTATGAATAGGTACACTACAGATTTGAAAATAGTGTAAGATGGCAAATGGTAAATACAGAGGAAGCATTCATCTACCTAGGTCTTCACTAGAAATTCCTGAGTGCACACTGAGTGTTAAGGTTAAGAGACACCATGCATCATGTATGCGTTTGTACTGAGAGCATACCTTGGTGTGTGCATTTTACAGAGCACTTAAAAGGTTATAAGATGCCTTGTGTGCGTTTGTGTTGATGGAAATGTTTGGTAGGGCCTCAATTTCTAACACTGAATTATAAAATAATACAGGTCTGACACAGCCTGGATATAAAGATATTATTTTTTCAACATTAACATTTAAAGAAGCAACTAACCATGTGTGATTATGAAGGTACAGAAAATATGGCAGAGTGAGAGTGATATAAAAGGGCCATTAGGAAATTTAACACCGATTGCTCAAACTCTTGTTAAATTACTTTTTCATATGTAGCGGGGTGTTTTGGGAGAGGAATGCTCCCATGACCTTGCTTAAGCCCTGAGGTACACCCAACTGTGACAGGCTAATTAATGTACTGCTATTTTCACCTATAAAAAGCTTTTAGCTTAAAAGAGGTGTATACTGGTGGATATGGAGTTCTAAATAGCAAAGAGCCTTGGGCTGAATTAATGAGCCTGTTTAATGAACTGTTTTTTGTCTGCCGAGGTGTGTGCAGTATGGGATTGTAAATGAGTTTCTTTAGATTTGTGTTAAAAGACATTGCAAGAAATATTGTGTCAGAGAAATTTGGCTGCTTGCTGCTCAGCCCAGAGGAACAGATTTGGCACCTCTCCGGCCGGAACAGATTTGGTACCTCTCTGACCTATTTTCCAATATATACGTTTCCCTTTCATACATGCGTCTCAGTGAGAACGACTTATCGACGAACACGAGAACCACAATGATAAATATCTACAATTTATTGAAAATGAACCAAACTCAATAGAAACATTTGCCCAAATGTGTGATCAAGGTTTCTGAACCTGCCTCACAGTTTGCTAGTCTCCACATTAGTGAACATATTACAGTCTCACACATGCTTCTTGCCCATTTTACTATAAAGAAAATGACTGTTTGTGTGATAAATGGAAAAGTAGATTTGTGTCAACATGAGAAATAATAAAAATAAAAAAAGCCAGTGTGGGAAATTGCACATCCATCTTTGCAAAAATACCTAGTTACTGCTGGCAAATGATTCTTACAGACGATGACTATCATTACTCATCAAGCTGGTCTCTCACAAATGACACTTTGCCAGTGAAAATATAATTTATTACATCTTACTAAAGCAAAAGTTTTCTTCTTAAGTGGAAAGAAACTCAGTATTGTGCTTAAATAATAAGACATTTGGGGGGCGGCTGAATTTCTGGAGTGATTCTGCTTCTTGTCTGTTATTTGTGACTTTAATTTACAATAAAGAAGGGACAATGTACAGCATACAGAGCTCTTTCATCATTAACTATAACTATATCAATGAGAATGTGGTTTGAACTAATAGGCTGCTGTTATTTTAAAAGGAACCACGAACAGAAAAAAACCCTTTTAGGATGGATTCACTTAACAGAAAGATTGAACTGAGTGAAGAAAAGACAAAAACATTGAATTTACTTGGCAGAAATCTAGTTTGAAAATGCTACTGTTGAAACATTCATAGTGTTTGAGGATAGGTAGAAGAAACTGAGCGGATGCTTTTGAAATCTGCACAACCTTGTTAATTAAGTCACAACAAAAAAGATTTCACAATGCACCACCAAGCTTAACCAGACTTCTTTAGGTAAATCACACATTTGCCAGTGACAAGCGATTCATTAAACACTAAACAACTCGTCAAACGTACTGTTTTATGAACGCAGACTCACAGCGCTTTCTACGCTACAGTGTTGGCGTTTTGCGGACAAAACAATGTGAAATTTAAGCTTTGACCTTAGCGTTCATTCTGAAACATTGACATCTATAGGAAAGTCTTACCTTCCACTCCACTGATGCACTTGACACGGTCTCGGACCTCCACGTTGTACCCCTCAAATGACATGAATACTCCATCAGGGTGGTAGGGTTCACGCTGCGTGTAAACCTTTGAATAGCTGTGCTGGAACTCGAAGCGATCATAGCCGTCGTACTGCACTACTTTGCCATAAACTTCAAAGTATTTTTCCATCCAGCTGAAGGGCAGGTAAACTTCTCCACCCTCTCGCCGGCCTTTGAGCGTAGACTCATCGTTGATCAAGCAGTCAATTTCTTCATACCTCATTCCACCAACAGCCCCGACAACAGGTGGAGGCTCTGGAGGTTGTGGAGGATGTTGCTGGCTGCTGATGCTTGCATCCCCCACCCTGGGACTTGGAGCCACCAAGGCAGCGCGGGGGAGGAAGCGCAGAGAGGTGTCACTAGAGCAGCGGTTCCACAGCAACACAGTGATGAGTGTAAAGAGGGCGCAGATAACAATGAGGGTCTTGTAGTTGACCCGAGCAGCCAGGCAGCGCATGATCACAGCTCGCCTGTATGACACAAAGACAAGGATCCATTAAAAGCATATACGATTCAGAATTGCCAGTCAAAAAAGGAATCTGGCCAATAAACTTGTCATAGCACATCAGCTGGTGAAGAAATGTGTTAGTGCGTGACACTGCAGACTTCAGCTGTGACGTAAAACACAGCAGCTTTTTTTAATATCCCAGAATGGACTAAACATATACTTTTGAATAATCACTATTGTGTAATAAAGGATTAACTGAAAAAATGTATTAAAAACTGACTAAATACAGTATAAACACAGTTTTATCTCTCACAATCTATAACCAGCGGTGGAGGGTAGAGTACAACTGTGATTCTCTCAGTCCATCTCTTCAAACACAACCCCAAAAAGATGATGCGTGGCGCAGCCTTCCACTAAATAGGTAGTAATTAAGACAAAAGCAAACGTTGTGGTCATACGTGAAATGACAGGTTTGTTGTAATGTAAAGTTCTAGCTTGTACCTTCTTCATGACTTGGACCGTCTCATTTTCTACCCAGTAAACCAGTAGGGCTGAGCTCTAATTGTAGCCACAGCCCCGGTGGCACGCCTGCAGCCACAAATGGCTGTGACAGTCACTGCAGCAACAGCCACGTTAGCATAGCTATAGATTTAGTTAATTTTGTTAGTTATTACTATTACTACGAATCTGCAAACAGCCATAGCTAGTTCTGGTCTCTAGGTCCACTTCTTTCTTGTCCGCAGCTTTACATTTAAGCACACTCTGACAGCACATGACAACACACACATGTTTGCAACTCTTCTAATACTAGGTACAGTTTATATGTCATACAATGTGCAAGGCGAATCGGACGTGAAAGATGACTTGTTGTTAATTTCACCAAGCCAGCAAAACATAAACAAACAAATAAATAACATCAATGTGCATACCCAGATCTCCAGCTCCACACTAATTAAAGCTAACTGCTCATAGTATTTACTATTACAGTGACAACAGAGTCAGGCCCTCTATCAGGGGAAGCAGGAGACGAAAAGCATTACTCTCCAAGTTAATTTCAATTTCCCAGCTTAAACTAGCCACGGGTAAAGGTCAGCTTAATTAATGTGCATCAGTAGGACAATGGTGATCTTCTTTGCACTGACAAATTGTGTGGTGGTGGCCTCTTGAACAAAATGAATGTTTAAAAAGTGGGACTTGCAGAGTGCTTAAACAAGCTAATGTCTATGCATTTAGGTTGTGATTAAAGAACTGATATGTGTCACAGTCAGAATTATACCCTACATGTCTAAATGAAAATCATAAAAGCCCTAAATTAACATTTCCAGTTAGTCAAAGTTTTCTGCACCTGATAAATTAGTTACACATAGAAACTATCACTGTATTTGGAGAAATGTCAGCCTGGTGCGGTGATGAAACACTGAGCAAACAGGAGCTCTTGCAATGCTGAAAATGGGAGGTGGAAGGCCTGGGGACTGCACCCTGGAAGATAAGTAGGAGCAGTGCTGTCAGGGAACCAACTATAAATAATTGGCTCTTTTTATAGTGATTTGTTGGTAGTATTGATCTCCAGCTAAAGCTGGACATGAACTTTAGCACTGCAACATACGGGGTATCCTAATGCCACACTCTGACTAGAAGGTGATGCGTCTAAAACCATGTCACAACTGTAAATTACACTATGATTCTAGAGCATTTCGATTGGAGATCATGTCAGCAGGCAGGCAAATTACAAAATGCTCTTAGTTTATGGATCAAACATCATGGATGGCGAATAGATGATATCTCTTTCCATCTTAAACACAGCATTCCCAGATGATGCAATGACATGGTAACCAAACAAATACATCCAACCCCTAATTAGTGGGGGAGCATGGAATGCTCCCACACTATTGATTTCCTCTTTTTTCTTTATTATTAGGTGCCTGCCATACAAAAAGAATGGGAGTCATTTTTCGGCCTTTTTTCGTTCGCCTACTCCTCTTAGACACTTTGTCGTAGAAATTCAGTTCAAACTTCTAAACGTGAGTCTTCTTTATGACAGGTGTGCTATTACTTTTCAGCTTATCAACTTTTATACTTTTC
>JAUMTR010000017.1:12711952-12771022 GCA_032270685.1 Microctenopoma stevenorrisi
TGCGCAGCTCATTGACTTCCATGTTAAACTTTCTCTCCCAAGTCTGCTCCAAGTCAGAGATTACCTTCATTTGTAAAGACGCCGATCCGCGTCTTTCAGCGACAGTCATGCTCCCCCACGCGATTTCTTCTGAAATTGCTAAGTCTAGTTTCAGCTAACTTAATCAGTAAGGTGAATAATGAAGACAAAATAGTTGCTGCTAACAAAGAGATGTGAAATCCTGTCTTACTATTATTATTACAGTTATCACATGCCATGATGTGGCATAACTCTTAACACACTAATGTGTTACTCACACTGGAATTATTGGAGCTCAAAACACTTCCCTCCCAGCAACATAGCTGTGTGTTTTTTTCACAGAAGCACTCATTGTCTTATGTCCTGTAAATATTATGTATTATTAATGACTTATACAGTGAGATTTCACAGAAAAAGATGTAAATCATATCTGCTGCTATGCACGTTAATTACAAGACAAAAATAATAAAATACCAAAAGAAAACATTCACTTATTTGTGCCTCTAGTGTTCTCACTGAAAACCCCAGCAGCATCAGTTGTTTATTCACAAACGTATTCTGACTTATGTTCAGCTCTTCCTGACAAGCAACCTTTTCAGTTATGTGAATAATTGCTGTCGACACTCGGTAGCAAAGACAGACTTGTGTGTTATTCTACTCCTGGTAGGGGGGAGGTCGAAGACTTTTATAACAGTCATTTCTGTTTTGTTGTTTAGACACGGGAACTTGTCGTCTGTGTTATATGGTAAGATTTGTGTAATCCCCTTGGTATCAGCTCAACCCAGGAAGTTTTGCATAGATATAATCCGACCGGTAATAACACTGTTTTGATCTGGAATGAAAACTACACCGGCATAAAATATATAAAAAAATGACATATCCAACTGGACAGGATGTGAAAGACAATCCTGTTGGAGGATAAAAGTATTCCATGCTTGACAGATTATAGCAAAAGACACTAGAAAACAAAAGCAGCTTTTCAGCTTAAATGCTCTAAAATCCCGCCTCACGAAATTGAAAAACGCCTAAAATATTAGGCAGGGACTCGTCCAGACTTTCAGATATTTCTATGATTGAATCATTCTTTACCCTACAAGGTGTGTATTAGAAGTTGTGTATATGTAAGGGAGGGGAATAAAGGCATGTTTGACATTTATTTACCTACTGTGTTTTACCAATGCCCAATGAGAATCATTAGATGATTCCCGAGGTACTATTCAGCGGTAAATTCTAAGACAAAGCTAATTTCAGTTACAGTAAAATAAATATCATGGAGTTTGGGGCTTAATAGAACAAAATATCTGAAGATGTCATGACTGAGAAACTGAATTTTTTCATTTACTTATTTATTTAGTTATTAGGTTATTTGGACTCATCAATAATAAATGAGTCAAAGTTAATGAATAATGCAGCCCTACCAGCCCTAGTTATCTCCACAATCTTAAAAATAATCACTGCAGATTATATAACATTGAATTTACTTCTAACTACTTAAAACATGCTAACAAAGACAAACTGCTGACAAGTTACCTCCGGCAGCATCTACATGCCGCTGCCGATACACCTGCTTCACAGACCGACAACAAGAGTCAACCTGATACCTTGGGTCCTTATATGTCCATTAATACACAGCTTTGACTCTGCTTTGGGGCATCATCAAAGGCTTTAGATGAGCATGTGCATATGAACTAAGATGAACTTTCACATATGATGGTTGCTTTATGGGAGTCCGAGGTTTAAAACCTTAGAGTATTAATTCGGCCTGATATGGACAACAGCCTTACTTTTATTAATAGATGCGAATATCTGTATCTGTTGTCATCTCCCAAATCCCTGGTAATAGGGCTTTTTCAGTTGTAACAAAGTCATACGTCTTTTATGCTGTGAAGGTGGTTTGCTCAATGAAGGAGGAAACATCAAACTTACTGTTAATCTTGGTCCCTGGTGCAGACATGTACAACAGGTCAAAAGTCCTGCACAGGAAAATGGTGTACAGACTTGCTTTTTGTCTCCTGCTGTCCACCGAATAACATCCCAAGCACTCATCACACCAACAAAAGCTATTTGCCTGTGAGCCATCCTCTGGGAGCTAATAGAGTAGCACACAGCGTGTGTGTGTGTGTGTGTGTGTGTTTGTGTGTGTGTGTGCGAGGTGCAGATGTTGTAGCTCCAGCTAAACTCCTGACACTTTCACTGCGTCTGGTGAAGTAAGGTAAGGGATTGAGACTGCCTGTAAACGATCAGCTTATGTCGAAGCTGTGAGGCATGTTTGCTCCTGAAGAGATGGGGCGGTGTGAATGTGTGTGTATCCGTCTGTGTACATATGTACTGTGGGTGTCTGTTGTGGTACTCAGGCTGTTTGTGATACTGTGTAGGCACCAGGGTGAATTCAAGTCAGCAACTGACAGAGGAAGAATAAGTTTAGCATGCAAACATGTAACACGTAAGTCTCTTTTACCACCTGTCACATCTTTCACATTTAAAAGATGCATATATTAAGTTATTTGAAAAAAAAAAAAGGAAAGGTGTTGGTCAAGAACATAAACTGACTTATCTGTTAAAAAAATTTCTTGAAGTGCTAACAAACCTACACAAATTCAATGGAACAACATGTATAGGACATCGCTCAATAAGACTGCTTGTTGTAACCGAGTAAACTACTGTGTTGAGCGAATGCGCCCGCTTGTTTTATCTCTAGTTGGAGGATTAAGCAGGTCATTATCAAAAAGCTTATAACTGAAGCCTATTGAGAGATTAAACAACCTCTTCCATCAAATGCGAGCACAGCGAGATAAAATGCCAGTGCAGCGTGTATGTATCATAAAAACCAAACAGAGAAAAATTATAAAAGGTAAGAAACAAATCATGTTCTCTCGGATTTGTACACATGGTCTTCAAGTGCTGCAACAAGAACCTGGGCCAGTAGTTAGTGGGGAAATGGCACTGCTTATTAATTGTGGCTTTAAACTTTAATATTCCTTGCAAAAATCATATGCATTACAATTAATTTCAAGGATAATCTATGTTCACACTATCATCTTTCTTGAAGCAAACAACACATTTTTAAAAAATAACATCTTTCTACAACATGAATTATTGTTTTTAGGTTTGGGCATAATGATCTAAGATATTACTGGTTTCTATTACTAATTTGTTAGGTTATGAAGCAACACTTAGAGACAAACACTGTTCACTTCCTGTATAAGAAAACACACAAACTATTTTATATACACAAATAAAGGCAAGTTACATCAGCAGCCATTTTTGCACATACGTAAGTGGTGTTTTTTTGCTTTGTTTGTGACCAAATGTCAACATTACATCCTAAAACACACATGAGCTTTGTTACTAAAACAATACAATAAAATACAATTATTTTGTATACTGTCTAGTGTTGCATATGTCAATGAAAATTTTAATGAAATATATTACGTTTATTACGTGGTGGAGACGAGACGCGACATAAATGATGATCAAGTGATCAATGACAGTAACTAAATATATTAAGTAATATCATTGACGAATAAAAACGAGACTAAATGTAATTGATAAAAAAAAACGTTGCTAAAATGTTTCTTTATTTTCGAGACGAGAGGTTATTTCCTCCCATTTAATCGCATTATTGTTTTTTTGCAGTGTTTCTTTTTTCTGTTCTTTACTGCGATTCACTCAGCTCAGGTCTCACTGCAGACAACACGTCCTCAACCCCAACTCGCGGCATTATTTAGATACAGCTCACAGGCCGTGTCAGAGTACTTTTTCACACACCGCTGTGGTGGGTTAGCAGATGGCTGGTCAGCGGGGATAGTCTTTGGGAGAAAAAGACGAAGCGACGTTTGGACACCTTAATTCCATAGAAGTGGAAAAGAAAACGGAATGTGTTGTGTAAATTGATGGAGAGAAATGCGGCCACAAAATTCCAGGAAAAAACTTAACGGATCTTTAGTCACTCAAGAAAAGACAGAATGTAACATTATTTACGCAAAGCTCGTTACGAGGCTGTTGTTAACATTTTAGCGTTAGCAACAGACATTGCCCTACTAGCTTTAGACATTTTGAAGGAATTTATATATATATGCATTACTAATAAAAAGAGATTAAATACAAATTTAATTGACTTAGACTACACTAAAATATCACCAGTTTCCATTGACTAAAACTAGACTAAAATGCTCAAACTTTTAGTCGACTGAAACTATACTAGACTAAGAGTATGAACATGACTAAGAGTAATGAAAACTAAAATGACAGCTTCATGGAAAGACTAGAATAGAACTAAAATGAAGACAGGCCACCAAAAACAACACTAATACTGTGCCTATCAAAGAAACTAACTACTGCGACTAATACATTTCTAGTACACACTTTGACAACACAACAGAGTGCTGACTCTTTATACAACTAAAACATAGTTAGGTGAAGAAAATTAATAAATATTACTGCGCATTACAAGACTGCAGAGAGGTACAGAAAAGCATTACATCACACGTGATATAACAGTCCCAAATATCTGCCCTGGTATGCAATGGAGTGTAATAATCCAGAGACTGTAAAAGGGCGGTATGGAGTTGTGCATCTAGCACTTTCTCCTCATGCAGACACAGTTACTCGTGTTAAACTAATGAACACAGAGATCTTTCCTTATCCTATCAAAACGGATTCAGTGATGACAAGAGGAGCAATGCAGGGCTTACGGCGGCTTCTAACAGCTATGATGAATCATTTCATCACATAAGCAGGACTGGACCATTTTTCAAAGTGAATATGGGAGCATACGGAAGATTTAATTTTGGATCTTGACAGTGAGGGCTGAATATACAGATACTAACCTCTAATCCATTCACAGGGAAATGGTTGACTGACTGGACATGCTGTGGATATTCACAACAGGCTTGGCACAGCCGTTTTTCCTGCAGTCTGCAGATCCCTGAGAACCTACAGTATAAAAAGGAGAAAGTCAAAAAACATTTAATGTGGCTCAAAGTTATTTGTGAAGTTGCAATAACAGCATTCAACTCTGTATGCATGATGTACGAGAGCGTCAAAAAATGTGCTGGCAGACAGTGTCCTGTGGTTATAACGTCTTTGTTCAGGCTTTGCTACATCTTTACTCTTTGTTTGCTTAAAAAAGCCTAATACACTAAATGTTGATTCTGGATAGCCACGTTGTTCCTTATACTCAACAGCCTGACATTTGTTGCTCATCCATATTCTTGCTCCCCATTTAGGAGTTTTCAGTCCCAGTTTGGGACAGGCATGTTTCGGGATGCACTGAACACTGGGCAGAATTATGATCACAAGTTCAGGTCGGTCAGGTAGAGTACTCAGATCTGGAAATGTTCCTGATGGTTTAGGCCGGCTCTATAATCTTCAGATTAAATCTTTTAAAAGTCTAAACGTTTCTAAAGCCAAATTATGACTGATTGCATCTTCACGCTAAGCAAACAAGGACTAATAAAACTGTTTCCCCTCCACTGTGGCTAATTATGCCCTTAAATCATTCAACCATACCTCTGACACTGATGCACAACAAATTGCGACGAGGAAACACACATATTTGTAATTGCCATAATGAATTTATAGGCTTTTCAACAGGAAGGCCGTTACTGTACAACTAATCTATCTGTGCAAAAAGGCGGAGAATGACATGGATACTTTACTCTATAATTAATCTGACCAATGTATTTCTAGCCCTGTTGAAAGAGGCTATTAAAGTATAGAAGGTGCTAAGTCACCACATCAGAGAGAGCATATTGATCTTCTTATGAAATGTGCTTATTGACAAAGCACTTAAATAAAATATTGCACAAATTAAACCAGCTGGGCTCTTTTCTATCAAAGCAAACAGAGAGAGGAGGGCAAGAATAAATGCAATCAACATCTTACATTATAATCTAGTACAATTATGGATACGTTAAATTGTCTTTCATTGTCACTTACATTAAACGTATTGTCTTCTCTATCAGCTATAACTAAGGGACAGGTCTGAAGAATGGTAACAGTCAAGGATCACACACATTTGACTTCTAAAGACCCAAATCCTTCTATCCCTGATTAACAAACAACAGACTGTCTGCTACAAACAAAAATTACCTCACATCAGATCAACTGCTAAAAAAAGTATTTTAATCTACATCCTGCATAAGTCTTTAATTTAATATTTCTAAACATAATCATGCACAGCTGACATAAAAGGAGGATGGGTGTGTTTGTAACCTGACTTCATCTGAAAAGTGGCACAGTGTACCCAGCCAGAGTGAAAAGCAACTAGAAATGTCAGCAGTCTTAATCAATATTCCCTGGCTTCTGTATGAGTGTACCGATGGTTTTTTCAGGCAGGTGTGCTGCAGGCAGATGGTGAGAAGTAGAAAATGAGAGTAAACGTCAGCCTAGCTCATTCTTCCTGGAGCTTATCCTGCACCACTCCTGCCGTCTAGGCTTTTTCTAGGCAACATTTCATTCTCATTATCGCACGTCTCTGAACATCTGGATATAGACCTGCATTGCCTAAAGATGATTCTTGGCGGAGTCAGTGCTGTGAAGCCAGAATTAGAAGTGTAACATAGTAATCCTTACAAAATGTCATAACTGTGTTGATTAACTCAGATCGCTGTTCAACTAATGACCATCATACATGCACTGTGCTATAGAATCAGCTTTTTACCAAACACTGAGCAGTCAGCCTGTGTGGATCTGCCATTAGCTTTCTCACTGAGGAATCCCTTCATTATCCTCTTCACATGCAGAGGTTCTGCATGGAAAGAGGATAATCAGATTTTACATAATCTACACATATGTTTCTGGCCTCAAATAACTAAAAGAAATGATAGCCTAGTGGGGGTTTGCAGCACTGTGACAATTTTATAAAATATATAATTAAGTTTCTTTTCAGGGAAAAGAGTAGTGGCACCCACCAAAAGGTCACACATGATGTGAGGCGATTGTTTAGACGATCATCTCTAAATACACTATGAATATATACTAATGAAATAAACAGCAGAACAGCTCTGTGTTATGTAGCTCAGCAGGGGGCTGACTACCAAATCTAATACCTAATTTGCTGGAGAAAGTCTGCAGATAGTTTTAAAGACAAATTTAAATTTGACATTGGGTTAAAACGTGCAATTAAAACGTGCATATGCAAACAAGGATAAAGCAAAATAAGTTGCTGAACAATGTTTGAGGTGATGATAAAACAACAAATGTCTGCATCTTCTGTGGCCATTTTGAAAGCCCTTTTATAAACAATTTTAACCATTACTGTAGAAGACGAAACATCATATTTGATAATAGCCTATAAAAGTAACAACAATAACGTCAGACAGCACGAGGAAGAACGTCTTTTTAAAGAGATGTTCATATATAAAATCCTAAGGTTTGATCTGAATTCGAAGTTGAACTAGGACAAAGAATGAGTAGCAAGAAATAATCTCTTAAGGACGTGCAATCAGGGGCAGTGAAAGCCAAGCAGCACTTGAGCTCCTCTTCAAGGTGGTTTAACACGTAGTTCTCCAAGCTTAGCACTGTGCTGACACCATTTTCATACATACTGCCCCCCTCAATCGACCTTTCTTAAGCGAGGGTTGATGCCTTGCATATGAATCATGAGCATCATCTTTATGGCTCTCTCCTGTGAACACATTTTTGACATTATGCTGGGGATATTACTTCTACAGCGTCTTGTGTGAGAATGATATTAGGACATTAATTATTCTAGTTGCTCCTCATTTGCTGCCACCCTGACACAAGCAATCATATATCAGGACTTGTAGTCAGAGCGAGGACGGCGATGGAGACCCATCTGTTGGGCATTCATAATACATGTATTTTCTCTGGGGAGTCAATGGCTGGCCAAACATTGAGTGATTGCACTACTGATGCCACCATGGTGCCAACCACCATTGACCATCTGATGCCCAGAGCAAGATCCAATAATTTTGAATCTGCAGAGTGAAGAGCTCAGTTAATTCAGATTTCTGCTTTCAGAGATGGAGAGAAACGATTAAATGTGTTCACTTATCACACACACAACTAGAACATTGTGACACATATTCAGATTTGATATAATCAGTGTTAAAGTCACATAATGGGTACAATTAGATTACAATATATTAGTACTGAATCTTAATATTCTGCAGCCTGCCTTTTTCCAGGTGCATTAAGATTTCTCGAAGAGAAGTGTCTGAAAGACACATCTGTCTGCCACATCAAATAACAAGCTAATAATTAAGTTGTCTATGCTGTACAAGATAGAAAGAAGAACATTTAGAGCCAGAACAATAAAGCCTATTTAACCTGTTAAGACTAATTGTATTATTACCATTTATAAAATACGTAGTTTTTAATCAACTAAATATTATCTAGTAAATTTAAAAATATACTATGACACAGACCAAAAGCAAACATCCTTACCCAAAAACCATTGCTTTCTGAACCTGAATCGCAGCCAACGAGATTGTCTTACCTGTTTTAATGAATAAACAAACTTTAAAAGCCACCAACCTGTGGGCCCAGCATAGTCCCCAACACTAGATTCTCCCACAGCACTGGCCCCTCTTCAACCTCTCAACTCTGAAAACATTTGGGTAATTTTCACACTGGATTTAGTGAACAAAGAGGGTTTTAGTGGGCCTACGTCACATGCTGAGATATGTGTTGTGGCTGTCACAAGTGTTCAAGAACATAGACAGTGAATTCTGATGTTATTAAGTGGTGATTTGCATACGTTTAGAGCTGCCGTTGCTCCCTTTTCTTACTTGTGAAAAATGTGGATCTGTTGCAGCACCTTCCATCCAGATTGGGTGCAGCTGTTCACCCACTTTCCCAGAAACAATTTTCCATTTGTAAATTCTCTAAATAAAGCGACATACTTCCACACTTCAGCACCAGAAGTTAGCAGTACTTTTAACAAGCACATACTCCAAAAGTACTCTTTGCCTTCAGTCAATGTATCATGGTAAAAGAAGCATTAGAGTGACAGTTACAGGCTGAAGCAACAAGAACAAACAGGCTCTGGAGAGGCAGGTGGTGCCAATGCCCAAATACAGTACAAAACAGCAACTTGAGAGACACTCCTGCTTTACTCTCCAATGAAAATGGGATGAGAGACTTTAGAGTGGGAGGCAGCAAAGGCAAGCTTGCAAGAGGAAGCCAAGATGAGAGTAAATAAGAGTTTGGAAGTTTTTGGAAGCTGAGTAAATACCCTTGGTACCCTCCAAGACTCTGTGGAGCTCTCTGCTGTGAACTCTGCTTTCAGCCTTGTAGGCAAAAAGCTGGTGATGGGAAGAATACACTTTCAAATTCTAGCAGTAAGCTACAGAATTAAATCAGACACCTTGAAACCTTAAGGCATAATAATTAATTAATATTACTGAGATTGTGAACTTACTTTCACCAAAACGTATACATTTCACCATGCTGCAAACCCAGAGATGTATTAAAAAAATTAACTGTGTTACAAATGGGGTGCAGTCTGTTGTCTGCACACCATTTGTAAACATGGCTGTGAAAATGTACAGAAAATAATTATTGTCTTTCTCTGCAGCCTGGTACCAAATAACCCAAGGACCGGTACTAGTTGTTGGGGACTTCTGTTCTAGAGGTTTTGATTGGGCTTTCATGTCTCTCCGCGTGTTCGCTTCCCTCCGCTGTTATTCCAGTGCAAAACAAGCATGTGCTAGGAAAGTTTTCTGGATGGGTGGGGGAATGAGCTGTCTGCTGTGAGAAGGCAGAGAAGCGAAACGCGAGGTGAAGTACATGTCTGTCTGTTTAACATCACATTATAGACATATAATGTGAATATATTTGATATATCGCCCACCCATCGTTTAAACATTTTTCAATAATCAAACAAATATGAACCATATTTCCTAACTTTGCCTTTTTGTAAATAAAGAACCATATTTCTTTTTTTTTTTTTCATTTTTGAAAGACCTGTGGATGGGCAGTCTTTCAGTCTTGAACTAAAGACAGACAAATGACAACATGTCCTATCGGCTCCTATGTATCTGATGAACAGTTCAGAACTTGTTAGTAGCACAGACACCTCGGTGTGAGCTCTAAAAAAGATGAGGGCTGTACCCCGGCTGCCTTTCACATGAAGACAAGACTTGCATCTTCAGAACCTTGTTAGTTCTCTGAAAAGGCCACCGACTAGTTTAGAATATTAAGCAGCTCTTGCTGTCGGAAATCAAAAGGATTTTGGAAGAGAGTGGGAAGCCTCAAAAAAGCTTTGATGGTATATATCGCTCAATCTCCAGCAGATATGACTGAAAGAAAAAATAAAGACAGGGGAACAAAAGGCTTCTGAGAGACAAGGGTGGCAGAGGTTATTCTTCTCCTCTCAGAATTCTTCATATGCATATATCATTATTCCACAATCAGAGTCGTGCTCTTAAAATGTCAAGACTTTGGACTGAAAAGATGGCATATGAGAGAGAGACAGGAAGAGAAAAAAAAGAAAGTGGGGCACCAAAATGTTCAGGACATTTATTATGACAGGAACACTCAACTCTGTTGTCTCACTTACCACAATGTCCAAATCTAGACCACATTCAGAGCATTCATAAGAAAATATCTGCACTGTACTGAGCTATAATGACCACAGAACCACAGCTTCTTTACACTGTATGCAAATGAAGCAGCTGCAGATAGTGAAAACCAACTGTACTGAAATTTTTACTCTAGATCCAGTCGGCTCCTTGAGAGGGGGACAGTAATGATGGTGTGGGTGATGGTAAGATCTTGTTTTAAGAGGAAGAGGGGGTAGAAGCAGGAATCAGATGAAAAATACTTGCTATAATTATTCTAATGTTAAGGTTTTAATGAAAAAGATTAGATCACAAGTGATCTCCTCACGGTCCTGCTAAATGATGTTCAAAGTAATAAATGCATGTTGAGTGGCTTAAATATAGTCTTTAAGGAACTATATGTTTAGATTTCCAAAAAAAGGAAAGACCTATAAAATCAGAAATGTCAAGAGACTGCAGGCCACCCAGCAACAGGGTTGAACATGTCTGGCAATGGAGAAAATAGCTTTTCTGAGGGAAAGGTAAAAGCCTTGAGGTGATGTAAAATGTCTCTTTCAAGCTGACCTTGTCTTGGCTATTTTCTGCAGGACAGCCTTTCCAAGCAAATTATTACTCCAGTCAGGGCAGTGGTGTCCTGCCAATCTTCTGTTTTCACTCTTCCCTGTAATTGCTGTTGGATACATCAACCTCTCTGTGTAGCTCTTAAGCCATTTTCTTCTCCATCAGTTTATCCTTCCATGATGTGTCTTTCTACAGCTACATAGAAATATTTAAGGGCAGTAAAGCCATTACACCACAGTTCAACTGCAGTTGTAAAGATTCAACATTGTAATCAAAGTCTAGTATTACAGATTGTACAAAAAGACCAAACTGATTTTTCACACAAGTTCAATCAGCTTGTAAAAGTTTCCAAAGCAGAATCTCTGTGTTGCTCGACTGTAACACTTCTTATCAACATGTCCACTCTAAGCATTTCAGAAGGAGCGTGTGTGTCAAGAAGTGTCTTTCTATTGCAGTGTATATGCCATGATTATGACCCTTTATGAAATGGGTCAAAGTTCTCCACCCAAAAATGTCTTAGATATACTGTTTCTTCTGTGATCCTACACACTTGTGATTATTCCCGCGGTTAGACAATCACATTGTCTCCTGAAATTAGATGGAAGTAGTGGACTGATGACGTTAGCAGTGCCACGGTCCATCTAATTTGTCATTTAGTGAATCTAAAGGGCAAATGCGCTACTCAGGCATGGTAATGGATATACAGTAGGTATGGGCGGAAAAGAAGCAGAGAGAAGTGAAGGAGTCATGCCTGAATTTTGATGGTACAGCAAAGCCTATTTATTCAGCTGCGCGTCTTCATAAGTGGAGCTCTACAGAAATTCACTCTTTTCTGCAGTCAGCATTCGCGGGGATTTATAGACTTCACCAGCATTCAAAACGAGAAGGCACATGTCACAAAATGTAAAAGAGGGAAAAAACATTAAAACAATGATCATGGAGAGTTCATTGTTTTGTTTCTGGCCAGGTTGAATAACATTTAACAAACTCATGGAATGTTTGATTATTCTTATTGAAACCTGCAATTAAATAATGCTTCCAGCTCACCTAACCTTCATGTCTTTGGACCTTGAAAGAGGATGGAGCACTGACAATAGACCCAGTCATGTAGAGAAGAAGCAAAAACCACACGGAAAGACCGGAACATTTGAACCTTTTTGCTGTGAGGCAACAGCACTCACCACTGAGCTATTGTGCTGCCCTGTTGTGGTGGTAATGGCATTCTAATATTGTAGTAATGTTTGAGCAGGATTGTCTGAAATTGACCAGTCAACTTAAAATCTTTTTGGCCTGCCAGTTTGAGCAGAAGCTCATTAACTGGAGTCTCTCTCTTGTGCACTCACTCACATAACCAAATGTCTTGGTCATTTGTAGGTGGGAAACAAGCAATGAAAAGTAATCTAGCAAGATTATGCAAGATGAAGTTAATGTCCTATGTGAGAGAAATAAGTAAATAAACTTTCACATTTTACAGGCATCGGGTAATTAGAATTACACAATGACGCTTTTGGTGACAAAAAGCAATAATTAGAATAACTAGCTACAATAACTTATTATCAAATGTAGATTATTCATATTCAGTTCCACAGAATACATCTACATCTTTGGCCAAAGTGCAACCCATGCCCTGATATAAGCTCAACAATGAGAACACAGGTGTTTCTCATTGTTGTCTAAATTAACAGGTCAAAAGTGCACTTGCAACTGTTAGAGATTACAGTAACACTTCATGTGACAGTCGTAATCATTAAAAACACATGTGACAAGTGAAAAACTCTGCTGTGAGAAAGATCCTTTGACTCTTAACTTTAGATCATTCACATCACTGAGCTTGTGTCGCATATCTAAACTGATGTTATTCGGTAATGTATGTTATTGTAGTTCTTGCTAAATGTTAGAAACATAAAAAAGCTATTCATAATGGCCTTTCTGTTTTGCTCTGTTTCTATTAGTTTAAGCACTTAAAAGCAGGCTTTTCAGACAGTGGGCATTATGATTTGTCAGATAGTGTAAACAAAAGGTGCAATTAATGTGTTTAATGATAACCATGGTAAATGTGGTCCCTTTGACCCCACTCAGTTTGTCTTTAAGTACTTAGATGGTACCAAACATGAGGCTAGAAAGGAACCATGAAGAAAGGCTTAAAACAAATGCTGATGAAACACGTGCACTGGCTGCAGCAAAACACTTTTGGGACATCCTCCTGGCTTAGTATGTCCAGCCAATCCAATAAAGATTTAACGGGTCTCTGGGGCCAAGGTCACGCCTCCTACCTCAAGCGAAGGAAAGCTTCATTTGCAAGCCTAATCAAGCGTGAATGTCACGGCGGCATAGCAAAGAGAGGTCGAGGAAGGGTAATTTTGTTCAGGGATAAAGAGAGAGCTAGAGAGTCTCCCGCTTTAGCAATATTGAGTGGTGTTGAGTTGTAAAGATGACTATTAAAACAATTAACAAAGACATCCTTTATCCACATTGGGTAATTTAAGTGGATGGCTCATATGAGAGTGAAAGCAAAATGGTAGCCCAGGGTCATTTTCACACAGGTTTCATGCACTGAGCCCTTCAATTATCAAACTGGACGGAAAAAGAACTTCTTCATAAATATAATGTGTAGGCTCTCTGACAAAGGCCCAAATAAATAAATCAAAGCTTCAAAGTATATGAATAATTTTGAATTTTCATTTATACAAGTCTTAAAATTAGATCAAGGTAACCCAATCAAACACGCAGCAAGTACTAAACAAAACTCCTTCTACTAAAGAAACTAGGAAGGAGTAAGTAGAGAAAGTAGGAGTAATGGGATAAAACTCAATGTGCCGGGCTGATAAACAGTCACTAGAAACCTTTAGCTTAAGTTTTTGCTGTAAAAATGGAGTTAGGCCACTTACTGATGCACAATACTCAGAGAATACAAAATTTATAATTTTCCACAATAAACACATAAAGAGGTGTAACTTTGTGTTTCTGCAATTGTTTCTTTATACACAGCATTTCACATAATGATTATTGCTTTATGTCTCGTACATATTTGTTCCTGGTAATATTTTTGCTCTAAATTTGTTTGAATAATTTATAGTGAATATCTAACACATAGGACATACTTATGCCCCATACTAACAATGACATACAATTTATGGAGAAGCCAGGGGCATTTTTTTTTTACTTTAAATCTATAGAATACAAAGCAGTAAAACATTTTAAAAAATATATGTAATAGTCACAGTCTACTGGCACAAAAACCAATAACCTGGCACAATTCTGCATGAGAAGAACATTACTGGTATAAATGTGTGATTAGCCCACGTGAATGGCATACAGGACAGTGAGGTTCGTGGGTTTGGTTATTAAAGCTTGACAGACAGAACAGAAGGCGAAGGCACAAGCACTTCACCGATTCTAGCATCTATTGACACTAAATGTCCTCCAACAATTTAGTGGACAGGCAAACGCCGACAAGTGATCCTCCATCTGCCCACTTGCTAACAATCGTGGCGATGTTGACTATTTATCAGAGGCACTGTAACAATCCAGTGACCAGGGTAAATGTTGCACTTCAGGGGTTCAGGCTTTAGGAAGTGTCAAGCAGGCAGGCAAAAAAGAACAGACCTTTGTCTATTAGCCTATTATCAAGCACTGTGGGACAACCTGGCTTTTCCCGCATTGGACCCAAAAATCCTAGCATGAGTAAACTGAAGAGGCTAGAGCAGATACAAAGCAAGTTCCGGCATGATGTAGGACACACATCATAGGCAAGCTGGAGGAAAATGGTGAAACTGCTTGCAGTCCAAAAAGAGCTTTTATCTGTTGCTGTCCTTTGTGTTGAACTTGTGTTCCTCAACACATTAAGAGTTTAATTTGTTGGATTAGTGAGGTCATGTGTGGTGAATAAAACTCATCATCGCTGTATTTTCAAGGTCAGTATAACTTGCATATAACATTTTTCTCTAAGTTTAAAATTTTATTAAAATCAATTATTCATTTTGTGTTGCTTTGTTCAACTCTGCAAACATTACTGACATTTTTCCAATTTGACTTGCTGCTCAAAAATGCAGGCTACTCCTTATCCCCTGCTGTAAGAACAACTAAATGCTGGTCCTTAGTGTGAAGTTAGTATGAGACTGTCCAGTTTTGTCCATATACAACAACTGCTGATACAAGAGAAGAAGTGATGTGAGAAAGTTCGACTGCCTCCATGCTGATGGGTCTTGAGGAGGAGGAAATGGCTAATTTAAACAGGCTTTTATAATCAACTTCAGCAAGAAAATGAGCATCAACAGTAGAACTGCCATCTGTCATCTTGGTCACAAAAAAATAACATCTGATCATCTGCCACTAGGACTGGGCAATATGGATAAAGTCTGTATGTCAGTTATATATCATGATATACATATACTAGGTAGCTCAATGGGTTAGGCGTCAGAGTGGGATGCAGAAGGTCACAGGTTTGAACCCCAGTCTGACTCCTAGTCCATCCCCCACCAGGTGTGTCCCTGAGCCAGACACCCAGCGCTAGCTCCCTGTAAGTTGCGGCTGCCAAGCAAAGTAAAGTAAAGTAAATATACTACAGTCTATAGATTCAATAGAGGTGACATACTAAATGGGAATGTCCGTCTTGTTGTGTGAATGATGTAGTTTATCCCTTCCCACAATACCACAATAAAAAAAGTCCTGCATGCTGAACTTCAACATTTCCCACAATGGCATAATACAAATAAGCATATTAATGGGACAGCTCTGTAGTATAAAGATAAAATAAATCTTTGCTGTTTAATAAAAATAATTTTCTTATTGCTCAGTTCTGTCAGCTAATTATTTCAGAAAACCTCTCTTACAACATCACTACAAGACTGGAACAGGTAAGATTATTATGCTGGACGGTGCTATAAAGATTTTAAAAGTTCACAGATGTAGCACACACGAACAGCTTTCTTTTTTTACAACTGTTGCAAACCAAAGACCAAATGGTAAGGACTCAACAGAAGAATAAAAATGTGATGCAAGATATTTACATATCTTTTTATAATTTGGCAGCATTATACCTTTTTCAGCTGATTGTAGAAAACAGATGGGAAAAAATGATGGAGTGTGATCAGCCTCATACAGTCCTCTCCTTTAGCTAAATTAAGATGATGAACATTCTCCAGAAAGATAGACCAAAATACATGTTACATTTGCTTTATATATTCAGATGAAAAAAAGCAAACATGTTATGTCACCCAAAAATTATTAGTTAATAATAAGACAGGAAATGATTTTAGAATGAATAGAAGACTTGGAGCACAATGTGAAAAACACAGAATCTAAGAAATGGAGGAAGAAAGTACTGGCTGGCATGTCTTCATGTTGGGGGCTAGGGCCAAAACAAAACATAACAATTAATACATTTGTACTCTCAGCAGGCTGAAGCAGGCTCATACAGTAGCTGGATTAACACCGTGAAATCAGGCAGTACTAAGATGACAAGTCCCACACAGGGAACAATAGAGATGCAAGCTGAATGCTGAAGATTTTTATTTGTGTTGGACAATAAAACAATGTTTAAAAATACTGCGAATAAATTTCCATAAGAGCATGAAAACATGATAAATCATTTTCATCCTATTAGTAGGCTATTGAATTTGTGATATTGCTGTGTCTATTACAACACAGTAATGTGCAATAAATTTGAGTTTTTGAGTGTTCTTTATGTCCTTGTGTGAAGATGTCATAAGGTTAACACGGCGCTTAAATTCAAAATTTTAGACTGGGCTTACAAGCATTATGTATTTTGCAATAAAAATGGGCTGTTGCACTAGTAGCATCACTGTGTGTAATGCATAGTACCGGAGAATCGGACAGTATGGTCTGTTGTTCTGCAGCTACCACACTGGATGTTTTCGGGGGACTAGATTTATAATAGTATAAAAATCTACCACATCACTAAATTATGCTGGCGCTTTTTTTTACAAATAACTTAGCAGAGCTTATAATATGTTATTCTATATTGTTTGCATAAAGAACCAAATTATTCTTAAAAATGTATAATTATAATTTGAAAGAACAATAATTGTGTGAGTCAGAGTCCTGCACTGTACGTTTAATAATAGAACCCAGCTGATGAACAAGCCTGCTTAGAAACAGCCTACAACCTGGATAAGATTTAATGTGAGCAACTACTTGTTTAAGTTTGACTGTTTGTTTAATGCAAACCTACGGCTCACAGGATTTATAATAACAGGTATGGTTTATAGTATGCAGCTTAGAGATGTGACAAACATGTTCACTGTTTTCTGTCGCTTTAATTGCACTAAATGTCAATTTCAATAATTATCAACATGAATTAACATGGATAAAGATATACTGTGATAATATTGCAACATGCACATGAAGCCCAAAAATTTGCAGCTGTGGATTCTTGTTGAGGCTCACATGTTTAGACTTGGCTAAAAACCTTAAGGGATACGCTGTAACAATTTCAAGGGCGCTGTTTTATAGGCAGCTGCATATTTCAGATAGCAGGCAGCTTTCTGTGGTCTCAGGTTTGTCACTGGACCTGTTACAGGTTAAGCATCTGATTTGTATTTTGTGCACACTCTGCAGTACCAGTGTGACAGAAATGGAGTAAAAATGAGTAAAGTTAAAAACAAAACAGTGTTACCATTCTACGGCAGTCGTTTGTTTTTACATTGTTTTAAATCATCCATGTGTTTAAAACAAGAAGGTCGAACTGACTGTTTCATACTGTGTCACCACACTTATCAGAATACTGAAAGACACTGGAATGGCTACAATAAATCAACATACAGACATAAAACTGCACAAAGCCAGATAGCCAATAGCACTAGACAAGGCGGTATTATGCATATTTACTGGAGGTGACAAACTAAATGGGGGAAATATGGGTTCAACACACACAAATGTGTTGCTTAATATCAAAGAGTGAAGATAACTTGATAAAAGTAATCTGAAATGCCAAACAATTTAGGTCATGTGAATAATCAACGACATAAACATGTATGAAAATGTGTTTTTAGTCTATGAACCAGAAAGTGGAATAAAACAACATAAAACACCACATGGTGTTTTCTTCCTGGATAGTAAGAAAAGGTACATTTGGCACCACAGCAGGAAATAGCCTTAACACATCTATGACAGGCAGACAGAGCTGTTGGTCGATATCAGTGACTAAAGGATTACTTTGCCAGGTGCCAAGTTATGGATTTCAGAACTCTTTGTTTGGGTCTAAATTGGTTGGTTGTAATTCAAGTATCATTGAGAATCTCCTCTCTTCCTTATCAAGTGCCATAACTGTTCCACAGAGTTCACCAATTGACAGTAACCTGTAGTATAATTCTGTTTCTGTAGACAGAGAGACACAAATGTCGGTAAAGCATCTAGGAAAAACATACTGTACAGGACACATACTGTAACTAAAAATTCAAACTTCTAATTTAAATTGTTGACAAATTAAGTTTAGCCAGGCTGGCTGTCAGGAATCGATGCTTGTTGCCAAATTTTACAGAACAGCTGTCATTATGTCACAGATAATGACTGGAGACATAATTCATTGGGATAATTAAACATCCATATTTTTGTTCATCTTTTAACTATCTTTATTCAAATTTACGTTAGGTCAGAAATACTATACTAAGCGTAAACAGTAAATTTCAATGAGGTATAATTTCCTCCTACAAAGCTTTTTTTCACGTGCTCACACAAAGGCAGGTTCAACATTATTTCTTCTCATTCAGAATTTATTAATAAAAGCTTCTGCTCTGACTGTCTGACATGTTTCTACTAATAAGAGCTGTGCCCACTGTCTGCTTTTATACAATTATCAGTGTTAACTCTCTCAGCCAGCTTCTTTCTTCCCTCTGCTTTGCTTGAGATCCAGTATATTTGACAAAGTAATTTAGCCTCTATACATGTCTATAAGTCCACACCCATAGTGGAAGTTCCAAATGCTTTTTCATACCCCAAAAGGTGGTTGTCAGCAACATCAAGCACACAAATGGAAATTAAGTGGTTGATGATAACTTGTGGCATTTACATGCTGAAAGAAATGTAAGTATTATATGAAGATTTAAAGATGTTTCCGCTGCTTTTAGGCATTTATTGTATAGTTGGTCGTTGTGACAGAAACTACTTCACATGTCTTTATGTTTGACACAAAATTCAAATCCTAACAGTTTGCAGAAATGCCCAGTGTAGTCTAATCAATAAACCTTAAGGGAGAAGAAGGTCCTCTCATCTAATATATTTTGTAATCACAAAAAACCTTTATGTGATAAGAAATATGTCGTAGGGGAAAAAGTGTTTTTTTTTTCCATGGCGTGATAAGCATCTGTGTCAATGAACTTGGAAATACCCATGTACTGTAATTAATTCTCATCATCGAATGTACGGGTCAATTAAATGTAACTGCTTGCTGGATCAATGATGCAGAGCATAATAGCAATTGTGTTAACTTATTTTAGATGTATCCATGTCTCTGGATGCATTAGTTGATGGGTATGTAACAAGAAACTATAGTACCAAACAAATGTAATGTTTAAATCTGTCCATCAAGATAAGTTTCTAAAAAATAAAAACATGATCTACTATTTTTGAGCATTTACATTAGACTGTCTTCATCTGCTTCAAAATTACAGTATTGATCAGGTTATAAATATGTTGTGTCTTTCTCCTTTTACCCTCCTTATACCATTCTGGATAAACATAGGAGTGGCTTCACCAGCAGACTGACACAGCTGAGACTCACCACTGAACACCAGGAGAGATCCTTACTCCCACTCTGCCTCTCACTGCTGGACACCGACACTGGACACTGACAAGGGATTATTATTATACACCTCAAATTCAATCCACTGTTTCTATTCATATTCCTATACTTTCCTTCCACTGTCCTACTTGGCTAAATGCAGTGTATGACACAGAGTCATACACTGCATTTTAGTTGATACTGTGTATTTCCTGTTGTTTTTACAGTTTAAAAGCTTCCTGTTTCTGTAAACTATCGTGGAAGAGGGATCTCTCCCCTGTTGCTCTTCCTAAGGATTCTTACATTTGTTTTCCTGTAAATAGTTTATGGGGAGATTTTCCTCATTTGATTCCAGGTTTATGATTTGTAAAACAAGGATTTGAACCACACAGGATAGGCTATTACTTACTATTTTATACAAGCTACATCATCATAAATCATCTTAAATCCCACTTACCCAGATTCTCATAATTTATGTATAATTTACTCCATCATGGAAATATATAAGCAAATATGTGAATGACATTTAAGTTTTAATTAAATATAATTACACATTAGAATAAATTATTATTTTATCATACACACAAAATATTCAAAACATACCGCATACCTATGTTACACAAAGTTTCCCTTCATTTGACATTTTGACATGTACAGGCCCGTCTCATCTTCTCTAGTGGACATATGAGGAGATGTATGTCAGTATCCCCAAAATAGCCAAATAAAGAACACTCTTAACAATGCACACAGTTAACAGCTGTGTTGTTCAGCAGCAGAGAGTGATTACATTGTGTATGGCAAGGTCAGATAGCTAAAGATATGCAGTGCTGGACAGTAAATATATATCAGTACAAAGATGATGCCAAAATCCTAAAAACATGAGGGTGCTAGATTGTTTTTTTATTTATATATATTTGTACTAAAGATACTAAAATGCACTCCAGTAGCTTTCATTGGAACTGGAGAACTTGACTTCTCCAGCACTGACGAAGTCAGTATTACATCCCTACAAGTATAATATGAAATTAAAAGCAAAGAGGAAAAAATTGCAATGCTAGTTTCAACATGTGGCATGATGCATGATGCGGGTTCAGGTTCACCTAACTGATGCAACTTGTAGGAAACCACTCCAAATCTTGTACATTATTTGCTAGAATATGTTATAAAATTTCTTAAAGTAAAGCCGAAATTTCTGGTTTTGTGACTTCGCTACAGTTTAGTACTGATGACAAAAACATGAAGTTAGTATCATTGCTTCTTTGAGTGTTGTACTCCCAGACGCACAAATGCATATTGGTGCAATGCTTTTATCTTCACGCAGTAATTACAGGCAGACTCTGAAGATGTTATTACGCATGGAAAGAGACATTATCTGTGGCATACCAGCATAAGCTTGCAAATAAAAGCATCTACTCTGTTGCCATGACTAGCACACGAAAACAATTACTGCTGTACAAAGGTTTTAGCCAATTTTGTGGGGCGCCTGATTAGTTCCAAACTCATTCTGCAGCATGGCAATGACCTCAGAGACACAGGCAGAGTCACAAGTCCGTAGACCCACAGAGTAGGGATCAACATCATGAACTCACTGAATACAAGCCGAGGCAGAAGACTGTCAAGTTCTTTGAGAACAGACTACCTTTTAAAACGCTGCACTTATTAGATGTATTAGATAAATAAAAACTTTCTGTGCCATACTTTTTTAAAAACATTCTGACTTTGCTCTTAATGCCTTTAAGTTCTGCACAGCACTTTAGTAGTGTGTGCTGCAATGTTTTTCAGATTTTAAGGGAAAAAAGCAGCCAAGTTACCATCAAAGAGTAAGTTTGTCAGTCTGACATGGTCCATTCACAAAAAAAACCCTGTCATGGCTTCCCTCGTAGCAAGGCTTCCTTATCACAACACATCCAACAGGACAATAATGTAAAACCTTGGTGGTTTTGTGTTCAGCTGGCAGGCGATCTAGCCAGCTAGCTAGACAGCTACTTTAACATACTAAGGACATGTATCGTTAGCATACAAGCTAACAGGGGCATGCATTGCTCACACAGAGTCCACAGTGAGCTTTGAAGTTCTTGCCTCCCCCCTTGGGTTCCGTTAACAGACGTCAATGTGTTGACGGTTGTAATAAAGTCTGAACGGCAAAGTGTTTGACGAGGTTAAGATGTGACAGAAGAGGAGACGAAGACTGACGGGATTTAAATGCTGCTTTGCTGATGTGAAACTGAACTGTGAAAATATCCGCTAGCACTGTATTTGAGTGTCTGGACAGAGGAATCCAACAGGACGCAACGTTAGCAACCTTACCTGCAGAATTAAATACGTGGAGCGGAGGCGGAGTCTGTTCCAAGACGCCGGCAGTAGTTGTTTTGGGTTGCTCGGTTAGTTTAAAAGAGTCCTGTTTCACCTCCTGCTGTATCACCGCTGAACAGCAGAGACCGACTGTAGTGCCCAGGAACCACAACAGCAACTGAAGACGGCTACAGATACGCTTCTCACTGGGAAGGATACCCAGTATCGCGAGAAAGGACGAGAACTTCGAGACATGCACGAACCAATCAAATGTGGCGGCTGCAGTCAAGCGTTTGTTTTGTTTGAGCTTTAAGGAGAAGTAGTAGAAGAGAGGGAATGTGCAATATACAATAAAATTAAATATGCTGTTCTGTGTATTGACTTTAATTACATACTATACAAAAAAAAAAATCATATAAAGTCATACACAGCTGCCAGTTAGACAGAAATTTCCCCCGAATGGGTGTACTTAGATAGATACTTCACTTAAGTAAAAGTTCCGCATTTACAATTTAAAATGTAAAAAAATCAAATAAAAACAAATACTTGGCGTATCAAATGTACAATGACTCCTAAAGATTTATGTCAAATTTCCTTTTATGGAAAGTGTTTACATAATGGTTTTAATTGATTATAATTATTCATGTATTATCACATATATCTTTAATGTTACGTCATTATATTTATGGAGCTTATTTTAACAGTCTCACACACTGTTTTGATTACATGTTAAACTCAAATATATTAATTCTAATTTGAAAACGTGGGAAAAAGAGATATCAAATAATAATAAGTAGTCAAGTAAAGTAAAGTACGAAGTAGCGGAAAATTCCAGTAAAATAAAAATACCTACAAATTCTACTTGAAAATGTGTTACTTTTAAACACTGCTGAAGTACAATATCAACTATATCAAATCTTTTCTCTTGTGTACTGCGTGTTCTGTGACTAATCTTCAAGCACAACACAGCATGGGTGGATGAAGCAACGGCACAGCCAATATATTCACTGAGTACTATAAATGACAATGACAAAAACCTCCCCCTTACCACCCAGTCAGATTACATACTTTAACCCATCAGATATGCTGTGAAATGACCTCAGGAGAACCACTCACATACCAGACATTCTAAAAACATGGCTGAGCTGAAGCAGCTGTGAGAAAGTCCAGTCCAGAATTCTTCCCAAATGTTGTCCTGGGGGGAAAAGAAATCAAAATTCTCCTCTCAAGATTATCCTTTAATTTCAGAGTAAAGTCATATTTAATCATTTATTGAAACACAATTTTCTTTTACCATATTATGCACCTACATAGCACCTTGTGAGGCATTTCACACCTCAGATAGCACCCTGATCTTATTTAAGATATTGTCTTGCATTTCATTTCTGTTTTTTATTGTAATGCATTATTCATTTTGTTCTGACCAAGCCTTGCTCAGTGTGTCTGCACAGTTTAACCAGTTAAAAGTGGTGATTAAACATTGTTCATCACATCATCTGAACCCTTGATCAACAACAACAGTCGCAGTGTATTCCTTTCCGAAAATATATTTTGTAATAGTTAGTGGAAATATACTGTAGATTGATTCTGGCTTTCAGTGTTCTTCCTGTGCCCAGGTTGATGTAGAATTTCATCAGATTTAATTACCCTTCCTTTGGTTTGGAGTTTCTGTGTGAGTCTGTGTGGTTTGTGTGAATTTCCTCAGAATGTTTTGCTTTTCCATTCTGCAGACTACTTTATATGCATTCTGCTCATTCTTATTTAGCTGTCACATCCTTGTTTAAGCTGTATGTCCACATGTGTGTCCTGTACATTTGTTATTGGCACTGTGTTAGAACCAGAGCAGAATGTCCTTTGTTTTACTCAACTTATCCAATGCCCAGAAATAGAATACATGAAATAAATGCACCTGCCCCACATTATTGTGGATGATAAAGTGTGCAGTGTGTGTTACAGTGCTTTGGGCTGGAACAAGAAAAGACTGTTGAAATGTTCAATGCGTTCAATAAAGTGCAATTTCAAGCTTTACTTTGAGCTGTAATGCACTTTTGAGAGTATTTTGAGGGTAGTTCAGCGAAGCCTTAAATAAATGAGACATTCCCCTCTCTTCAGTATGTGCTGATTCCAAGTCTTTTGAAACACACTGAGAAATAATAAAGGAAGATGATATCATCAGAGGCACACAGAGCTCAGGGTACAGCATGTGCATGAGGCAACACTGCAACATCTCGCCTTTGAAAAGCCGCAGTTACTCTGCTGCTTTGACTGTCAGTGTATCATAGGTATGTAGGTTAATGACAGCTATTATAGAAGCTATTGTCCTAGATGACGATGTTTATTACATCCGATATTTCAACACAGAACAATGTTCGTTCAATAGCTGCCTGTCAAAGTTGCATGTGGACAGTCAGGCGCAGTCTTTCTTCAAATTCAGACATGTACAGAGTTTAGTTATATGCAATGATGTTCATTTTAGAAGGTAAACTAAAACAGATTTTTTTTCATTCTGTCATAAATCCTCCCTCTTGATTGTGACAGGACAGTTTTTGATAAGCTACAAAAGGCGTTTTGAACTGTGTATTTATGGCATTGTACTGCAATAAAATGAGAATATTACATATAACATTAAATACAAACATAACAGTATTAACTTTTATACTGTATACTTACTAATATATTTGTGACTCACAAAAGGTGTGAAGGTAATGGGTGAACAGTGAAGCTTATATCTACACTCAGTGTGCCTGCAGCATGCAAATCGAGTCATCCTCTTTGTCCAGAGTAATATTTGGCACTATTACTGCTGTACGGAAGATTTGATGCTGGTAAAAGGGCAGGATTAAACAGTGGCAATTTTAAGAAGATTTCCTTTCTTTTCCTTTTTTGCCTTTAGTACAATGCATAATGAGGAAGGAAATTGTGAGCGGCATGCTTTTTAGTGAATACTAGTAAAGGTTCTGTGCGTAAGCTTGAGCTTAATCACATTTCTGAATGACAAGCAATAGCAGCCTTCTCCATTAAACACTGTGATAGAGGAGAAATCCAAATTCTATGGAAAATAACTAGATCTTTTTTTTAAATTTCCATTCAAAGACTGATTAAACACATCACAGCTGAAAAAGATCTGGGTGTTTTTTTGTGGCTCAGTCTCTCAAAGTCTGCACATGCCTTTAAAATGGGAACTCACTG
The DNA here is from genome assembly GCA_032270685.1 of Microctenopoma stevenorrisi. NCBI lineage: Eukaryota > Metazoa > Chordata > Actinopteri > Anabantiformes > Anabantidae > Microctenopoma > Microctenopoma stevenorrisi. The sequence continues at coordinate 12,737,282 of JAUMTR010000017.1, forward strand.
AAGCTTTTTAAAATAAACTTCAAACACCGGTCCAACTTTTAATACCTGTCAGAAATCATTCCAGAGCAAAAGCAGCATGAAATAGGGATTAGTTGGTTTAACACTTAAACTTACTCCCTTCTTAAAAATGCTGCACAAACACAGACACGTGGATGAATTTCTTTTTAAAGTTTACAACAGCAGAAAAAGACCAAGACACAGAAGTAAACGGAAATATTTTTAAAGGACCTTTCAACATATATTAAAGATTATTGGAGGCAAATTTTTAATGTGGCATGTGGGTGAGATTAGCCAATTTCCACTGCAGCCATAGGGATAGCTTGGAGATTCTCCAAGGCCACGGTGCTCTCTCTGGGTCTTTGTAACAGGCGCCAACTCCAAACTGACTGACTGAGTGAGATAAGGTGCTTGAAATCTCCACCATTCATTTGATTTATGGCTATTTGTATTCTAAGACTGTTTCTCATTTTAACTTTTGTAGAAGGAGAGTAGGCACACCACTTTAATGTGGCGATGTCTGATATCAACCTCTGGCACAAGAGAGAGAAATGAACCGACTGACTCTGTTTGATAAGAGATAGGGGGAGAGGCGAATGTCCCACATTTGATGGAGCCATTCAAAATAAACTTGCCTTTTATACAGCAACATCAAAATGACAATGTCTCAGCATTCCTCTTCCAAAGCCAAGCAGTCATTCTATAATTTGCATCCTCTTTACTTACAGTTTACCAGGTGTTATTTTGCACCAGACTAAGCTGAGTGCTGAATGTAATATAATTTACACTAATGAAGAGTGGTTTCACAGTCTCATAAAATACACAAACCCCAGAGAGACTGTTACGATTGATAACAGTTTGCTAGCTGGATTGCTACTTTACATTCTTAGTCCTTGAGAACAATAAAGGTGTGTTGCTAATGGAAAGAGAAGGGGAGCAAAGGGAAAACAATCAAATGCTAATTTTCTCACAAAATACCCAGGGACATAACTGGGACAGGCCTGGATGCATTTGGCTTTAGAAATGAACAGTCTGCAAGCTGTTGTATCGTTTTCTTTTTTTATTTGTGCACTGAAGCAGATTTATCAACAGTAAGTAAAAAGATGCATTTAGGGAGTTAGTTACTGTTGGAAAACACTGTGTGACAGCGTGCAGATACTGTTAGTTAGACTGTTACTGAGACTGTGCAAGATGGGACAGAAATACTGTGTCATCAGTATGTGTCATACATACATAGAAGAAACTGCAGTGATGAGCTATACAGCTATACAGCTCCTTACAGCACATGGCATAGTATGAAAAGTAAATCCTTCTTTGATCAACCTTCCACAGCTAATGCCAGTGCACCTAATATGAAATATTACAGTATGTTTGTGATCTCGGTTTATACATCTACTGACCATCTTTCCGAATAGACATCTGTTTTAATCTTACTAGTCACTAGTTGATGTCCGAGCTAAAACATTCCAGTTTAAGACTTCTGAGTAGGTATTTTAGACATATTCACGAATCTGTTCAAAAGTCAAACCATGTCTGCACCTTACTGTTTGTATGTAAAGTCTGTTGACTTTAAAAATAGAAGGCATTCACTATCACCATGACGTTTCTGTCCTTGAACCACTCCTCAAAGTCACTGAGCCACAGACACTCAGATTAAGATTCCACACAGAGGCCAGTCTGCATGACCCACATTTGATTGATCTGATTGTGCAGAGTGCACTGTGAGCAGAGCTTTTTTGTCTTTCACTTTATCTGCTCTCCCAAGGTCATAAAAGATTGATGTGCGAAGGCATCCAGCCTTTTTTATAATTTACTCTAAGTAGAGCATTGCAGAGGTACACGTAGAAAGAACAATGGTGTTGATTTTATAAATATCTTCTAAGTCACCCTCCTTTCTTGAAGAAAGCTCTGTTTAACCAGTGAACAAAATGAAAGAAAGAAGTCTGATGAGTGAGATAAACAAGCTTTTTAAACAAAAGCATCCGGGGAGCAATCACTGTTTTATATTGTTATATGCAAATTCACTCCCACTGCCTCTGCTCTCACTTTAAATGACTGCAAACAAACTCACTGGTTGTGAAGGAGAAAATGTTCTTCACCATCCCCAGTGTAGCTTACAATACCACAGATTCAAAGAGATGACATCATAGAAAGTGTTTTAATCTTCTAGATTAAACAGTACACACGCCAGACTAGTTTAAGTTCAGACAAGTTTTACTAGTAGTTAAGCATGGGTTTAAACACTGTCATAGTGCTTAAACTTATCTCACTACACCTGACAAAAAACTAACAACATTAATCAGACTCAAATCTTATTCCAGCTAACGATTGCTTGTTTTTGTTGAAACATTTTTTTTTTATTATCTTTATATTTCTTTGCCAATTACCATATGTAGCTGTTAATTTTTCAGGACATTATAAATTTGCTGAAGTTGGCAGCTTCTACTGACAGACAAATGAAAGCTCAGCTTTTTCAGCTATAATCCGTCACCGAGCTAAAGCGTGCTTTGACAAATTTGAGTCTGTGCGCTTTTCTGTGGATGCATATGTATAGCACAACATTTTACAGAAAGCAAGTCTAGTCACCGAATATAAATCCAGTGAGAATAGTATGCTCTATCCTCTCGCATAGACCAAATGATACACATAGTTTAACTGGACAACATGTTATATCACACAGACCCTGTGGAACACGACTTCATACTGTGTGTGAACAGCTTTTAGGCTCCAGAAGAGAGATATGAAAGTTCAGACACCCTCCTGTGATGTCACTTGCGTTGCTTGGGTCTGAAACCTGAAAACCGAAGACTAAACACCTGCATTACTTGGGATGCGGTGTTCGAATGCAAAGAGCTTACTCAACCTCGAGAGCCTGCTCAAAAACTCAGTGAAAATAATAGTGAGTGGAGACAATATGGGAGGTTATGTGCTGTTTAAATAGTTAAACAACATCAGTTAGCTTTAAGTCTTTATGATGAACCAAGATAAATGGCTGCTTCCTGTATAGCATCATACAGTATTTAATAGACAAGTACAAGAATGATATTGATTTTCTCATGGAACTTTCAGCAAGTTAGCAGTGAGCTATTCCTTTTCGACACACTGACACATTGTCTGCTAATTGCTCTAACGTGCTTGTTCAGGGCCGAACAGTGAAGACAGTTGAATAATTCATTGTTATTTGGTGTTGTGTAGCAATTTTCTCGCAGTAAGGAAACAGTCAGTGTTCACATATCTCAAAAGACAGGAAGTGTGCATGGGAATAGGAGAGTGCAGCTGAACTGGGATGGCAAAGCAGCACTGCCATTGTTACAATTATTCACACAGAAGAAAAAAGAAATATTACATTTTTTGTACAGATGCTGTCATGCATCCATTGGCACACAAATATATTTTGGTTACAAAGCACTGTCTGCTTAAAAGATACATGCACTGCAGCGTCTCCCCACGAAGAGCTTTGAGAAGGGCACAGTATTACATTGCAAGAGGACTGACACCAACTCTGTCTTGACTTGGTCTTGAGCTGTACAGTTTTGATCAGTGTGGATTTCTTTATCATAAGTACAGCTAAGCGTTTCTGTAAAAGTTAGCGAGCAGACAGTGTTTTTCCAAAATATCTGATAATTTAGAGAAGAGAAGAAGGAGAGCAGCTTGATGAGACAGGAACCACTTTTTATGTGTTAATGGAAATTATGCAAATGAGGACTGAACTTAAAAAATATGAACACATGGAGAGGTCATAAAAATTTTTAAAGGTTCTTGATTCCACTGATATATACAGCTCTGGAAATAATTAGGAGACCACTGCATGAAAGCCGCTATTGCAAATCAGGGTTATTCCACCAAATATTGATTTCTGAACACTTCTTAAGTTCAAACATGAGTACCTTTTCTAATATTATGACACTATTTTTCATTTTCTGCAAATAAATGCTCTAAATGACAATATTTGTATTTGGGATTTGGGGGTTGTGTTGTCAGTAGTTCATAGAATAAAACAAAAATGCTTCCCATTGTACTGCAGTGATTTTTGTCAAAATATAACTACTTTTTCTCAGATGACAGGATGATAACTGCAGAGGACAGAGACAAAGGTGTAAACTGTTGGTCTCTGCCCTCTGGATTCCGGCCCAGTGTATACATTGATAATGTTTTTGGCCTAATTTTTTTGATTATCTTTTTAAGTATAGTCCTGAGCCATCTCTCTAAATACTCTGATTTAACACAGTAGCTTGACTGTGTGTCATATAACCAGTATTTTTATGTGTTTATACTGCATGTACAAACTGTGCATGTGCATGTACAGACTGTGTATAATTATAAGCACTACGTACTATAAGTGTGTTGCTTATCCATCCAGAACATCACCAATGCTCTGAATGAGCACTCGGAGGATAAAGTTGTTACAATTGAACCCAAGAGCAACATAAATGCCCTAATGTACCCAATTTAATGCTAATATTTCTTGAGATATAAAAAAGAAAATCTCAACTTTGTGGTGGCAATAAAGGAAATTGTCCAGAAACCCTAAATGTTGAACAGGCTTTGGCATCAGTTAAGGTTGATAAATGTTGGTGTCTAGTGATCTGTTCCACAAGATACCAGGTGGTGCTGTAAGAGCTCAAGAGTCACTGAAGTGGGATTCATTCAGAGCACGAATCTCTATAAAAACTTTCATGGCCATTCAATAGTCTGACTCATCAACATTTCCATCCACAAAGTCATGCTGCTGGCATGGTTAAACGCATGCAGTAAACTTCGTTCCAACACACCATGCCTAATATCAGATCAAGTGCACTTCTATGGCATAAATGTGCTGTATGTGCTGTACAGTATTCAGAGGTAAAGATGCCTGATGACTGTGTCAGGCGCTGTTTCGGTTCTTTCCTTGTTTAATACTGCCAACATTCTCATATGTCTCAGATGCAGTGAATGAAAGAGAAGCGCGTCTATAATCTCCCCCTGTTGTGTGAACTAGATCTCACATTGATCATTTGAAGAAATTGCATACTGCAGATGTTCAAACTCAAGTTCCATCTCTAAATATCAAGAGCAATATGAGCAGGAGCTATTTTTAAAGAAGCCAGGATATTTTTTTTCATGTGATTTGTTTTGAAATTGCACGCCAGTGGGAAAAAGTAGGTGATGAGAAGCTGTGTGCACAAGAAAGCGAGGCTGAGGAGTAGAGAGTCTGCACAGGAACTTCTGAATGCTCTAGTTGAGCAGAATGGAGAGGCCTCATTAAATTTTAATTGCAGCACGACGCCGAGTGCATTGCCATCTACATCAAGATGCATTTGACCTTCTTTTTTTCTCATTCCACTTTCACCATATGAGTGGTTACATCTCATATTCACTCGTGTTAGATTAGCAGAGTTTTATTAAACACAGTAAAAATGATGCCAGAGAAAACAAGGGATCAATTATTTCTTACAAAAACAACAGAGACAAACTCACAGCTATTTAGTCCCATGACAACAATCTGCATTTGATTTCGTTCTGTGTGTGGATATAGGCATCCTTGGACAAGCGGGCGCATGAAGATCAGAGCTTTTAGCATTACAGTAAAAGTATAAAGCATCAGTATTAATACTGGGCCAAAAAATCAGTGTGTGTACATTGATGTGTGAACAACTGCACAAGGATTCCAGTTCCTTTTTTAAATGTTTTTTTAATTGTGTTTCAGTATAATTTGGTGGCCTGGTAGCTCAATGGGTTAAGCGTCAGACTGGGATGCAGAAGGTTCGAAACCCCGTCTGAATCCTAATCCATCCCCTACCAGGTGTGTCCTTGAGCCAGACACCCAGCGCTAGCTCATTGTAAGTTGCTTTGGATAAAAGCGTCTGCCAAGCAAAGTAAAGTAAAGTAAATTCACCACTGGTGTATTCACAATAAAGACCCTGCTATAACAATACAGAGCACACTCAAGCATGTGAAATGAAAGTGCTCACAGTCTCACAGTTCCTCACAGTTTCAGGTTGATGTGAGAAGAAAGAGTCACATGAGCAGGAAGCAGCCTGTTCAGTATGCTTGCTGGAGGAGATTAGTGTCTGTTTATCATCCTTCTGTCCTGGATGGGTGTTGCATTACAAGGTACTGTCTCCAAACTGCCAGAATCAATTAACATGAATAATATATGCCCACTGACGCTGTTGGTCTTGAGTGCTCATTTTGTTCCGACTGCCTTTGTTCTTGCACATGCAGAGTGGTTTAATTTTACAGGAGGTACAAGAAGCTAATTCTTTTATAGATTAAAGGTGGGTCCTAAACCATTCTTTAAAGGCACCATGTGCCCTCAACCAGGCTCACACCACAAATTCTGTACTGCCTCACAGACCACATTAACAAAAGATGAACGATCCAGGCTCTAAAAATGAACTCGCGCCACTGTGTTAAATCGAGAGACAAACAACGGCATTACTCAACCACCTGAGATCACTTTGCACACTTCAGCAATGACAGCTGGAGGATTTGAGTGTATTAGTCAGATCAACAGGCACTACATTCAAGATTTAGGATGCTTTATCTGTCACATACAGAGTTATACGGTGTACAACGTGCAGTGAAATGTGTCCTGAGCCATCCCCATTCCAGGACTGGACAAACTTTACAACTTTACAAGTTAAGTTGTTGTCTTAAGTTGTCTTAAGTTCAAGTAAAATAATTCAATTTAAAGTATAAGGTATATAAGGTTACAATAAAATAGGACACTATGACTAAATTATAAGCGCAAGCTTATGAAGGAATTATGTTCCAGAGGAACAGTAGCACAAACATCACTGGGTGGGGTGAATATAAATAATGCACTGATACAGTATGAACAGGGTGTGAATGTTGCATTGAGAAGAGTTAGAGCACAGATTGCAGATTAAGAATATTTACCCCTATCAGGGGTCACTAAGCTCCAGGAGACACTTTACAGTATATTTCCTCATGCTCATTTGACCACAAATGAAGAGCCTGCCGACTGAAAAGGTTAACAAAACTAATATTAATCATTACTAAGAATTATAATAGAAACCTGAGGTTAAGCCTTAGATCTCAGTGGTAACATTGACATAAAAACATGCTGACATTTTTTTTATGTATTCTAATGTTTACTGCTGGAACTATCTTAGTTAATTAGCTAATTAGTGTCAAGATTGTGCTGGTGCCTTTATTGTGGTTTATGCCAGTGGCCAAAAACTTCTGTAGCAGCACTAAAAATGGAAATGTTAGAAGTTGTTTTAATTCCATTATTTTAGATGGAGATATTTCAGTCAGGACCAAACGGGTCAACTGACCAACAGACGGACAGAGCAGCAATGCCACCACTAATCCCTCTACATAAACACACAAAACTAATGTTTATTTAATATATAACACACTCACACGTTCTATTTTCATCTTACATTTAACACTGTTCCTATGTCTCGATTCACCTTTGCTCGGGTTCTATCCTTTACATTTATTTACTGTATGTCTTTTTTAACTTTCTAACTTTTCACCAGATGTAAGCACACTTACTGAACTAAGCATCTAAAAACCTGGTTTCTGCCAGAAAAACTCTTAAATCGTTCCAAACTCCAGCAGAAAAACAAACTTCACTCAGAACCAGGATGTTCAAGTTTTCTTTTAGATTTAAAGGCGGCTGCTGCTGCGAGAGGAGTTCATTAGAACTGATAACCGAGCAACATTATGAATAAGATTTAATGCAAAATCTTCCCCGTGTGTGAGCACTTAAGTTGGGCCTTGCCACAGGCATAAAGTGCTGCCCTGTGGAGAACAGTGGAAGAGGTTGATTGTTTCTGCAGCAGCTGTTCCTCCCTGTTGTCACTGTGCCGTATAAACAACAGTGTGCCGACTTTTAGCTTTTCTCTCTTTGTTAATTTTTGGGTAAAAAATGTAAATTAAGGTCATCATAAGTCAGCTGGAGGTGTTAACGTCTTAGCAGTGTATTCCACTGCACAAAACGAACAGTGTTCTCCACTGCTAAGACAAAAAGACCTCCGGGTTTTAATACATTATCGCCCTAATACTTGAGATTTTTCTTTTACAATGAGGCATTTGTCAGCAGTTTCTGTTGTTGTTGTTTCTGTCATGTACAGTGATTAATATATTAACAGTCACATCTCTCCAGTATCTTCAAAAGCTCTAGGGCAAAGTCTGTCAGTGCTCTCTTCCTAACAAACAACACCCTCTTGTGGCAGTTGAAGTGCTTTTAATAATTTTGAACCCATCTTGTGTATTACATTCATAGCATTTATGTGTGCAATTATAAATAATATCAATAACGTCCACACAACAGACACATGATCTAAACATGTGGATACTTCTGCCAACTCCCTTTCAAACATAACATTGAATCTATAATCTATAATATGTAATGTTCGTGAATGCACGTTTGAAATAAAAGATCACTAAACTAAACGCCACAGTATAAACAGTGATACGTGGGATTGTTATTGGATGAGTGGGTGGCTCTGCAGACTGTTTGGGCAGACACCCCCAGATCCTGCACCTATCCATGTACCTTTTTAAAAAAATCTCACAACATGCTTGTCCTCCTGGAAAGGTAAGATTTATATATGTGTTTGCTATCCACAGAATCTATCAAACTCCGGCCAGAAAACTCTACAGCTCTCTGCCAAGTGAGAGCCAGCAGCACAGTTCAAAAGTTGTCTGGCAGACAAATCATTCAAACCATCATTCCCATAAACCCCATGCCAAGGGAAAACATTCACCATTTTATTTAATATCTATTTTAATTTTTAACACGCCACAACACAGCAGTGATTGTTTAACAGCAGTTTATGAACAGAGACACACATTAACACATAATCTAATCTAATCTAACAATAGTCTGCCGCAGTAGATGTTTATAAAATGTGTAAAAAGAGGAGCAAAGTGTAAAAATGAGGGATATTTCACCATCTAAAAATCCAAACACTGTTCTGATCTATGAAGAATTAGAAATACCGTTTAGTTATATAAAGCTACCATTTGAAACATCTACACTCCTAAATATAGAATCCTTTTAGGAAGTGGTACAGATTCATATTGTGGGCAACATAGAAGTGAACCTTGCACAATTTATTACAATATTACATTCATATTTTTAATATTTTTACAAACTGCTGGGTTGTGTTATACTTTATAGAAGAGAATACAATTGTCAATTGAGTAAAGCAATAAAAAGCTAGCATGAAATCAAATGATGACCCACAAATACCTCAAATTTGCCCTGAAGTAAAGAACTGGTCTAAATGTTACTCTACTACACGGAGACATCGCAACAACAATGAGGCTGACTCTGAAAGCTTTGCTCGCTAAGAATATTCCAATATGAATAAACAGGACACTAGAATGCTTTAAATGAAGTTTCCTATTCCACTATTGTGTAAGCAGTGTGGAGATGTAGGTCTGTTAGTGTCTGGTAATCTAGAAGTAACTTTGTAACTATATGTTAGTCAACATTAAGGCGTTCTGCAAGTCCACTCAATCATCCACTGACTCTGGTTTCAGAAACAAATCTTTACCTGAGATTCACCAAGCAGGTGCACTATATGACTCGTGACTCAGTGACTCAGTCGCCCTCTGGTGGCGGCTCTCCCTCACTTCATCTCTCCTGCCCTACTACTCAACTAGTGGGGTCAAAGTACTGTATATCAAATATTCTGGATTGAACTTGTGGTTATATTAATAAAATAACCTCTAGAATACTGAGATGAGAGTGATGCATATTTCATATTTTATCGTATTGCCTCAAGGGAGAACTGCAACTGATACACAATTTATTTATGATAATGTCATGAAATGACATTTTCAAATATACTTAAGGAGAATTATATTGTGATGAGGTGAATGGATTAAATTCACTCCCTTAGTTTGCATTCACTATTTAAAGCTCATAACAGCTCCTAGAAAAAGACAAAGACATGTTTGCATTTATTTTAATATATACAATATATTTAAACTATATTAATAATAATAAACTTATATGCAGCTGCTGTAATCATACAGTTTGACACTACTAATAAGGGACTAGACTAGACCTAAAAAATAACCTGCATGTTAAATACAGACATAATGTGTAATCCAAACTACGATGTGAAACCAGGAGGAGAAATATGTCTGACTGGCAGACTGCATTAGAGTCTGGTGAAAAGCTACACATCTCCTTATCTACATGCTATCTACATTATTTATCACGCTGAGAGCAACTATTCTCCTCCTACAGCACAGGGGGACGTGTTTCTTTGTGGTGGACAAATGCTGCTCTTGATACTTCATGATGTTTTTTCACCTCAAATTCACTTAGAAAACACCTGTGGTTTCATTAGACCAGTTGCTGTTTCAGACAAAGTGAGTTGTGGCTGTGATGTGATGTGATTAGAGCGTCGCCTCATCAGCCTTTATGTATTTTTTATGTATTTAATGAAACTTGTTTGAAGAGTCCCTCTGAAGGGGTCTAATGGACACTAGCATCAGAGTTGTGCCTTTGTTTCCAGCTTGTAGATGAGCTTATTACAGCTCGTACCCATCAGTCCTGGAGAGAGGAATACATATTTACCTAACTTGGAATTATCAGAATCAGAATCAGCTTTATTCGCCAAGTATGTTGCACATACAAGGAATTTGCTTCTGGTCATTTGTAGCTTCATGATATGTCATGTAGTAAGAGTATTGCATTGCTTTTCTGTGTATTTATGTGGTATTAGTATAATATCAAATACCTTCAAGAAATAAATCTGCATGCCACAACTTTCATTAAAATCTTTTATTAGGTAGTTTTTCATGATAAAAAGATATTGGACAACACAGAAAGTCCAGTGTAGTCATATTTTCATTAAAGGGTATTTCAACACTGAAATTAGTGTTATGCTAACTCTAGTAAATGTATAATAGATTTGGTCTTATTCTATAAAGTTAAACGTAACAACAGTTATCAGCCTTTTACAGTATAGTGCTTGAATTTTTCAAAATAATGTTCACTTGTTAGTGTTAAATACCACCTTAATAACATTTGTTATTTCTATTATCTTTCCATGTCGCTGCCCCGTGTGGAACCTAGTTGGCGATGTATTTCTGTAGTTTTTCTTCTTTATTTCACCTTCTTTAACGAGTATTGGAGCATTTTTGTTACGTGCCTGTCATATTTTATGACATAATAAAAATCAAACGCCATCACACCAGCTTTGAATAAGGTTTCACGTAAGTTCACGCGTGTGGCATCCCGTCCCCGTGGCATGGATTCACCGTAAAGCACTGAAGTATTACATTATCCATCCAAACTTAAGTTAACAAACAACCAAACTTCGATAACAAAACCCCACCCAGCCGTGAAGGGGCGGATTCATTGGCCCGCCCGTCTGTAAATCCGTTCCCTCCTCGCGCGGCTGCTGCCATTGGACGGCGGTGACGACAATCCCGAGCCGTGCTCCCGCCCACCGAGCGGATCAAGTTTGAATGAACAGCAGCAGGCTATTCTGGAGGTGGTAGTTGCATTTGCAGTAATTATTAAAAGTGTGTATCGTCTCACGGGTGCGCGGATCCAGGATGGACATGAAGAAAAGAATTCATCTAGAGTTGCGGAACCGCACTCCGTCAGACGTAAGTTGGCCTCGCGCGTCGCTGGTCATGGTGCACACTCAGCTAATGGAGATCTTTCGTGTGATGTCTTAAACGTGGGGGATACAAAGTTTCCTCAGAGTTAAAAGATGACGGAGACGCGGGGTCACATTGTTGCCGTGCGATGGTGTTTACGGTCGGCGGGCGCTGCAGGTACGCTGCTCCAACTTTTGTGCGGCACTAAGCTCGCGTTTTGATGTGCAGTTTGAGAATGCAGCACAGCTTTTTTTTCATGCCAGCGGTATAAACAAGGCAGGCTGTATGAGGAGCCATATTTGTAACTTTTGATCTGCGAACGTGCCCCTTGCACGTCCAAAGCCAGCGTTCCCGCTGGTTACTCCTTGTGCTTGATGTGCTGTCTGCATGCTTTGACTGGGGGATGCGTTTACCGAAACGTTTTCCTGCCGGGCGCTTGGCGCGTTAAGGATGCGGATACTCTAAGTCGTGAAATTACCAGTGATGCATAAAGATCACAGCCTCGAAATATCGACTCGCGGATGCATGCCGTGCCTATAGTTGATCGGTGCGTCCAGATGAACCTCGGTTATTTCTGCAGGAAGTGCATTGAAACATCTAACAGCGGACGCTGGTGAAGCTGCAGCCCACAGCCGGAGCCACGGTGCGCACAGATGGCCGAAGCTAAGCGGTGTCAGCACGCACCTCCGCCGGGCAAAAAACACGGACAGACGACACGCAGACACGCCCTCGTCCTTATTAACTGCTGGGTGTTCATTCAGTCGTTTCGTCCCGGCCGTGTCTATCGTTTTCGACTCGAGAGAACCAACCAGGACGGAAACAAATGCTCGGGTCGCGTTGTTGCTCTAGTTTTTGCAGAACTAGGACAAGCCGCCATTTTACCGAGAAACAAAGGCAATCCGAAACACAACGACAAAACCCCGTTCATTCGACCCATCCGCGGACGGTTCCTCATACCTTCCAATTAACAGACGTCTACACGCGCCATCAATCCAATCGGCAACTGTTTCGAACGAGCAACAACGAAACGTTTGCCTGGCAGCTATGTAATCGGCTTTCGCGGCCCCTCCTACTCACAAATGACCCCGCGCACGACTCGTAGGGCTGCTCGGCTCCGACTTGTTTGGACTAATGTGCATCCGCGCCGCTCATAACCACTCGCAGCCTCTCGAATTACAGCTCGACTGTGAACTAACACGCAGGAGCTGCTGTGAGTCGCTGGTTGGGATGTTTTTCGGGCTCTGTACCGGGAGGAAAGCCAACGCGGCGCGACGCGCGCTACCTTCAGCGTTTACTGTGGTTTTATAGTCGCGCTTCTCACTGTTGATTGGCCGAGTCACGTTCAAGGCCCGCGGTAAAATATCCGATAACAGCACACCTGTGACTGCGTATCTGTCTATTTAAACGTCTAAAAGCAACGCTCCTGTTGCCTTGTGTACTGAGGGCACCCCTGAGGAAACTACTAATGTTTGTAGACCTTAATACAACCCCTGCAGCAATTGTTTCAAATGTTTTACAAACGTTCATGGGAAAAACCAAGTAATTGTAAGCAGCTATACCAACCCCACTCCATCAGCTGTTGTGCTTTGGGGTTGTGGCACCGGAAACACTGCATAGATAGGGGGAAGGATGGATTTCACTCTCTTCATTAACAAGTTGGCAGAGGAGTGGCCCAGGGCCTTGGAAGCCACAGGTTTACTCGATATCACTTGGTCCTGGTGTACAGTGTCAGTTTTAATCAGTCCTCCATCTTGTGTCTCTGGTTCAGTAGATGCAAGTCAAAACCCAGTGTTGCCACCTAAATTACAAATTACTTTTATGTTACAAAATTGTGTTTTTTTATATTGATTATATTTTTCTTTGTAAAGTAGAGAACATATAGAAACTATTATTTCTCATAATTAGTATCTCTGTCAATTATTTTCTTTACTAATCAGTCAGCAAATATGACCGACATTGAATTAGCCTTTTTAAAGGTTTTGTCTTCTAGAACGTGACACATACTGAGTTATTTGTTTGTTCCTCAGGTCAAAGAACTTGTGCTAGACAACTGTCGCTCAAATGAAGGAAAGATCGAGGGCCTTACAGACGAATTCGAGGAGCTGGAGTTTCTAAGCACAATCAATGTTGGACTGACAACAGTTGCCCACTTGCCCAAGTTAAATAAACTCAAAAAGGTGGGTGTTTATCTACAGAATGTCCATCTGTGACTTAAGGCTTAGGTTTAGCATTAATTGATGGTTTTAATTGTTTTCACAGCTTGAACTCAGCGATAACAGGATCTCGGGAGGGTTAGAAGTTCTGGCAGAGAAGTGTCCTAACCTCACACACCTCAACCTCAGTGGAAACAAGATTAAAGACCTCAGTACAATAGAACCATTGGTAAGCGTGACTCTGAAATAACTGGGGAGGGGGCGCAAAACGCTAAACATGAATTATTTATCAAACGTAACTTTTCTTTTTATAGAAAGAATTGGGGACCCTGAAAAGCCTAGATCTTTTTAACTGTGAAGTAACAAACCTGAACGAATATAGAGACAATGTGTTCAAGCTACTACCCCAGCTCACGTACCTGGACGGGTACGACAAAGACGACAAAGAGGCACCAGATTCTGACGCTGAGGTTTATGCAGAGGGCTTGGATGATGAAGATGAAGATGAAGATGGTAGGTTGGAAGCTAGTGCGGATAGATCTCTTCTTGCTAATGCTGGCATTTTGAACGTTTGGCTAATAATTCACCGGTTTCAGATGTAGACGAGGAGGAGTATGATGAAGATGCAGCGCCAGGAGACGACGAGGAGGAGGAAGGGGAGGAAGATGAAGATGAGAATGAAGAAGAGGAGGAAGACCTCAGTGGAGAGGTGCGATAATAAATTAGAATTACATTACAATTGAAATATTCAAACCTCCTCAGTTACTGATTCTTCCTCAACTGCATTTTCTCTAAAAAAGGAGGAAGAGGAGGAGGATCTGAATGACAGGGAGGTAGACGACGAGGATGATGAAGGTGAGTAAAAACTTTACCTCAGATGTTGTATGCACTATGTGTTGAGTATATACAGTCTATACTAATTGGTACACATCAACATACTTGCATAACTATGTAGTTTAATACACTGTTTCTACTCTGGAGGCCTGTTGAAGTCCATGAATAAAACTTTGTAGAATCTTTTTTTTTTTACGCTTGAACTTTCCTACCAACGGTGCTATGAAAAAGTATTTACCCCCTTCTTGGATTAATTTTTTTGGCATGGTAGTCACACTTACATTATTCAGATAATTAAACTATTTAGGGGTTGGGGAGGTTGTGACAACTGGCAAAGAGTCTTTCATCACTTTAGAGGAAGTTACATCCACTCTTTTTTTGCAGATCAGTTTTAATTCAGCCACATTTTTGACTGGATTGGATGTAACTTGACTTGCGTTGACCAGGCAACACAAACACCTTAATTTTGGTTGTTTTTGAGCCATTCAGAGATGAACTTGGTGCTTTTATAATCATTGTATTGTTGCAAAACCCAAATGCATCTGAGCATGAGCTCATAAATCGACGGCCAGACATTTTGCTCTGGTAAAGCATAGAATTCATAAATTAGTCCTGAAGTTGCAAAACAGCCCCAGACCATCACAAAACCACCACCATGTTTGATTAAATTTATGACAAGCTGATTTTCTGAAAGATGTTTTCTGGTCAAATGTGAGTCTTTGTTCTTTTTTTACAGTAGTGGCTTTTGTCTTGGAACTCTTCCACGGTTGTTCTGATCCATGCCAATAACTTAGTTTCTCATCTGTTTTTGAACTTCTTTAGATTGCTGCATGATGTGTTTGACATCATTTAGTGTGGTTCTGTTTTCCAGCGTGAACACACAACTGAGTTACTATATAATAGATTTGGAACTGTGCTGATTCAGAAAAAAACTTTATTGTCCATCACAAAGCTTTGTAAACAGTTTGAGTTGAAGTTGCAAACAGTTAGAGCCAGCGTTGCCGTTGACCTGAAAGAGGAGTTTAACAGGAAACATTTTGATTCTGTGTCTTTAAATGTGACTCCTCTTTTCTCAGAAGAAGAGCGAGGTCAGAAGAGAAAAAGGGAACTGGATGAAGAAGCGGAGGAGGATGAAGATGATTGAGAGTCCTCCTGAATCTGAGTTGTGAACAGTTTGAAAATTGTATCTCCCAGTCACCTCCCAACAACCCCATGTATTTTCCACCCAGTTTCATATTGCAGTAGGAGTGGTTTTTGTTATTGGCCAGTCAGGTAGATGGGGTTGTCTGGAGAAATAAGTTAAATTTATGTACATTTGATGCTCCCGTGTTCCAGTCTTTACAGTCCACTTTTAACTGCTTTGTGGACACCAATTTTGTAATATCAAATATAGCAAAGATAAACCTTTTTAAGAAATGTTTTTGCTTTCTCACTGTTTGTGTAAGACCAGTTTCTGATGTATTTTAAGACCCCCCCCCCCCAAAAAAAGAAAAAATGAAACAAACAAAAAAAGAGTGCATGTCTAATACATTTTAAAGTCAACTACTGGATTTCATGTATGGCTGTCCTCTCCTCGTCTTAAACGTATTTTTGCATTGTATTTTCGTTTTTTAAATGTTATGTATTTTTAGTGTCACCAGTATGCCAATACTCTCTGCTGTCCTGGTGTGAACCTTCTGTCTGAACATGCACAGTGTGACCCTCACAGGGCATATTTTTAAATCCTAGCAGAAAAATGTCTGCCCTTGTCAAAGCTGCTCCTCCTCCTTAAACCCTCAGCTTTGATAGTTCGGAAATTACGTGTTCTATTGTAAATAATGACCAAATCTATTTTTTTGTATTCTCTTTGATGACGGCAGACATTTAAACAGACAACTGAGGTTAAACTATGAATTGTAATAAGATATTAAATATGTATGCTGCTTTATCTAAAATACGCAGTTTGAAATTTCTTGAATTTGAAGATAACTTTGTATGCATAATCTTTCCATAAAGAGAAACGTTGAAACATCTGAACTCATTGTTGCTTTTTCCATGTTTTTTTTGTGACACCTAGGCGGCTATGTCTGGATTTGTGATGGTAGTGTGGAGAAGGACTCGATATGAATGCAGCCCAGTTTATGTGCATTGAAAAAGTATTGTTTTAAAGTGTAAACTGTGGAAAACAGCCAGCTATTTGGACTTTGTTTTCACTAGTATACACAATGGTCAAATTGGCCTACCTCAGTGATTTTCACTCTGTTAAATCCACTGTCATTAGTCAGATTCTGTTTCTCTTTTCCTCCCATTTACTCAATAAATGCCTTTTATATATGTTTGGAAGTTTGTGGTGTTTGTATAACAATACAACAAAGTCTGCTGACAGATTAGGTTCTCAGGTGTTGGTCAGAAACTTAATTTGTTTTCTCCAGTATGAAAACTCAATCCAGTTTAAAAAAAGGTGTGAACTCCACATTAGAAATATACGAATGGTACTAACGAAGATCCAGCCAAGCAAATCAGCTCAATATTCAAGAACTGAATAATAAGTCATTTTAAAACAAAAAAATCTGCCTTGTCATTCACAAAAAAGAATCAGCCCTCAGTACACCTACATCAGAGGCCCTGACATCAACACCATGGCTCCATCTGTACCTGTCTTTCACTGTTATCTCTAGTTTATCATTTTACCACTCTCTACCTGCACTTCTCATCTTTTCCTTTTATGTTAACCTCTAAGTACATTCATTAACTTACTTTTTACTTACTCTGGGCACAAATTCCTGTCTTCTTCTGGATGCAGCATATTTATCATGTTACCTTGCCCAGTTCACCAACAGCAAAATCACAAAAAGGACAGAATCCAACCTTTTGGCGACGGGTTGAACCTGAAGCAAATTATTTGATGGTGTAATGGACATTGAACCTGTTATTTAGCATAAGCCTCTTTATAGTACTAGTAGAGAAGGAGAGGCACATGACCTTAAGTGTCTAGAGCAAAATTACACCTACAGGTAAACACATCTCACTAATATGTAATATACTTAGTTTAAATGTAAAAGGATGATTATTATTACAGTTTTATGTACTGTTAGGATTAGGCAAGAATATTTTTCATACCCTATGTAAAGTTATGTTGCTGGAGTCAAACTAATACCACATAAGGTTCATTTTCACACAAATCTTGCCATGTCAACCAGAAACATTCAATATAATCTATCAAGCGTCACAATCGTTACTTGTGCAGCCACATCATACAAAGACAATGGGATTTACTAATGTTAAAGGCAAAACATGTTATTAGCTAAAAAGGTAAAATAAATAAAAGTGTATGCACATTACTGTCCTCAAAAGTAGCCCTCAAAATCAATATTAACCTGCAAAGTTTCCCTTGAGATTATATTTGAGTTGTTACACAAGTCTCCCACCTCTGGATGCTTGTGTCCCCTGCTGCTTTCTGACTATAAAAAACAAAACAAAAAAAGAACTAGTCACTCTCTGGAGGAAAAAAAATGGCATTTGTGTAATTCTGTGTCAGTGCTGTGAAGTGAATTTACAGCCAACATCAGTACGCAAGAAAAAAAGTAACAGGATAATCAGGTCGTTAGGAAAAATATGATCCATGTCTGCGAAAGCAGGTACAAAACCACTTCACGTCAGCCATTTTGAGATGATGTTGGAGCTCGCAGCAGCAGCAACTTTGACTGCAGCGTGTTCTAAGGCCTTAGGGATGAAAAACACAAAACAGTCCTCCAGTTTTGCTTTAGCAGAAAAAGTGAGATTCAGAGGTGGTTTGGTCAGTAGAGGAGGATGTGTGTTTGGGTCACAAACAGTCTGGCTTTAAATATGCACTAACTGATTGTTACACCTAAAACTATGCTAGACCAAGAATATTAACTTGTAAAAACAGGCAATACCAAAATGGAGCTCATAAACCTTTCATGAAATTGATTTAAGATTACTCATCACATTTCCCACTACAAGTCATTATCCAACAGTTACAGTATTGTTATGTGCATTATGTGGGGCAGCAGGAGTGAAGTTACGATATAATGTGATATATCAAAACACCAGAGTGGGCGAGGGACTCGTTGGAATCAGAATTGGGGGCAAAGGAAGCAGCTTTTTCTAGTCCAGGAGGCCACACGATCAGACGTTGTTGGGGCTAACGTTCTTCAGGTTGTTCAGCTCCAGCTCCAGCTGGCGTATTCGCACATCCTTGGTTGTCAGCTCCTCCTTCAACCTTCGCAACTCATCCTGCTGCCGGAAGAACATCCGCAGAAGCTGTTTTAAAAAAGAAAAATAAAACACACTGAGAATATATAATAAATATACTTTCACACAAGTATGAACTAAAAATGAAAAGCTAGAGGGACTCAAGGAAAAACACATGCTGTATATTTTCATTTCAGTTTGTTACCTAACATTACATCACAGAGTATTTGTGATCCAAATGCATTTAACTCATTATTTGAAAGTGAAACTTCAGCAAAAATCTGTTCAACGTCTACTAACTGCATTTTACTTTTAGATACTTTCTTCTTTTTACACACACTTTCTAAGGTAGTCAGAAGATCTATCCAAGTAGAATCTATTTTTTAGTTGTAGTTTCTATTTGTAGATATATAATCAAAAAAGCAAAGGAAGAAACACTTGGTTTCACAGGTTTTCATACCTCGTTCTCTGTTCTGGGTGGTACGTTCTCCAGCAGGTCAATTCCATTCACTACCATTGTCTTCTTTTCTTTAACTGGGGCCTTGAACACTAACTGGTTTGGCCTGTGGTAACCGTCCTTCAGGGACATTAGGACTGGGTCTGCACAAAGGAACAAACACTCATAAGCACTTGAAACCTATAGGACCATAACTATTTTTGATCCTGTAATCATTGTATTGTTATTGCTTATTTGACTTGCATTGGCTAATATGTGATTTGTTCTGTGTTGTTAGTGCTTTTTCATCTCACTTGTTCTGTGTCTTTATGTCTGTTATGTCTATTGGAAAACTTGAATTGCATAACAAATGTAGTTTATTATAAGCATTTCTCATGTTAAGCACTGATCATTTTTCTTCACACAGTGGCACCTTGTGGATTTATGAAATGCATTTAATAGCCCAGGTTTTTAGAACATTATCAGTGATCGCACCATGATGATGGTAGTAAACAACAAATAATAGACAGCGACTGAAGGTGTCTACGCCACCCTCGCTTAAATTGCAAATGATTTAGAAATTACTTCCTACTCTTTGTCATTAACTCTGTTCACATAAATCCCTAAACAAAAAGAAGGATCATGTGTATTTGATTAGTATATATAATCATATATATAAAAAGCCTCAGACGACCCAGTGTGTGTCTACAGTGTTGTTTACCTCTATCAATGCCGCTCAGCCATTCACTGGCAGACAGCGCAGGTTCTGTTCCTGCTGTCATGGGGTAAATGTCCTCCTGGTATGTGTCTGACTGTAAACCAGATGTATTCTTGCTTTAATGATTAGATTCAGCATAGTTTTTCTTAGGTCATATGAGGCTGAGTACAAAAGGATTTATTTGTCTCTGAAAATAAAATGTAACTTCTTCTCACGGGTTTGGAAAAAAAACAGTGATAACTTTATCACTTAATACTGTCTTAGTTCTGTTTTCTTAACCACATTTATTATAAAATAAAAAAAACAATAATATTTGTTTCCACCCAGATTAGTGCCCTCATTGTTTCCCTTAGCTCTGAATAACTACAACAGGTTTATAGATTAATTGCTATTTAACTCACTGTGTGCTGGATTAACGTGATATAACTAATAAAATAAAAATAGAAATAATTATTCCCATTCACCCTTCTTGGCACGATCATGGAAATGGGCTCAATCAAACCCTTTAGGGTGACTAGCTTGTAGAAGCGGAACACCTCGCAGGCTGTCACGTCCAGCCCGTGCTTTGGCATCACACCTGCAGACAATAACAGAAGCGTGTGATGAGACAGCTGTTTTGACACCAATATAAAATCTGTTATTAGACTTCATGGGTAATGGAACTCACATCAGCAAGAGAAAGATGTCAACCTGCTGCAACACAGTATGTAAGCACCGTTTATAAAGTCATTAGGATTCATTGAGGAGATGTCTGAATGAATTTTATCCTTTCAGACACACAACACCACTTTCAGAGAGAATCATTCCCCCTCTTATATCTAAAGACTGCAAATGCAGTAGTTAGGTTTCTGCTCTCAGTACAAGCGATTATATATTGCTCATCAGCACGTGACTTACCTAGTCCTTTCTGTGGTGCCGGGGATCGGAACTCCATTAGATATTGGATATATGGCTTCTCTGTGGTAATCTCAAAGTAACGAATGTTGCCGTCACCCTGCCAAGACACCAGAATAATATCACAACCCAAATGAGTCTTATGCTGACTTATAAACCTGTGCTCATTGCACAAATTAGCTAAATCAGCTTTATAGAGTAGTGACAGATCAAATGAATGTATGACATATTGTTGTTTTTATAGTTTTAATATCAGCAATGAATAGAGTGTGCTGGGGTGCCGCCCCACCAGTCTCACATAAAGAACGAGAAGGAGGAATCACATAAAAAAAAGTTTTAAATAAACAATCTATATTATACAGGCCGTGAGTACCATGTATAATTAGCATTCAAGTGTAGTTTTAAAAAGTTTTCTCTCTCATTAGTTGCAAGTGAACTGTTGTGTGATGTGTTTCCTGTTCCTTCAGGGCACAAAAATCTATACCATACACCTACGCTATAACTGGTGAATGTGCACTGGTGGGTTTTGGTGCAAAATTTTGCATTATAGGGGGAATGCAAAGTATAGGAAAATCTTGGGGGCAAAATTTGGCGCCAAAACCCACCCACAAGGCCGAGGTTCAATTGGAAACTTGCCGCTGAGCTTGTGTTTCGTTGACAGTCAGTCAGAGGAGCATTTATTTGTCATGGAGAAAGTTAATTCAGAAGCTAAATACTGAACTATTTTTTACAGAAGAATCCCACAGGAAAAGATTAAAAAGTGGGGACCTCACCAGCTGGGCATAAAAATTGAATATCCAACATCAGACAGAGGGAGAAATTACTACACATAAAATGGTCTGAGAAAAAGTCCTGGCTAACTGTCTGTCATGATAACAGAGCTTGACTTTGCTTTTTCTGTCTCCTATGTCAGCTGTGAGATAAAGAACAAGTCCAAATTCAGACAGGTAACACAGATTTTTACATTTGCCTGATAAAGTGAGAAAACATGAAAAAATGCTAACTGCTACGTGTCTTATAATGATTGGTCTAACTTCTGTCAGAAACTAGTTATACATTTTGTTTATTTAATAATCTGATACATACATGACGAATTTTTGTTAATAAATAAAATAATTTTGTGTGATGTAAATTAACGTAGATGTGTAGTTTGCTAGCGGAACCCAAGTTCATCTGTTATTGTTAAGTCAGTGTCTCATTGTCAGCACACAACATGCTTCAAGCTCACACGTGAGATTGAGCTGTTTGATTATGTTACGTTAAATGTATGATGCTACGGGAAGACAATTAGGACCACCGTGAAAATATTATTTGATTTATTTGAGTTCTGAGAAAAAAAGTCAGAATTCTGACTTTTTTTCAAAATGTCAAAAATGTCTTAATTCAAATAATATTTGAATTAAGACATCCTCTTCCATACGATGCTGTAGGAGAAACCAGTGAAATGTAACACAGACCTAGTTTTTTCACATTCATTTAATATTTTAAAGCACTCTGATGCATGGTAATGATGCTTTGTAATGCTTTGTTGCTTTATAATGTGCAGCTGAAAAATGATTTCACCAGCTGCCACTGAATATCAGCTCAGTTTGTTATATATTTTAGTTAAAATCTGACTGTTCACATGCAGTGACGCAGGAAGGGACAGTTCTCACCTTGCCTGCCAGGTACAACATGTGTGTGTCAGCATCATAGAAGGGAAACAACAGTCCTGAGAGGCCGTCTATGTCCTCCTCCACAATTGGCATGGACAGATCCTCCTAGGAGGAACAACACAGACATATCATTATACACACACATTTGCTCCACCCGCTCTGGCATTACAGGCATAGGCCATATGGTGGTATTGTCTGACCTGATCCCAGAGAGCGATCTGCCGGGTGTTCCAGCGAGAAACCCCTGTGGTGAGGAGACGCTTCAAGTTTCCCAGGAACACGACACGGTTTACACGGTGATTCTTACAGCTGGCTTGCTGTTGGAGAAAGTTTTTAGTTTGTTTGATTAGTCAGAGAGGTAGATATGACATACATAGTCTCTTTCTCATGTCTTCAATAGCATGATCCAAAACATTATATGTCACAGCTTTTTCAGAGTCAAGAAGCTTTGCATATCAGCATGATGTAACTCATTTGCATGCTAACTGAAATAGCTCAGCAAACAATATACGTCTCTCATCTTCTGTTGGTGTGTTTGCATATAAATCTGCATCCCAGGCACAGAATATTTTTATGATTCATCATCATTTTGTACTGAACGGCACAGGCTGCCTTGTCTCTGTGCAGCAGAAGAGCATAAGTGATGTAGCAGGAAGATCACCAAACTGAAAACCTTTAGACATTAAACAACTGCTATAAATCTATTTTGCTTTATTTAACAGAAGTAAATATCTGTAACTTGTTGAGTAAGCGTAGAACTAATGTAATCAAATTTCTGACGTATATAAATATATGAAATTTATTTGAATTTGAATATACATTGTCCACATGCTGAACCTTTGAAGTTACCAGGCTAAATAAGAGATTCAGGAGAACAAAAACACACTAGTTTTAAAAAAGTAACACAAGAATCACTGAGAATCATCATGAGAATGCCTCTAACCTGAAGGACTCTCCCAGAGCGCGGCTCAATGACACGCAGCTTCTTGTCTTTGCAGCTGGTGGCCAGCAGGCTGCCGTCTGTGTTGAAGGACATGCTGAGGATGACGTCAGTGTGACAGTCGATCATTTTCACCGGCTCTCCAATTTCCAGGTTCCAGATCAGGACCTGACGTAGTCAGAAAGGTTTATTTGGGAAAGCTGTGCAATGGTGTTAGCTATGTTATGAGCTTGGAATTTAAAATGTTGCTTTTGATGGTTAAATGAGGTGAATGTTAATAAAATGTTATATAATTATAAATATTATGAGCGAACCAAATTATTTAAGATTATATAAGATTATTTTCCTGAACTTATTGATTATTCCACCCTGAATGTAACTGCTGAAATTCACTCACTGTGCAGTCCAGGAATTGTCTCTAAAAGGTCTGTTTGCAGCCCCACCCCACCATTGGTACTGTTGTCGTAATGCAATTAAAAACTGTGCTGCTCGTGAAGTCTAAACTGTGTTGTACTGATGTGGTACCTTATAGTCATAGCCAGCACTGAAGAGGATGCCGCTGCTGGTGGGGTGCCACTCGATCAGACCCACTCGTCTGCTGTGACCGTACAGCTCGAGCACTGCCTCTGTCATGTTGCGCCTCAGACCACCCTCTGGGATCTCCCATACTCGCACCTGCCATATTCACAAGGATCCACAGAATACAAATGTCTATGATGTCGTTGAATCATAAAATATGCACACTCACAAACATACAGCATTCGTGAGAATGTCTATTTGTTAACACGTCATATTATAGTAAAAGAGGCCACTACATGTTTTTCACAACTTGTTATGATGAATTCCAAAGAGATTCCCCATGACACAGATAGAGATCTCTCTGACCAAAAATAGCACATGCTATCAGTGTATTTTGTTGCATTAGGATTAGAGTGGATTATTGCTTCAGGCTCTGTGTTGGACCAGAGAAGCTTATCCTTCAACAAGTGAAAGGGCTATGCAGAACACAGTGCTAGTGGCACAGTGCGGCTTTACAGTGTTCAACAAAATGATTTAACTGGTGCATGGATCAGTTATTGAGAACAGCTAATGGCATTTCATACATCATTTGCCATTTTCAAGCCACTGGCCCACAAGAACAACAAGCTGTTGGCAAAAAAATTCCAACCTCAAGCTTGTGTCCTGTATTAACTCTCAGTGACTTGTTGGCCATGTGCAACGTCTTCTCCTCAGGCCTCTTGGCTTCAGATAGGCAAGAATCGAACATTAAAAAACAACGACGAGCACTTACTGAGGCGTCCTCAGAGCAGGACGCTATGATGTTTTCAAAGAAGGGATTCCACTTGATATCCAGCACATTGCCTTGATGGCCACATACTTTTGGGTAATGAGAGTCGAGGCGACCAGGCTGAAACATAGCGACAGAACTACATTATTTTACACTGGTTATGGATAGAAATAAAATATCAGCAAATATAAGGATCAATTATTGTCTCAAAAATGACTGAGAACCTTCA
Source organism: Microctenopoma stevenorrisi (assembly GCA_032270685.1). Taxonomy (NCBI): domain Eukaryota; kingdom Metazoa; phylum Chordata; class Actinopteri; order Anabantiformes; family Anabantidae; genus Microctenopoma; species Microctenopoma stevenorrisi. The sequence continues at coordinate 12,762,206 of JAUMTR010000017.1, forward strand.
CAGAGATCAATTATTGTGTTTGTTGAATTATAGATATTAAAAAATGTTTGAATAGAAATAGATGTCCAAACAGTCCTTGTTCAGTTTCTACTATGTATGTATTTAGAACTAAGTTGGTGCCCTGCAGCAAATTATAAATGACACAAAAGAACATTACACAAAACAACAGTAGAAAACAACAGAAAGTATTTTTTAAACCCAATAAGAGACAGATGTAAAAGGTTATGATAGAAATAAATTATAGATAACAGTTACAACTCAGTTCTGGAATAAACAAAACAGACCTGCTCATTGTGCAGTGAGATGTGAGGCACAGTTATTGCAATAACTCACAGAGTCCACAGAGGGGCAGTGGCTCATAGCAGCACACAACAGAAACCTCCTAATGTTGGTCATGATGTCATGAATGTTTGATGTCACTTCAATCCACTGACCTGGTTTTCTGTTTCCTCTGAGATTTGTTTTTAGGGGCGTTGGGTCATGTCTCAATAAAATCCAGTCTTTTTGTGTTGTGTGTTGCGTTGTATAAATGTGACACTATGCTCAGTGACCCATGAATATTCACTACAGATGACTATCAAGCCTTAACAAGTTGGACGGCTAGCACCCATAGGAAAATACATGGAAATTAAAATCTGTTGCATAGTTTATGGTCAGATACAATAATCTCACCCACATACACAGTTTATACAGTACATACACAAAAATAAATTGTTTGAACCTCACCACTATGGTGACTAAATGAAATCCAGCAAACAGGAAGAATTCACAGATAAATGTTGAATTTTTAAGTTACACATTGCCAAAGTATGTGGAGGCTATGCTAACAAGATAAGCAAAAAATAAGGGAGAGATGCTATCATGCTGACCCAAGCGGGGCGGTATGATAGTGTGCAAGTTCAGTTCCCAGTCCCACCAGGTTACATGTCGTGGTGTCCTTGGACAAGACACCGATACCCTATAGTATTGCAGACACAGGTCTACCAGCTGTCCAAACAACAATTTCCTCAATGGGATCAATAAATTATTCATTATTATAATTAAAACCAAAAGAAATCAGTGTCTGACCAAACTTGACAGTGGATAATCCAGTCAGTGTTGCAGAAAACGACGGGACAATGGGACTAAGCAAGGTAAAACACATATTATAATTATATCATTAATGGAGACAGTTGGGATATAAAACAGCTTCTCAAAGGAAAATGTGGATGAAAGTCAGCTCTGAATGCTCATTGACATCGTTCTCCTATAACTTTGGATCTTGCTATTCTCACACAAACTCACATTTGCTCATACATTTTGTACGTACGTTTCAGAAAAGAGTAGAACCCTGACACGCCAGGACATTCATACATACATACAGTAGCTTTACATTAAATGTGGCTGGGGGTGGCTGGTTTTAACACGGCCCTAAAACCTTAATAACACAGGCTATAAGGGACTTCTTATTGAGGTGCAACCTATTACGTGCAAGAAAATAACGTCTGCTGGGAACCACAGGGTTCAGAGGGTGCACGAGATTTAATGAGGAAAGTTATTACGGAACATGAAATGAATAAAAAACTCTCGATCCTCAGTGCTACATCTCAACCACAGAAGAATAAAAAAACTATTAAAAAAGTCATGTGTACCAGTTTTCATTGATGATTTGCTGTAAAGCGACACAGAGCTGCCTAAGGCCTTATTGTCTTTCTGTAGCTCATTTCCGGAGGCTCTGGCACAGATGAGCACTTGCGGCGACAGACAGATGTGCTGGCCAGGTACCAACAGCGCCAGTGCACTGTGATTGCTATCGACTCTTATTGAGCTGTAATTCCTAATAAATCTATACTAATATACCTTACCACTGCTGCTCAGCAGATTAATGTTTTGAGAATACAATGTGCTTCGTCTGGCTATAATGTGGAGTAATGTTTGAACAGAACAGGAAGAACTGAACAACTAATCTTGTTTGATCGGACCCAATCGACTGTGATATAAGTATAACTTTGTTATTTCTGTGCTGCTGTAAATGATAGTTTCCCCTTTAACAGCTCAGTGTTTCTGCAGTTATAAAAATACATTTACATTTTAGTCGGATGCTATAAATATTCTGTGGCATATTCTTCCTAATCAATTTGATTTTACTGAATATTCTGCTGCAATGACTTATTTCACTCAATCTTCTACTCCATTAGTCTATGTTCACTCTGCAGTTACTCCGCAGTGACTGTCACTGTGACTTGTAGCATTCGTTTGCTGTATAGTACGACCCTGTTTACAGTGATTGCTCAAGATAATGCTAATAATATAGGCCACTAAAATACTGTAACCATATGTGGAAAATGTCTTTCCTGCAAAGAACGTTATACAGATGACTTTGAGTAACTGAATCTATAGAACTGTACACATATACATTTATATAAATCATGATGTTAAACCAAACACACTGTTGTATGGTTATATAAGATAAGAAGTATTAGCTCAAGGCACAATATGCAAATGATTAGCATGTGCAAATAAATGTGGGAACTAAAATACCCATTACAATATCACAGAACCTAAAGCATCACTCAACATGCTGCAGAAACACAATAGGAAACAGAAAAGTAACAGCTGTCATTGAAAAAGGATTACGCCCACTGAACCGTCCTTCTTTGTGTGAGGTGGTGAAGAGGTGTTGGTAACCTTATGTGTCATTTTCTGGGCTGCTCAGCAGTGGTCCTTCCACTTAGGTTGGCAGCATTGTCTGGAGGACTCACCGGCTGCTATCGTGCTGTGCTCATACTTAAGACAAACCCGTCAGTGATTAGGTTTCATTTCTACTGGAGCACAAGTGTAATCTTAAAAAAGTGCCAGGTAAGTGCCATCTTAAAAAAATGTTTTGTCGTAATCTCATTTACACAATATGCCACAAACTGCTTTTGATCACTGCATTCGCTAAACGGTGCAGACAACTATTGATTTTAGTTATAGTGTGACTGGTGACATCAGCCTGCATACCATACCTCCTAATAATTAAGATTCAGACAGCTTATGCATTAATTGAGATGTTTGGTTTACAAAAAAGCTGTAGACATGTAAACATCCCACACTTGGAGTTTGGAGTCTGACATTAAGCCTCACAGTGATTTTGTGATTTCATTTCATGAAAAGAAGGAAAAATGAATAAATAAACTAAATGGTAGAGCAAACATAGATACATACATAATATTTCTATGACTGAGCAGCACAGTTCAGGTAAGATGAAGCTGAAGTGTCCCTTCTTCAGACAGCAGAACTGCTCTTGCTGAACACTTCCTCTGCCTGATAACAACTCGACTCGACTCTGCTCTGCGGCCAAGTGCTTTTCAAGTGTCTTGGCAAAGGCTCTCTTAAAGTGGCGACACAACTTAATGGTTTTTCAGACTCACCCTTTAGCTACAAAGTGGAGTGAAACGAAAATGACACTAAAGGCTTGTGGAAAAATATTTGGATGCATTGAAAGAATGCTGCTACAATCATCATCCAATAAGAATAAAATATCTTCCAGCTAAATGCAGCTCTTGGAAACGTTACTTTCCACTTTCCACAGTCAGATTATCACCTTGCTGGGCAAAATATATTTGCTGAATGTGAATTAGCTGTAAGGAGAAATGCACAAACTTTTCCTATAATACGTAAACAGATTTCTCACTCCAACACAACAGTGCTTCTTTGTGGAATATATGGGCGATGCCACTAAGTCGTCTACGCAGTATTACATCATTACAACCAATGATCGAAGGCCATATATTCTTTATATGGAACATGATGCCTGTGACGTAGATAAAACCAGAGAAACCTCAATAAAAGTAAAAAATAAAGCTTTAAACAAAAGAATGCATGGTATGCACTCAGCTGGCAGTTTATTACATACAACAAGCTAAAACTATAGCAGTATTACACAGTCATACCTTCAGCAAGGTGTAAATGTTTCGTTTTAATTGATCCGAGAGCCGAAACACACTAACTACATCTTCTAAACAGATCATAAAGTTCAGTTAACTCTAAAACTGAATATAAGGGCGGATGTATTGTATTGGACCACAGTAATGTTGTGTACCTCACTGCTACCTCAGTGTACCACTAAGCAACGGCCTAATATAAATACTTAATCTCACAAAACTCTATCATACATCACATTACAGCAAATTACCCCCTAACAATCAGAAAAGGGTTGAGGGTCCATTCATGTTTTTCCCTGGTCAGCAACCAACGACAAATAAAGAGTGAAGCAGCTTCAGTTACCTGGGATACAGGTATGACAATGAAGGAGCCCCCCCCAGCGCTCTCAGTGACGACTGCCAGGAACTTGGAATTGACAGCACAAAAGTGGTTGTCATGGACATTCTTGGTGATGGGGATGCCTTCGTAGCACTGCTCCCGGTTGCCGACTTTCCCATATACATTTCGAAACTTGGAGCTTCGGTAGGTCGGACGCCATGACATCTGAGAAGGAAAAGAAAACACCAAGGATAAATCACTGTCCGCTGCTTAAACTGAGAATGATCAAAACCTATTTTAGGAAGGAATTAATTGCTTAGTGAATCTAATGTTCCCAAGGAGACATCTTCGTCATAGTTTTGCCTATGTCAACTTGAGAGAGAGACAGACACTCAACAGTTTGTGAGGTGAAGCTATTTTATGCCACTGTTAGATGCTGCACATGATAATAATAATGCAGAAAGAATCAGTGAAACCTTATGTCACACCCCATCTACCAAAGCCACTGTTGCAGGGTACGCTGTCCCATCTGGTCAGCCTTGATAACAGCCATGACATTATGGGAAACTGGCCATATTGGTCATGGGTGTGAGACTTTCAGACGCAAACGCAGCACATCACAGCCCATCCTATTGTTTGTCTCTGATTATTTTACAACAGTAAAGCAGCCACTGTGCACAGCAAAGAAGTGCATGCGCTTGACTCAAGATGCTTCTTTTGCTCTTGAATTTTCAGTGAGATTTGGAAGCTGACCCAGCCACAGGAGGCGGGACTGTCAAACAACTTCCTGTAAGGAAATAAATTGTGGACTTGATGAAAACATGCATACCTGATCTGTTTATGAGTCAGAATGTAGTGACTACTGGAGACTATATCAGTTTGCAAAAGGAACCGGACAGAGAGGATTTATCACTCCAGTCAGATCAGTGGCAACGATGCCCGATGACATCAGGCAATGCTCTATTCAGCATTGTTCTTCTCCTGATAAAGAGGGGAACTGGTGGGAGTGGCGGACACTTACAAATAGAAACATCCCCGAACTATGCTGCTGCCATTGTCTTTTCCAGCCTCTTTCCACTTCAAGCCAGACCGAAGAAATGATGATTATTAACCAATCTTCACTATAAAAACCTAATATATTTCTGTCATTGACTGAGAAAAATGTGCCAAACATTTTTCAGCATCATAAATAGTAACTAATTGAACACATCTACTTAAATATTATGTATGAGTATTATTGCCCATTTCAGCTTTACATATATTCTTTTCTACTACACTGCAGTTGGTCACAAAAGATCATGGATTTCTAAAATATGACATATTTGTGATACAGTTAATAACCTGGGGTTACTATTGTTCTAAAATCAACCATCTTAATTCAAAAGGCGCCACAGGAATGAAATGCATTTAGGCAAAGTTGGTCCATTTGTAATACAGATGTTTCTGTGTTTTGTTTCTGTGGTGTGGAACATATATGACTCCACTCTGGGCTGCTCATGTGCAAAATGTTTCATCCTAGTCCGCTTCAGACCCAGACCGAGGCTCTATACCGCATGAGCAGCATAATGGCAGCTTGTTAAAGAATTAATGTAGAACAGAAGAGCAGCAGAAAGTGGCCTGCAGGACAGTTGGAGTAGAGGGAGAGGAGACTCGCCTGCTTATAGCTCTCTTCACAAGGATGCTCATTCATTGATCGCTGGTGTGTGGCACAGAGAGAGCGTCTGTCTCTGTCTCCGTGTCTTTCTTATGTCACAAAGTTTTACAGCATAACAACACACGGATCATGAGCAGCAGATTAAGCCACAGAAACACTGAGGAGAAATGACTCTGTATCAAGCAATGCAGGTCATAAGATCCGCACACTGTGAGCTTGATTCCCTGCAGGGCTACACGGCGCGAGTTCTTCCTGACTTTGCAAACGGTCTCTTAAACATCCAGTGTCTTTTTGCCATGTTGCTTGTAAGTAACACCCCTGATATTTCTAATATGCATCATATAACAGCACAGTAGTGTCATCATAAGCACCTTACTGACGATGTCACCTTACCTTACCAATGTGCTGACAGTGACACTATGAGACACTATCACAGTGTTACTTCGGCCTTCTCAGTTTGCAAACATCCACCCTCCTCAAGTCCCTTGGATCTCTTCTCTTCCTTCCTTCCCCTTCAAATCGAAGCAGGCAGCATGTGTCTATACAACCTCCTTCTGTCATGTCCCCCCTCCCTTTAACTACAATCTGCCCACCCTACTCTCCTCCTACTAGTACCGATAGCTGGCGGGCTAGCACTCACCCTTCCGCCTCTTACCCTCGTCTCGCATCCTGCCACTCATTCTAGCCCTACTCTCCGTCTAAGTGTCTCCTTCTGCCACAGTTCAAGCTCCAGCTGGAGTAAGCTGAGATGACATAGCAGCATTGGAGCAGTAGCCATTCGTCCATCTTCCTCTCCCACCCGCTGCTTGTTTGGTATTATAAGGCCCTTCTGGCTGATTCTCAGCTCTGCCAGGAGTTTTCACTAACTTCATCTTTCTTTCTTCTTTCATGTCAGTCTCCTTTGTCTCGCCTCGTAATATCCAAGTATGAAACCTACCTAATTGATATAAACACATGTGGCCCCAAAAAGAACATTAGTTATTGGCAACTGCAGCAGAGTGAAAGACAAGAAGACAACAAAGAACCGATCTGACAACTGTCAGATTGTAATACAAGATAAAAGGACTTTCAGACTGCTCTTATTCCGACTCAGGACTGCTCTGCAGATGTGCACCCTGATAGACTCTAGATTCTGATGTGCTGACAACTCTAAGTTGTGCCCGGTGAAAAGATTCCTACAACTTACTGTGTGTGTTGCAGCTATAGTCTAAAATGTAGTGTTGAGTCTTTGAGTTGTCCTGGAAATAAGAATAGTACAGATCTCTCTCTCTTACAAATATGAAAGCACAGAAATCAAATAATATAGATTTTAATAGTATAATTTAAGCTGGTCAGTCAATAAAATCATTCAACTATTAAAGTCATACATTATGTAATTATAATATAATTAAAATAACTGTTACATTTTCATTAGAACCAGTGTTTGTTCATTAAGAACGACAAAACCTTGTTATTAAAATCACTGACAGAACCCCTTTGCCAGGTGATGTTTTTCTAACAGACAAAAAACATTTGGAAACCTGTAAACCCTAAAAATGTCTTTTACATCTTATTCAAATGCATATTTAATGGAGCTGGATATATTTCTATGTGTGGCTAGAGCTCCTAAATCAATGTCTGTTTGCCTGAAGAACTTTGACATCTCTGCCCCTTCACTACAAACGAAAGGGCCCCTGGTCAGGTGGATATACGTGGCAGGTGTTATGGTGTAAATTGCATTCCCTGATGGTCGTCTGTGTGCTCAGGAGCCCTGCAGGTTGGTGCTTAGGCTTGGTGTGTTTGTGTGTGTCCCTTGTGTCTCTGTGTGTAGTTGTTGTGTCTTTTGTTTGTTTGTGCTTCTGACCATATGTTGTCTGGTTGCAGCAGTATACATTACTGTACTGTCCATGACTGTAAGGCAGACCACTCCAAAGAGCAGACGGTGTTTACTGACTCTTTGCCCCAAGACACTGCTCTTCTCTTCTATGCTCTCTGGGTTTTATAACTCTCTGCCCAATATCTGTTTGAACAACAAAAATATATTTTACTATGAAACACAAAAATCACTTTTGAGTAGTTACTTTTATGGAAATAGAAACATAATTTCCGTCGTCACAGCTGCAGTGAAAAATCCACACTCCTCTCAATCTGTGCACAGTTAACACAGACTCATTATGAACCACAGAAGGCCAATCAACCACCACCAATGAATCAATGCCTTAATTTCAATCAAGAGTGACTCAATGTTGGTGCCAAATAAGGAAGTAAAGCCGCGTGAGCTCATATTCAATAGATACAAAGAGGAAATCCACAGGGTGACTGCATGTCTTGTCACTCAGACACAGTAAAGCTCTGTTCAGCCTTCTTCCAATCTCCTTTGGCAGTGACACATGCACAGTCATTTATGATGACTTCCATCTCGACACGAAGTAAACATTACAAAAAGAGAGTTGTCCTGTTGGCTCTTTTGGCCACATTGTCTCTCAGCATGACGCTGGGTCTCCTCTCACTCACACAGGAAGTGTCACAGCTGGGCTGGGATACTTTCTACACTGCTATAGCAATGCCTGAGTGGACAACTGGGGATAAAAAAAGGCTTTTGTGTGCTGTGAAGTTGTGGATTACTGGTGGGATCGTTTGGGCAACAGCAATCTGACAACTGATGTTGTCAGGCCATTTTTTTATTAGCCTGAAGTATTAGCATTTGCGTCATTGGTGGTCAGTGTAAGTTAAATTCGAATTTTAGTTTATAAATAAATATATATATTAATAACTCAATCTTGTTCACAAAATTAAATATATATATATATACTTATATACCATAATGGCATTCTTAAGGGTTAGGATTAGGGTTAGGATCAGGGTTAGACGAAAGCTGTAGAGGTTTATAAACAGCTCTGATTGTTGATGTGCCTATGTCTCTGTGATAATATAAAAAAAAAATAATTTCCTAATAGTAA
>JAUMTR010000017.1:12771569-12799158 GCA_032270685.1 Microctenopoma stevenorrisi
GTTTATAAACAGCTCTGATTGTTGATGTGCCTATGTCTCTGTGATAATATAAAAAAAAAATAATTTCCTAATAGTAACACAGACACAAAACAAGTAAACCTCAATAGTCCACTCAATTTGTTCCCCAAAACCGATGGAAAGCAAGTTTTAGGAGCTCACCAGAGTTGACACTACCTATGACATCATGGCTTCAGCTCTCTAGCAAGTTAAAGTCTACAGTCAGCAACAAGGTTTGACAGCTGTTTAAGTCATAACAAAAATATGAGCAGTCAATAAAGGAGCAGTTGGCACCTCATTGCAAGGTGCACTTAAAAGTTTCCAGTAGACAGTGTACTACAAGCACTCTAACAGACCAAATTTTACTCTGCTGAAGCTAAGCATGGGGACCATGCAGGAAAACCACACCTATGCTCGTTGTGTTAAAGTATCGCATACACACAAACAGAAACAAAAGGCAGAGACAGCGCAAGATGGTATCTGCGAGCAAGTGGCTGAAGTGATAAAACAGAATATGTTCAACACACTTACTTAGAATCAGTCCATCTGGATTTTCCAGATGGCCAGTTCAGGAATGCTGTAAAGGTAATCTTTTATTTGAGCCAGCATTAGTTCAAAGGAGAGGTCACAGGAGCTCTTGGAGCTTTATCTGTCCCTGTTGTCTATTATATCATTTCTGGGCTTTCTCAAACAATTAGGAATTCACACGAACATGCCAAAAAGCCCAACTGTAATACATCATTATCACGGTGAACGGTAGGGTTTTGTGGGGCGGGGATGGCGCTGCATGAATCCCATGCCACAACTGCAAACAGTAGCGTTGCAACGCCTTTTATTTGGACTTTAAAGTACTTTAAAGAGTGCCCGACCCTTCCACATGAGCATGATATTACGGGATTTTATCCTGATATCTCTTCAACTGATTGCTGTTAAATTCGACATTTATTATCCCCTCAGCATGAATTGTGTAAACTTTAGCGTTTTTCATGAGTAGTTCAAAATCTATCTAATATTGTGCTATGAAGGTTTGTGTGTCTGTGATGATAGGATGTTATAAGTGATGCAGAAGCTCAGCTAATAGCAGCTCTTGGGCTTTAAGCCAGCTCCATTAAACTGCAGCAATGGTGCAAAGAGCACACTACCCAAGAAGAGCAGACAGAAACACAGCTCGAAGGCACTTATCAGAGCACAAGAACGTGGAGAATCCAGAATGCATTGCAATCCATTGCCCTGAAGGTAAAAGTTATCATCCAGGTGGTATAATTACTGTGGATGTTTACTGTTTCATTCCACTTGGACCACTCAGCATTTTTCTCTATTGCACTTATAAGATCATTCATCCAGAAATGATAAGAAAGATCTAAATGAATAATCTCCCCTTTGCTTCTCTGCGCTTTCTCCTGGGAGTTTCTGCCTCATGCTTTTTGGAGCATGATGATACGAGCTTGGTCTCACACCTCGGATGACAGAGGGGGCTGTAAAGTGAAATGTGTGAAATGTCCAGAGAAAAGACAAACAAAAGGTGACCTGTGAGGCAAAAGACAAATACAAATAAGGGAAGGTATACACTGCCTGAAGGAGAGATTAGAGATTCAATGGGAAAGAGAAGACAAGAGAACAAAAAAGAGAGAAAGAAAGAAGGAGAGAAGATAAGTGCAGACTGAATGATGAAATATTTAAATGAAATATTTAAAGACACAAAGAAAAAAGCAGACAGACAGAGAGGAGGAGCTGAGGAGGCTTTCACCAGACAGATTAACTCCCCTCAGTGAGACCACCTGCCTGTACACACACAGACACGCACACACACACACACACACACACACACACACACACGCATACACACACAGACATGCACGCACACAGACACAGACACACACGCTTGAACGCACACAGTGTTAATAGGGTTTAAAATAAATAAACTTAAAATATTATTATTAATATTATTAAAATTATCGAAGAGACAACCTGAATATTGTCTCTGTTCTTCATTTAGTGAGCTTCAGTTTGAAGGACAATTGTTCTGGACAATGCTAATACATGAACCTGACGAGTTTTAGGAGAAAGCTTACATACTTCCACAGAAAGAAGGAAGGTGATTTGTGCTACAGTACATAGAAGTAATCAGTCCTGAAAGTGAATTCTGCTGGCGGTGGTGCAAATACATGAAGCCAAATAGCACAGAGCCCCGAGTGCAGGAGCAGGAGACTTTCATCAGATTGAAACACAACACTTAGATAAAACCACAGATACGTCTCTGTGGGGTGATTCATCTGTACGTGCGTTAATATTTTCATTTAAAACTTCAAGGCGATTTCTAAGGGTGGCATGACAACTGGCAGGAGGTTGGATCATCTGCCGGGCTGCCAGGAGACTGGCATAGAAATCACAGTCAGATACAACCAGTGGTTATGTCTGAAAGTACTGTTTAGTAGCACACAGCATGACTAAATGGAAATGACTCTGCTATCACGGCACGTACAACAAAGTGGTGGATTTCTCTTAGGTAGCAATCCTGCAGAATCTAATTAAGAAAAACAATCCTTCAAGAAAGGTTGGCAAGTAAAAACTGTCCATTACAGTTTATCTAGGTGATAGGGTTGTATTTGGATTGTGTGGTTTTCAGTGTAGGTCTATAAAGTTGTGTTGTTAGTAGACAAGTAGAATCTCAATAAGCGACTTCTGTATCAAGCAAGACCACGTTTCTTCAAGGGAAACATTTGTGCTTTATTAGTACCAAAGTCTCTGCTCTGGTCCAACATACATGTTTTAAAAGAGAAGCACAACTAATTTTTTATTTTGTTTTATAAAGCTTCATAAAGGCTGAAAGGTTTGTCACTAGTTTCTCTTTAATTTAATTTAATTTAATTAAATTAAATTAAGAAACATCAATCAATACATTATCTGATTCAAACACTGAGTTCTCTCTGGTACTTTAAAATTGTCTGTTGTTTTCTTAATGTTTAAAATATTTATTTTAAGCTCATTGCTCACCAGGTCTGGTTAAAAGCTACTTGTTCCAAATTGGATGAGACGCCAAGCTGTGAAGCTCAGAGACACAGAGACGCAGTACGCCAACTGTGTCAGAAACCAGACGGACTGAACACCATTATAATATCTGTATCTCCCCAATCTATCACTGTCTGTCCTGCTTCTCTCTTTTCTCCCTTAAATCTTCTCATTATCGCTTTCTCTCACTTTATCACTCTTCGCAGGATTGGTGGGACGAACAGCGTGAAAAAGCAAACCAGCAGTGAGAATGTGGCCAAGCCAAGTGTCGGACCATCTGTGTGGTCAAGCACTTCTCCTTTCCAGATAGTAACGGTCTGAACCTTAACAACAGGGATTTGTGATGACAGAGCCCTGGTTTTCATGGAGCTCCGTCCATCAGTTAACAACATAAGAAACAAACACACACACACACACACACACACACGCACACACACACACACACACATTTGTGTGCAGATATATGTTGGTGTGCTGCCAAATTAAGCTGAAGGTCAATTGTTGTCACAGTGAAGCCAACTGCTCGCTAAAGGGCAACTAATGATCACCTAATATGACAACTGGAGAAAATGTTTATTCAGGGGACGTTTAGTGAAGTTAGAGTTAGGCTCTCTCTCTCTTTTAACGTAATGCACAGACCTCAGTCACACAGTTTCACACATTCATATTTGGAATCTTTCAAGTACATCCACAGTCTGTTCTGTTGGCCACTGACCAGCTCCAGAGGAGCTGAAAACTAACCGTCGTGCTGAAGGGCATCCCAGTATAGAACATTGTACACATATGGATATTAATAGGGGTTCCACAAAATTAAATCCAGGAGTCACCAGAATCTTGCTAAATTTCTGACCTTGATTCTTTATAAATACTTTAATATACTGCCATCATCTCCCGAAAGTGCTGAGGTACCTTAGTTTGGTCCACAGAAATGGAGAGATAAATTGACAGTGGGTGCAGATGCTGAATACCAGGAACCTGATATTTAACCTCATTCAAATCAATAGATTTTAGATTTACATTTTAGAGCACCAGGTCTGGTCTCTGCAAACTTATTTTGGTTACGTACAATTTAACTGACTAATGTAGCTGATTCCCACTGAAAACAAGTTCATAGAGCAGCCGCATGCTCTGAAATGATACAAAGAAATGTTCAGAGATAAAGCAACACAGCACGTGTACTTGCATTTATAAATCGATTCATTATTTAGGAAAAGGTCAAGTGTGGTTTGATGATACTTTCAGGAAACTCGACTAGAAATAACTATGTAACATTGATATTGAGAGTAGGCAAAGATCTTTATTCTTCACAATGTTATTAAGAAGGAAAATTAAAACATCTTTATACCCTATTATAAAATATATAAAAGTAATAGTGTATTGCGACAGGCTGAACATGGAAGCTCCAGTCTACTAGAGACAAACACATCAGCAATTCTACCACATCTGCCAGCTTTAATGTGGGGGCAGGAACATTCCAGATGTTCCTGTTAATTCAGGGCAGGGGTCGTGAGGAGAGACTCCTAATGGGTTCTTCTAGTGAAGTAAGCAGGTTCAACCACAACTGCAGTAATGGTTAATTGTTTTCTCCAAAGACAAGAAAGAGGTGAGAAAAATCATAACACTCTCCATTATTCAGAAGATGGTGTTAAAATGAATGGTAAAATAAAGAAGAAGTGTTTTTCATCATCCCTATTCCTGTACTGTGCTACATGTACAGTAGTGGTTAAAACAAGTCTAATAAACCTATGCACATCTTGGAGCATTTCTCTAATGTGTCTTTAATATTGTCTTGGTCAGCTTTTTGTTTCAATAAAAAAAAAAACAACTCTGCACTTTTAAAAAACGCACACTCAGAGAGCGAGAGAGAGAGAGAGAGAGACAGAGAGAGACAGACAGACAGAGAGGGAGGCAGCTGTAGTGCAGCAGTAATCGCCTTTGCATCCATGTGTGAGGTTGTTAAGTCACATTGAAAAATAACAGTGTTCCCACATGTGGGTGAAGGTTAATGTGCTGTGAGTTTGACCTATTTTAGATGTTCATGGGATTACCTAGGGAGAACCAACTACAGAACTACAATAGTAATTATTCTACATCTGTGTGCTTATTTTTTATACTGGTTTATTAATTAATAGGTTTATATATGAATATATCGCACACATGGCAGGAAAGTGTCTGTTGGATTTCTGTTGTATGGTCACTAATACACATCTTTCCAGTCTGTTGCATTGATCTGTTTATTTCCAGCCTGTCAGTTGAACTGCAGTATAGCCCTATGTGTCCCAGTTCAGAATCCAGCCTCATTTCCCTGTCCTCTATGGAGACACATGTTTAATTTAGGTTATTATTAAGAGACGTTCTTTTGGCCTCATCTACTCAGTGCTGAATCATCTAGAGTATCTTGGACATTTATCTTGTGAAACACCACTAGTTATCTTAGGGCTGGTATCTATCTTTAGTTTCACTTGCTTTAAGACACAGTGCACCCCATAATCAAGGTTATTTAAATATGCAGAACTGACTGATAAAGGGATGCAGACTTCATCCAGCAAACTTATAATTAACCCACATTTCTCTTGTCTGGTCAGAAATATTTGAGTTTTAAAATCAATCAGCCAAAACAGTTTTTACTTCCTGACGTTGTGGAATAATGTAAATAAATTACTACCCCTTTTATGGTGGTACGTTGTTGCTGCACAGCAACTACAAACTCGAAGTCTTCAGTGTGTAGCTTGTTGGCAGGGTACAGTACTCAACGTGTATGATCGGCTGGAGCACAACAAAAGAAATAACACTACCTGCTCTACCTTTGATTGTTACCAAACTTATTCACAGTCAGATGCAAAAAAAAAACCTGGACAAATATAGTAATTGTAAAACCTTGGTGTTGCAAGTACCAACTCTCGTTTAGACTAATTGCTCTCAACACTTCCTGTGCATGCAACATGTCCGGACTTGCCAAAGTGTTGCATGTATCGTTCATGCACCAGATAAATCAGACTCGGAGCTTGATAAATGATGTATTATTTTTATATGATATTATTATTATATTTATATTGAATGTGTAAAATAAAGAAATCATATATTTCTGTCACTTTGCTTCTGCAGTTTATTAGCACACAATACATATAAACAAGCTAGTATTTACATATAATTATATGACTACAAGTTGTTACAGCCACAGAATCAGTTGTACACAGTATTAATCCTGTCCTGGCACATCAGTCCAACAAAGCCTCTGAACAGCAGTCAGCACAAACAATGAAGAAACAAGCTCCCTCTCATCTAGAGAATCCACGCATAAATACATGCAGAGAAAATGCATCTGAATACACATACTGATGTCCACAGAAATCTATCAAGAAGTGTATTATCAATATCTTAAAACTACATATAAAAACTAAATATTACATTTGTTTTTCGGTGAATCACAGATTACAAGTAGCAGAGAATACAGTTCATGTTTCATGTGACTGAAGTAGCATGAATTCTAATGTCCAATCATTTCTAAAGCCTCTTTGTTTCTCGCCTCTGTTGTTGGACTCCTTTCTAGACAGACAGGCATGCTCACTGTGTTACCATAGTGACAGAAATAAAAAAACGAGGCAGCAATTAATAACAAATATTCTATATATTTATAGAAATTTGTCACTTCTTATGAAACATATCTGGCAAGTGTACTTTATCATATATGTATTCTTTGACAATAGTTCTATTACAGCAACAACAGCTTTTTTTCCCATCTTTTCTCCCATTTTGTAACAATACTAACTCTATTTGTGTGAGCAGAGTCAAATGTGAACGATCAGTAAACAGCTTTACTCGCTAAGTCATCAGAAGGGCGGAATTGTTTTCACTTTTTGCCCTGGATTCCATTCCCTACGCAAAAATAGCCCCTCACCAACCACTAGAAGACAGTGGTGCAGCAAGAACTTCCGCCAATTGGACACTACTAATGCAATAATTTTTGCAGCGCCACCTGCCTTCTGATCTGGGCCACTGTGTCTGCTCTAGCTTATAAAGCAGATTGCTTTGGCCAAACTCATCTGACAAACTGCTGACACGCCAAGCTTCATCTGAGGGCTCAAGGCTGACACCAGCTGAAGCCTTTATAAGAGGATTCTGGTTCATGTGATCTCCTCATGATCTGATTCAAAACGCCAACCACCCACTGTAACTACCTGTAAGAATTAATAGCCTGTATAGAACCTTTGGTGTATATTGTCATAACAGTACTGAACTGACTGAAGCACAGATTGTTTTATAGTTAAGAATTCGAATGAGGTGGTGGAAAAAATAGTAGACACATGAGGAAAAGAATGAAAATATTGAAGCGCTGTGTGCTACAGAGACTAAGATCTATACTTGCGCTGTGATCAGTACCCAAAGGCAAAATACAGAGCTGAATCTGACACCAATGAACTCCAGTGCAGATGTCTGTGTTTGAGTGCGTGAGTGAAGAAGAAGAGTGTGGGTGGTAGAACTATCCTCCGTGGATGTGCTCTCGCTCGTTGCCCCACTTCCCACTCATTGCTCTTTTTCTATTTCCACTCAGCTGTTTAGCACTGTCTCAATCCGTGTAAAACACAGTTCTATAATATGATACAAACACTGCTAAATAAATAATAAGTATATTAAAATGTGCTTTATCATGTTTTAAATGGGGTTTTGAAGACCTGATCATACATCATGTTACCCACCGCTGCTGTTGTCGTCCACATGATGTGGGATAAAATTACACAAGTACATTCCATGACACTTCATCATGCCTCCCAACCAGGCAGCTACTGTTTTAGTGAGAAAATGGACCACACTGATTTCCACTGCTGTGGCGCTGCAGCAGCAGTTCTGACTACTGCAGCATCACTAGTGCAACTGTTGTGATATACATAGAAATGAGACTGCATCCTCAGTGCCTCTGTTCAATACACAGTTTTAACAAAGAGAGCTCGGTGTACGTAATGCTTTATACTGGCTTATATGGACATGGTTTATTTTTAAGTAAGTAATACATGAAGACATTTCTGACCAGTCTGATTGAGAAAATGTCATAAACGAAGGTTTGACCAGGTGCCCTTGGTCCCCCAATTCTGATACAAAGCTTTTCTTGAGGTGCTGCAAACTAAACTTCAAACATTCAGTGCAGAGTCTACAAGGTCAAAGACTAGCAGACAAGACAGCCTCATGTGCCAGTATAAATCTGTTGTAATAGCCACAGGAGTTTTATGGCTGTATAGTCTAAACATTGAGTGTATTAGGGAAATAAAAAATAAAAAAAGATTAGAAATAAAGCAAAAAGGTGACGATGTTAGGTTTAATGAAGAATGAAAGCTAAAAGAATATTCACAGGGGGATAAAAGCAAACCCTTATTGTTTTGCTCCCCAAGCACACAAACAGGAAGCACATCCTATGTCCTGACACACACACACACACACACACAGATTCCATAGGATGTGCACCTAATCTCTTCTGAAGAGGAAAGAGGATGCTCGTAATGGCCACTCTCTCCCGTATTTCCTCTGGTGGATATTCACTAATAATGATTCCCTTAATGTCGAACTCCAAACGTAGACATTTTCATCCATCCAACAAAAGCCACAGAAAAGCTTTCACTTGACTTTCTTTGCAATGAATTCCAAAAATTATTTGGTGAGAAAAGTCTCTTACTATCCGACTGTGTGAATACATTTGCAGTGTGTGCACGATTTATGCAGTCACAAAAGAAAAGAAGAGTTTCCCAACTCTCGTGGATGTAGTCCTCAGGCTATTCACACAGATTTGAAAAGTACAGTTTCACAGACACTCAGAGCAGGGCAAGGAAGCTTTCTAACAGTCTATGAGCTCATGAGATCTGAATGTCTTCCTGTGGTGAATGCTTCTCTGTGGCTTTCTTACAACTATTTTTCCTTTTTTCTCTCACACTTGTTGTCTGCCCCCTCCTCACACACACTATCTCCCTCTCCCCGTGTTAATTCTTTTATCTGCTCCAATTTAGAGTGAATATAAGAAACACAAAAGCTTAATTCGGGGTTTAGTATTCTTAATCTGTTGTGTATTTTTCCTGCTCTGGGAATAGTAGGTTTTGGGTTGCTAGGTTAGTGAATTAGCTCTCGGTTTAATGTGTCTGCCTGTGTGTGAGAGCGAGAGCGTGTGGACAAAGATTAAGCTTGACAAATGGCCAGTGGTCTAAATCACTCTCAATCAAGGTTTATAGAAGATGAGGTGCTCTCAAAACAGAATCTAGACAGTTCGAACGTGTATATGATTTGATTTGTGTTTTACACTAAGAAAGCAAATGGAAATGAAACAGTTTAGTTGCTGAGATGTGTCTGAACTTTTACTTCATGCAACATATCTTGAATGGTTGGACAGTGTACGAGTCTTTACAGCCTTACAGTTTAAGTCCGAGCAGTACCATGAACACGTGCGAAATGGCTTTCAGACGTGTTTCCAACCACATGTGTGTGTCTGACATCAGAGCAGTGCAGCCCTCCTTCATAATTGGGGTGTTTGCAGATATATAATTGCAAACACACTTAACACAGCCTTAATGCTACTTTGAATTATATAGGATTCACTTCAGACAGTGAAATATAAACTCCATTCTAGCGGAAAAACACGTGTGTGTTCTTGCATGGTGGCTGACTTTTAGATGTACAGAATACATTTGGGTCCTCCTCAAACCCTCAACAGCTTTCTGAGGGCTTCAGGTTGAACAGGATGTGAGTGAGATTAGTGCGTTTAGAATTTGAGTTGTGAACATCCACGAGAATTGAATGTAACGTAACGTAGGTAACTGGACGATGTGTGTGTGTGTGTGTGTGTGTGTGTGATCTATTAGAGGTGATAGAGGAGGATCAAACTCAATGACAACAGAGTTGTCTGAGTGCAGCGCCTGTCTGTTATTTATCATATGACTCCTGCGTTCTGGCCAGCGTTCTGCTGGTGAATAAAAAGGGGTGCTCCGAAGGCCAGTCCTCCCCTCTTTGTCATCGTCACCCTTCTCATCCTTTAGTGTCCCTCTCTCCTCTTTCTCACTGAGAGCTGGCCCACTGCTTGTTCTCTTGTATCCAACCTGGACAATTTACGGGGTTGCCATGTAAATTGCAGCTTTATAATGAATAGGGGATTTAAGAGAACAGTCAGAACGGTCTCTGTGACCACATCTTTGCCAGCAACTTGCTGTTAATACTTTACAGCACATCTGAATAGTTGGATAAATGCTCATAAATAGCTGAGGAACAGAATTCAGCCGTTCTGTACTGTTGTTGCCTGAAGTCTTGCTAAAAGTACCTGACAGATGAAAGATCAGCCTCATTCACAGAGAAATACCTTTAAGCATCCCATCTCTCCTCTGACAGCAAAACTAAAACTGACACAAGTTAAATTAGTACAACAATTAAAGCTACAAGTATTGCCCCCCCATGGTGCTGGAGGACACTGAAGTGGTCCTTTATGGAGGCTGTGTTTTCTTGTATGTGTTTATTCTTAATTTCATCTCATGTAATGGAGCAACAGAGAGCTCCTGGCTTTTAATAGGCTAGTTTGCAATCATGTCAAACAGCCTTGATGATGTAGACACAGAATCTCTGAGACGCTGCACCAATTTGGTAGCAATGGAGGAAGTCCACCCACCTTAGTGAAGTGTCTGCCAACTCACATTTGTGCACTCCCGCCAAAGTCCACACACTAACAAAGCAGAGGAGAACAGTGTTCACTGTCTGGATATGGTATTAATAATCCATATGCTTAATAATGATGTGTTGGCTGTGTTGGCAGGTTTCTGGAACATCACTGAGGGCAACATGCGTATACAGCACCAAACATCTCCCCCAAGAAAATCCAAATTATTTTATTGTCACATCAATATTCCTCTCATCAACAGTCAACAATCGATAGATTAGTTATGGATCAAGCTGGATCAACTACTAAAACTAAAAGATAACACATGTACTCAAACCAGCACAATGACACAGCATGTTTTATTTCACATAGATCAGTGCATCGAGTCATCTCATGAGCCTGTAGCGTAATAATGTCAGTAATTTAGTGACACGGTACCTTAAATTATTTTACTAGTTCTTTTTTAATTTGAGGTGTTATGATGATAGTGATATATGAGTTAAACCCACAGGCTTGAATAAATTCTGGACATAAGACCCGAAGTGTTGGTCTAAAGCTAAAGAGCTTATGGTCTCCTCTCACAGAGGACTCGGCCTTGTTTGAAAGCAAAGGCCATGGATGGCAGTGACCCATTTTCTGTGTCTGCACGTTGTGGGAGGAGTGAACAGTAGTTTCTCTTTTTTATCTGTCCGACAGAGAGGATGAAATCATTTCCTTTTGCAGGATAAAGATTCAGGTTGGCAAGTAAAATATATTGGTGGTGGTAGTTTATTTCTCCTTTTGTTATTGCGTTGTTCATGCTGATGCATATGTTTTATACCAAAAACGCCGCCTAAAGGCTGCTATCATTTATCAAACCAACACAGAAACTTTGCTTAGGGCCGTATTCGCCACCCCCCCTTCTACTGATGAGACTGTGAAAAGTATGAGTTGTGATTGATTCTTATCCAGATCACTTATATACTGAGTCTGAGCAGAAACCCCCCCCTATATTGTCATGTGCGATCCTGTGTTGTTTAGTTACTTCACTTTACTTTACTTTGCTTGGCAGACGCTTTTATCCAAAGCGACTTACAAGGAGCTAACGCTGTGTGTCTGGCTCAAGGACACACCTGGTAGGGGATGGACTAGGAGTCAGACGGGGTTCGAACATGCAACCTTCTACATCGCAGTCTGACGCTTAACCCATTGAGCTACCAGGCCGGTAGTTGACATGGTTGTTGCATAAATACTATTTGTATGTGATGACTAAGTGACAGAAGCGACATCCCTGTTGAACTCTGTGCTGCCATGTGTAAATGTTTACGTCACCGATGCAAAAGTCCACGTTAGGAGGTCAGGTCAGACAAAAGAAACCTTGATCTTACACTAATTAGACCGTACAGGGGCTGTCTTTCTAGAATATTGTCAGTTTGTATCTGTGTGCTGAAGGCTAACGGCTGTTTAGCCCTGTCAGCATAGAAGCTTTTGTCCTGTCTCTCTCCCAAGGTGACTTTTCTGCTGTTGGCAGGCAGAGCAATGAAAACAGCTCCCTCGCGTCTGCCTCTCTCCCTGCTTCTCCCACCCACCCAACATCATTTAGATACCACTGGGTAATGTGCTCTCATACCTTTTAGAGATGTCAAGGCACATTTTATTTTTTGCCTTTTTTTCTTCACACTTTCACCCTCACTTCATTTTTATAATTACAGGTAGGAATCAAAAAAAAAATCATGGATATTTTCATTGAAGTTCTCTACAGTGCCCGTGGCCTTGTCTACCATAAGATTTAAGCTTTGGCCTGTTGCCAGTGCATGAGCACCTGACCTTTTCCTCAGTTCTCATAGTGGAGAGTGTCCACCTACACAGCAGCACACACCTCCCACACAATGTCTCTCACACAAAAGCAGAAAAAATGTACTTTGAGAGCAATCGTCTGTGAATTCGTGTGGCTTTGTGTTAGAGATTTCAGGACCAAAACACAAATCATCTTTGCTAACAGACCCTCTGTGCGGAAGTTGCAGATGTGTGACCCTAAGTGAGTAAATAGGCCATTGTCCTGTGTCTACAGCAGGTCGTCTATTTTGGTCCAGCGTAAGTCTCTACATGGGAGTAGGTGTGCTACTTTTCTCTCCATCTCTCTCCCTCTCTTCCTGTTTCTATGTCTGTCTGTCTCTCCATGTTAATTGATTAAGAGGATACAACTTGCTGTTAAGCACAGACTCTAACCACCAAGAGCACACGTGGGGGCAACACTCACTAAGGCTTGAGACATGCACATACCCATACAAACACATGCTGTTGTCAGTGGAGAGCGCTACGTGTTAAATGACTCCACACCGCCTCTATTTCCTGAAGATTTAATACAACCATAACCAGATGTATATCCCTGACCCCAACACTTATCCTTACATTAACTTAAGCCTTATATTAACCAAGAAGACAAATCTTAGTCTTTAAGTTTGTTTTTTTTTTTGGTGGAAACCTGCTTTCATTTTGTGATGATAGCCCCATAATGTTTAACGCGATAAATGTTTTCATCCAAAAGTAAATACTTAGTTACAGTACATGCAATGTATTCAGAAATGCCCCTGTAAATAATTATCAGGACTTTACTCCCAACCATTGTCTCATTGGCTCACACAATCAAAATGTATTTTACTTAATGAAAAATGGGTAGACATCTTTGACTACCACACCTGCTAAACACAAACACAAACACTATATTCCTATTACTATTAACTATTACTGATTCTAAAAAGGAGTATTACGCAAAATTACAGCACTTAAAAGGCACTGTTTAGTTATTAAATACCAGGATGAACCAATATGCTGAATAAATTGTTGCCAGCTTGTAAAACACTGCAGAACTAAAAAGTAATGTAAACAGTGGCTTTGAGTTTAGTTGTGTTGTAAGCTTTACTACTTTCTATTTGAAACACAGTCCCACGAGCACACATTAACACACATCCTCAGGCAGCAGCATCCTGCTAACCTGTCTCTACCCAGCAACTCCAACACTACTCAAAAACTCATCTTCACTCCTCCACGGCATTAAAAGACACAAAACCGATGCCTTAAATAACCCCTACAGTCCAGTCTAACCCTGGTGACATAATGAAAGTTGTTTCCCATCTGAAGCAGTCTTACCTTTGTGACAGTCATGCAGAATCAGTGGGTGAGGAGCAGTCCAGTGTCCCCTTCAAGCAAAAAGCAATGCTGCAGAAGCGGCACGGTGATGAGGGGAAGAGGAGGGCAGCTCTGCTGAATATGCAGAGAGAGAGAGAGAGAGAGAGAGAGAGCAGGAGTGGGGGAGAGAGAGAGAGAGGAGGGGACAGACAGGTTAGTGTGTCTCGCTCACTAAGTACGAAAGGGCTGATTGCTGCTGCAGTGAAGTAATGGCTGGCAGTCAGTGTGCAGCTGGTTACTACAACAGGGAAAAGCTCCTTGCTAGGATCCACCCCTCCCTCCTCCCTCCCTCACTGACTGCACACACGCACACACGCACACACTGATAATGCACACACAGTATGGGTGCCCTAGTCTCACTCTCCATCTCTCACAATATGATTAGTGATGGGCTAATACAGCTTATTGATGAGGGCTGCAGAAGGGGTGGGACCAGTGCTGCCTGGGACAGGAGAGGAGAAGACTGCAGAACAGCGAGGAAGAGGGAGGGAGCTGGATGCTGTGTCGCAGTCTGCTACTCAGGCATGTGGCTAGCTACACAACATCCGGTTTGTTTTGCGTCTGTGTGTCTAAATGAGCACTGACAGAGGAGGCAAGACATTTTCAATTTTAGTACCAGGTGAAGACTTTCATCAGATACATTCATACTCATTATACACAGATGATAAAAGTTTAAAATGTTGTAGGGCTGGATGAAGGGTAAGAGTCACTCCTGGAACCATACCGTTCATCATGTCCCTCACCCCATGCTGAGACCAAAAAAACCTGAATATTGTTCAAATCTCAGTTTAATCAAATTTTACCTTAAAATCAGGAGACACAAATTAAAAACTATCCAAAATCTTTAGTTATACACATAATAATACATCTACAGTGTTATCTGAGTGCAATACAATTAATTGCATTGATCACATCAATTGGAAATACAGTGGGAACATATATCGCTATCTGAGGAATGATGTCATGATACAGATTTTTCACCTCAGATTATCTGTCCTTGTACATTTACTGAATGAATAGGATATCTTTATTCTGGAGTACTTCTATTGTAAGCATACAAATATAGTAGCACAAAGACAACCACCCACACTTAGAGTAACACATCTTTGTCATACTAATTGTCTAAAGCGAGGGATGCTAGAAACGGGCCAAGATTCCAACTCAGTTACCATGGCTTAGAGACGTAGCTGCGCGAGACTCTTCTCTAGTTGCTGTGAACCACAATACAGGTTTTGTTTCCTGCATCTCTTCACTCTCTGCAATCTCTGCTGAAGGAAAGTGACAAAAAATGTACTGATTAACATGAAAGAAACTGTCCTTTGTAGGGAGGACATCATGCTTTCCCTTTGTCGAAACTGTGGTTGTATCACATCCACCCACAGTGTTGTTCAGTGGCAGCTTAGCTCCTCCGCCTCAGTCATTAGGAGCATCATTTGTTGTCTCACTCTTAGCATTTCCTGCCTTGAACAATAGTACTTCCTTCCATTCGTGTCATGGGTAGGTGTCTTCAAAATCTATATAAGAAAATATGTGGAATTAAAAGTTGGTTGCAATTTGGTAGAGCTGTGTTTTCATTACAAAGAATGCCTTATTAGTAGTAAAATGTGAAATAGTATTCGAGGTTGTAACCTCTAATCCAAAAGCAAACAAACTCCAAAGAGGTTTACTATGTAGATTTAGTATAGTGCTTAAGTCAGTGAGCCATTTCTGTCACCTACACTTCAGAGTACAGTTCTTACTTTTTGGAAGTACAATTATTTTCCAATTTAAAACATGAACAAAGTGTGAGAGGTACAGACTTCATCCAACAAACCTGGTAAGCTGCAGACCTGGAGGAGCTTTCTCATATTTCCCACTACATCAAAATGCTCCTATTCAAAGGAAATGCAGATGGGAGAGAATCTTTTCAAAATCTCTTTAGTGAAAGTATATGTGCATGGCTGTCAACAACACTCGTTTTAATAAATATAATGGTCACTGTCTGGTTTAGTTAATTGCTTTAGATCCATGTTTCATTTCTGTTCCAGTGAGTTATAACAAGCCTGTTTTGCATTAGAAATGTATTGTCCCTGTTGTTTATTGCTCTGACCCACTGACAACTCTGTCAGAGAATCCCCCATTTATAACTGTTTGCTTCCATCTTGTGGTGAAACCCTAAGGTTACGCCTAAGTTATTCATATATGCAGAAAACTAAATATGTAATCCTATTTACAATGTCTTTGGTTCTTCCAAGACTTGATCCATTCTCTTAAACAATAACTATAAACTAAGATTACAACACGAAAAAGACGTGCCACATTATTTATTTTATATTATAAGAAAGAAGAAGAAATCTGGAGGGAGGCCGTACTGGAAATCTGAGTCCAAGCACAGAGGTTTCTGAGTATTCGACAGTCAGAAAATGGTTACTGTGACTATAAATCAAAATTTACAAAGACACATCATATGCTTGTAAAACACCTTGTATTAAAAGATGTTAACTATCAAGTGATCATAACATTCAGTCATATTTTAACAGTAAAATGTACTTAGCATGTAGCTAGCTAATGTTAGCCAATGTATCACAGTATCACAGACCAACAATTAGCTGTACATATAACTATTTTTCCTGTAATCCAAATAAAAAATAACATACATAAAAACATCATAGGTTGTCTATAAAAACTTGTTTAAATTATACTCCTGAAAAACTCGGATGGCAACGTTGTGATGACATGTTCATGGTGGAGCAACAACAGAAGACAGATGAGATGTTATTTTAGCCAACTGCAAGTTTGTTTGTTGCTTATATAAGAGTTTAAAAGTGAAATAAAAATATCTTTAAAAAGAGGTAGGTGTTGCATGGGTACGTCACAGTCATTTGCTTTAGCGTACATTAGCACTGTGACTTGCTGTCACTTTAATGGGACAGAATAGAACCAGACTGGCTTATATTTTAACATTATCTTAAATAATATCTAAACACGATCTAAACTACTAGCGACCCTTTTAGATTTAATGGCTGGTAAAATATAGGCGATTGTAAATGAATAGACCGGATGAATTCTTGAAGAACTTTAAATTAATTAGGATTTATAAATTATGTGTGGAAGTTTCAAATGTTTTTTTGTACTATACAATGTGTGTAAAAGATGAGAAATTTCTTTGCATGTGTCGAGTTCTTTCTGTAAATGTTTCTGCGTCCTGTCATTCTTTTTCCCACCACCAGATGCCCTCAAACCTTTCATCTTGTGTTCTGTCTGTACTCAGACCAGCCTTTTGCTCCCTGCCAGGTCATTGAACATGTCTCAGTGTCTCTCTCTGAGTGGTTCACACTGTTCTTTCTAACTTGTTGGCTTCTAGTGTTTTGCTACTTTTGTTTCTCCTACTTCATATGCATTCCCTCTCAGTATGTGGCTTGTATGTGCTGGTATATATTTTTTTTAATAGTGTGTTATTGTTTAATTAAGTGTTTCTGCAAGCTGGTGATCTGCAATTCTTTTTTTATTTCTCTGGCTGTTACAGATTACTCTGTAACTACTCCAAAGCTCATAAACCCCGTAATTACAGCACCTAAATTAATAGGATTAGCAGTTAGATTTAAAAGAATCTGATCTTGTAGGCCACACTTTTTCTGATACATTTGAACATTACATTCATAATTTTCTCAGGGATTAATACATTTCTGATTCTGATTTCCTCCAGTGTTCTTTTAATCCTGCTGATGTTCATCATTTCTCAGTAAAATCCCTCATAAATTACCTTGTTTCACACAAGTGTGAGACAGTGTGCTTTATGGCATTATTTAATCCACCCATTACAAAAGACCAAACAGATGAATCTCATATAACTAATCACTGTACCACCGACTCATGCCGAATTCCTCCCTCTGAAAACTGGCAATGATCTGTGAACCATTAGAAATATCTGAAAGCTCACCTAGGGACCCCTGTGTTATGGCCCCTCTTTTGGCCCGCTATTGAGAAACCACATTGTAATAACAGTGAGTGGGATGACTAATCTTGCAGACTAAAGGCTGCTTGCATAGGCAAGTTAAAACTGCAATGTAAAAATAATTTCATGCTTGAGGTGAGTATGACGTATAGGGTCGGAAGAATCTCATCCAGCATTCTCACAAACTGATCTGTAACATCATCTAGTGGCTAATGTTTTGGTCGACCTTAATGGCTACAGATGGCGCTCCTCCAACACAAAAAGTGTGTTACAATCTGTAATTAGAATTACAACCATAATTATGTGAAAGCCTATACGTCTTATCCTACAGCTGTTCATGGAGCTGACTCCATTATTAGACGATAGTTTAGTAGTTGACATTGCAGTAAATCTACAGTATACAACCTTCATAACAAGTCTGTTTTTTAAATGATGAATACAAACAAAACGTTTCACATATGTTGCATTGTGCATTTACTCTTTGCTGTGCAGCTGCTGAAATCTTTTTCTTTGTTCAGCTTTGCTGTTTAGCTAACAGAACAGGGAGAGAGACAGGTGACAGATAAAGAACTAAGACAATGATATACAACAAAGGTATGTGGTCTGATTTTTATCCACATCTACAGCATGTGGCATATACTAAAACCAAATCCTATTTAACCACCACACTGCCTCCCCACTCCCCCTACCCCCAACCCCTCTAGCTAGCCCAGGGAAATTGTTGCTCTTGTGGAACATTTAATGCACAGGCGCTTAAATTTCAGCTTCCCCAGTGCACAGCACAGTGTTCCAGCCAGCCACAGTCTGCACACAAACCACTTCCTCTATCTGAATCAAAGACGAGGAAGGGGGGGAGGGTATGAATAGGACTACACAGAAATGGATAGTGGCAAGCCAAGTGTCTGATAGAGGATGAAATAGGGAGTACATAAGTAAACAGGAGTGAGAATGAATGAGATTTTGATCAATAAGTTTAATTAGCGGTTTCGTCACAAACTAGGTGATAAATAGCTTCGCTTTGACGGCTCAGCCCTCAATGCACAAACATATTGTTCCTGTCTTGCCTTCTCTTTAAACAATTTTCCACCCATTTTTAAAACATCCAAGTCTCCTCTGCAGCTATGTTTTCCTCCCTAGAGCCAATCTTTAGCTTTATTTCTTCATCTAATGGTCACTGGGGCAGATTGAGAGTCGACAAATGGGGTAAAACGCTCCCTGTCATCATTAGAAAACAATTCCTGTAAGCATTAAGAAAAGTTGCTTTTAAATCCAATGACATAATATTATTATTAATAATATATTAATAATATATAATTAATATTTTTTTAACCAGTTGTGCTTTTGAATATGAGAACAACCCTGTTTCATGAAGGTAATAGATGATGCATCTGGGCATGTTCAAAGAAGCAGATACAATGACTAAACTCCTGAAATACAGATGTGCAGAACTTATAGAGACTTACCTATAAGAAGTTTTAATTTTCACCAAATTTAAATATGTTTGTGGATTACATATTTCATTTTAATACATTATTCCAACATATTTAAACATCATTTCACTTTGTGGTTATACTTTAATGACAAAAGGTAGAACTTTAATAATTTAAAATAAGTGCAAAGAGTAACATTCTGAACATTCTGAATTCACTGTCTGTAGTGGATGTGCACTATATCAGTAACTCACAATCCAGTTTAATGTTTTTCCCTTTTGGAAAATCACCCAAGCTGAGTAACGAGATACACATATACATTCTTTTTTTCTCTTTCTTTGTTACTGTGTATCTGTTTCTTTTCCTCTCTCTCATACACATTCACCACACACCGAGTCTGGAAGACAACACACTCACATTTAGTGAATAATAGTACAAAGGGTTCACATGTGGTAGCAGTTAAGATGACCATTGCAATGCAATAGTCCTCAAATAAAGAAAAATAGGGTTAAAAATAATACTGAAAACATTCATACATTTATACAAACACATTCAAAACGTATAATTCCCTCAGAATCAAACCCTGATCCCACAGACTGAGAGAGTTTGGCAGACACTTTACTTATTGAATATTCCATTTGTGCGTTCTGTACTTACTAATGAAATTGAAGTGCCTTTGTGTTTACTTGTGTCTTTATTTTTTATGACTTTGCTTTGCCATAAAGGCATTTATGCAGGGTTACATATTTCACAGACATGTTCTTCAGATTTAGTGTTAAGACATATATCACTGGGGAGAGAAGATTTTCTTTATAATTATTACTCACCAATAATATATTGATGATGATGTAAATGTGGCTTAATAAATAAATTATTATCTTCAGTCCAAATCAGATTAAATGCACTGGGTGTAACGTTTTGTTTTGTATTTTTTGTTTTTCCCATATAATATCATGTGCGATAGCATCAAGACTGGACTGACCAATTAACACAAGCATTCCTCAGAGTATTACGAGTATTATGTCACACACACTGTCACTTGCTGCTCTGGTTTTTGCACATTGCACGTGCACCTTGTCTGTTGTCTGTTAATTTATGTTGTATATGTATGTTGCAGGTAACACCGTGCAACTCTTGTTTGCACACATCACGTGCACTTTATGTTGTCTGTTGTCTATTGTCTGTTATCATATGTTGTGAATGTATGTTAGCACGTAGCACCTTGGCCTTGGAGGAACAGTGTGCCTCACTTTGTACTTCTGTATATGGTTGAAGTGAACCTTGAACCTTGAACATAGTTTTGGTCCACTGTTGGGAAAGTAAAACATAAGCGGCACGCATGTGGTTGTGTGGTCTTCTTATCTCAAAAGCAACAGGAATAGAAGGGCCAGTTAGTCCAGCACTAAGTCCATCGCTCTTTCTTCTACTAGACCAGATTCTGGGATTGCTTACACAGCTTGTTGAACAGCCTAAAGTTTTTACTTCCAGTCTTAGCACTAACAGGCAACAGCTTATCAAGCTGAGAAATGCTGTTGAACCTTCTGCAGAAGTCTGCATCCTTCCAGTGTACTGCCAAAGGTTAAAACAAAGATGCTTGAATCATGTTTGCCTACAATTTAAGGGTCAATAGTTGGTTTAGTCACTTGAAAGCTAAAAGTGTCCAAAGAAAATGCTGTCTGCTCATAGCGGGAAAAAATAAAGACTGACTGATGATCTGGTTAAAGCTGAGGAATAAAAATGTCTCTGTGATCTTTAGACACAGAGAGATTTTTTATAACTGCTCTATGTCTCCCGCTTTCTGGTTTGTTGTTGCGATGTTTATATATGATAGCGTGAGACTTGAGTCCGAACTGCTAGGGATTGACTGCATTCCAACTTTCCTCCTGATTGTGTTTAAATGACCTGGTAATCGACTTTGGAATGTGTGTGAAGTCTGATTAGTGCCAGCCGACTGTAACTAGTGGCATATTTCTGCCACATGGAAAAGTGACGCAGTGTTATTTCAATTTAGATGCACACCAAAGGTATTGGATCCTATTTAAACTAAAGTGATGCCTTAAGTATATAGCAGTGATATTACACAATCAAAATATTACTACAGGTAGTGACGTCTAACAGTTGATAATGTATATTTTACGTGTAATCATTTTGATTTGACATTTTGTGGCAAATATGGCCATGCTCGTTCCAGAGTTTGAAATTAGGTGCGCTGGAGGATAAAATAGTTGATAGGCGTTGTGTATGTTGAGAGGAAATTACTCCATGTTTTGTCATAATCAATGTGTGTATCATTGAGTCTAAAATGTCATCTGTGAGGAAACAGCTGTTGTTAGGAACATCTATTTGAAGCTGCGGGAGACAAACCAGCTGCACTATTTGGGTGTGAGGCTTGCATTTGGCTTGAAGACCAAAAACAATATTTTACTCGTCTAAATCTGTGTTTATGTGATCTGACATCATAGGGGCTGATAAACTGTAAAATATGGGAAAAGTTCTCATGACATCTAAAGGAATATGATTATTATGATATGCTAGAAAATTAACACAATGAACTGTGTACAGTGGTTGACATGTGTACCTCTATAACAGAGGGAAGATGCTCAGCATAGCTCTCAACCTGCTCCTAAAATTATCATATTCTTACAGTAAGTCACAGCGCAGTCGGGGTTTAGAGGTCTGGGTTGATATATATTTTCGGGACGCCAGCCTGCTATATATTTCAGTGTTTTGGCAAATGTGCTGTGTCTTACATCCTGCATTCATTAAGAAACGACAATTAATGTTTAGCTAAATTAATTATTCTGTATTTGCATCTATATTAAACTCTTTAGTTCAAGTGTCATTGGTATGTAGCCTGTACTTGATTCAGTCTTAGCTTTCTGCTTTTGTTTGATGTTTAATTTGATTCTTTGTAAATTGAGTTTGTTCTCTGGAACATGTGCTGACCAGAGACAACAATTAAATTGTTCACTCATTTCTCAATTATTCCAAAGAAACACAAAATTGCCAGTGCAACTCAAGTCTGTTGTGTTTAATACAAAGAAACTGCATTCAGTTGTGATGAGGGTTAAACACGCACACATTTTGTCAGTTCAATAACCCTAAAGGCTTCAGGTCACAAATCTGTTCCTCTGACTGTTAGGCTGTTACCTGCTTGTTCATAATTTTCCCCAGCTAGTCATCAAATGGGTTCTGAGTGTGGGGGTCCTGTGATCTGAACAGAAGGTAAGGGATAGTATCAGGTCAGGCCAAGTCTGTAGGCTTGGTTAGCTATCAATCCCTTATAGCCACATGACACAAATGCCATCCTATAACTTTATATGCTTGGTTTGTGTCAGTTCTCAGTCTAGATTGTTTAGTTCGTGTATACTATTTTATGTCATGGATTGGCTGATGTAAATGATCGCAACTAACACCTTCTAATCACACCCAGTCACATGGACCTGTGACTGGTCCAGTGGCACAAAAACTTTTCAATATCATCAGGAGCATCAGATACAGTCTTATTTGCAGAGCTATTCGTCCTGAACTCCCCATCCCCCAATGACTAGCTGTGATTAACCACATTTTTAGAAAAGCTGAGTTTAATTTCACTTGCCACACCCTGGTAAGATTGCTGCCAAATCTGTATAATCAAGAAGTCACTTAAATGGAAGCTGTCTGACAAAGTGAAGCAGCTAAAAGATCTAAAGTAAAACAAAACATTTTAGGGCTTTGGGACTCCAACGAGACCACAGTGTTAGGTATTGGAAATTATCCACAAATACAGCAAACTTGAAACAGGAGTGACCCTTCCCAGGAGTGGCCGACCTACCAGATTTAGTCCAAGCACAAAAACAACTCATCCACGAGCTCATAAAAGAACACAGAACAACATCTAGAACAGCAGCCCTCACTTGCCTTAGTTAACATCAGTGTTCCTGTGTCTTTCCTTAGCCAAATTCTGATTAACTCCAAGACTTTTGGTCAAAGGTTGACCTTTTTGAAAGGTGGGTGTCCTGTTACATCTTTACAGCGTTTCATAAAAAGAACATCAGACCTGCAGTCAAACGATCGTCTGGGTCATATTTGAAATCATGAATTCTGCACTACCAGAAAATCCTGGAAGAGAATGTCTGGGCACAATGGTTCAAAACACACCAGCATGTCCACCTTTATCAGGATTTAAATGTAAGGGAGGTGCGGTGGCAAATCTCCTGCTCTTAGATGATAACGACTCTGCAGACAGTTCTCCTTGGTACTGTCAGTTTCTATGCCTGTTTCTCCAAAAATACAGGTAACTATCTATCCTTCGGCCTGTCTTCTGTTTCTGTCTACATTAAGTGGACCTCAACTTGTTTTCTGACCTTCTCTGTAATTTGGACTCAATATATGGATACTGTTGTTATGAACAAAGAATGAAAGATAAGGATTTGAATTGGCGATCCTTCTGTTAGACAGTGCTCCAAAAAACTCCAATGTGGCTAAAACAGTTGCTGCCAACAGTGGCAAAAGCAGTTATTAGGTCAAATTCTGATGGAAACATGCTGAGGTGATCATTTTGCCTTTTTTAACTCAACAAAAGCAAAGTTGTGATCCACGAGCAGCCCCAGAGCAGTTTTAAACACATAACTTAGATGAAAACTCATGTAGGGCAGACACCTTCTGTCTAATTCAGTGGTTCTTACAAACATAGTTAAAGAAACTGAATCTGTCTCCTCATGAACAAATGAACTGCCAAAGTTGGTACAAAATAAACGGAAGATTTAAACTCCCTTGGACCAGAGGCTGCCGGGGTGTAAAACAACATAAAATGCAATCGCACATATACTTTCCCTTTGGAAACACCACACCACAAATAGTGTTGCATTATACATTAATGTGTTGACATAAGGATTGCATTTAAAACGTCTGTGAGAAGGACTTAACTTAGTGTTTGAGTGGTCAACCTGCAAGAGATAATTGCATATAAGCTTTGTGAAAACTAACAATTACAAGCAGAAAATTGTAGACAGTTTGGTTTTCCAGTGAGATCCAAGAGAAGAAAAGAGCGAGTACATTACAATTTTTCCATTTGTCTTAAACAGGAGTATGTGTTCCCCCATGATGAAGGCATGATGGAGACAGAAAGGATGGTATGACTTAAGTCTCTTTATGAGAACGTATGAGTTGTGAATTATGTGAATGGATATAGGAATGTGATAAGTGACGTATTGATTTTCTATATTTTTGGTCCTGGAAACTGATATAACAAAGATATGCCTGTGTAAGACCTGGTCAGTGGTATCATACCATCTTATGCTCAGGAATATATTTTATGTATTAATAAGAAGCAGGCTGAGAACTGACATATAGCACATTACTACGTCCTTGGAAGTAATTTCACATGGGCAGCAAGGCTTTGTGTTTAAGCTGGGTGTCGAGAGACGTGTCTTTGCCCCAAATCTGAATGTGTGAGCTTTGCGGTGTTCCATTGTCGTCCATCTTGTGGCGTGTGGCTTTATTTTCCACATTAGTCTAGTTACCACTATTGCTACTGGCACAACCCAACCTGCACGACATTCTGCCAGAGATCTGGAAAAGTTATAATGACTCACTCATGCTCAGACAGAAACATTTACTTCCCTCAATCTCTGTTTGTAGCTCTTTAATGTGTTCATTCTGACTTATTTCTGCATTTTCCATAGGCATTTAACTGCTACTGAGATGGTATCAGTTTTTCTATTTGGGAAAATGTCTTTATAATAGAGATTTGAACAGTGTGCTTAGATAAATTGAATAGGGGTGTAAAAACATTAAATGAAACTGTTATATTCATGATATTGGTGATATAGTATTTCCCCTCTCAAATTCGAATAAGTATTTAGTTGTTTTAGCTGTTAAATCGTGATTGTATCGCCTTTTCAGGATTTCTACTAAAAACAGAATTTAAATTTTACACATTATTATTAAATAAGGCATGCAAAATGTAATGTTACTTTGGTTTTCCTGGCCCCCTTGATAAGTTAAGACACAGACCTAATCCAAGAAAGGACAAGGAGACTCGACTAAAACCTGAAAAGAGTCAATAGAAAATGAGAAAATCCCATTGAGATGACACATGGCCTTCTGACCATGGCGCTCAGAACGACTTTAGCTCAAGGACCACCATCAACGTGCCAAACTGTTCTATGTTCCACACACAGGGACAGGTCATTAGTAGATAGCCTCACCTTCTGTCCCACCTACCTGGGGGTTCTGGGGATCATGGCCATCTCTCCTTTATGCCAGATGATAAAGGCAAATCCTTGTGGGGGCAATGGAATGGATGCGATAGCCTCCTGGTTGGAGTACAGGGGGGGTGTGGTACCCATAAACAATTTGGAACAAGGTTATCCATATGGCAGATGAGGCAAGGGAATTGTTACCATTCTCCAATGAGACCACACTAAGTCCCGGGAGCAGAGAGGGCAAAGACAGTTCTCAAGTTCCTGCCTTTGTCATTCGGTTAGGCTTTTGGTTTGGGGTGGCCCTTTGGTCTTATTCTGAGCACTGAGACAACAATGTTTCTTCCCCTTTATCAGAGGCGTTCACATCAATAATGAACTGTCCTCAGATTATGGAGGACAAGGATCGAGGCGGAGTAGCCACAAGTGAGGTGAAAAGGCCAGCAGAGGTAAGATGGCGGCATCCAGGGTTGGCATTTACCACAAGCGTTCAGAATGGAAAAACACACACAACAGCCAAGCAACAAGATGTCCTCAAAACTCCCGCTTGCAGAGAAACATAGGAATCCTCATTGTTTCGAATGTCTGATACACTGCAAATAGAAATAGTCATGCAAAGAAAATGAATGGTGAAATTGCATAACAGTTTGTCAGCTACCAGTTTTTTCTGCCAGCTCTGCTTATTTACCCCAAAGTTAACAACAGCTCAGCAGATAACTCTGACAAAGATACGACTGTTACTTGCACATAATGATATACTGTACGGGATGTTGTATTTCCACTTCAGCTGGTTTGGTAGACAGTGTTTGAAGCGTGAAGCCATAGATCTTAGGTTGAGTTTACATCTGTGTTAGGCTGTTTATTCTGAGTGCCATCTTTTTGCAAACATCCACAGCACAAATACGGAACAACTAAAGCAAAGACTCTTTCAGCTTAGTTCACACGTACATATTGTATACACTCATCATACTCATCACAGTATAGTCTTTACTATAGGTAGAATATACACACCACTTTCCCACAACTTCTTTTTACCGCATGGATGCAGTTACAGCAAGAAGGCCTCCAAGATACACTCTAAACCCCAAAATAATTTTAAAAAGATCATCTGCGTTCTGTA
This sequence comes from Microctenopoma stevenorrisi, assembly GCA_032270685.1. NCBI lineage: Eukaryota > Metazoa > Chordata > Actinopteri > Anabantiformes > Anabantidae > Microctenopoma > Microctenopoma stevenorrisi. The sequence goes on from JAUMTR010000017.1 coordinate 12,798,034, forward strand.
AAGGAACTGGATTTTTGTTTGGCAGCTGAGAAACCACTGAATTCCTTCTGGCTTGCATTCTGTCACTCAAGTCTTTCTCATCCAGATCTGCTTGCATTGCTTCTATTTCTCTTGCCTCACCATTGGTTGACCACCTCATCTCATTCCTAAAAGATGTTGTAATGCATTCAGTTAAACAGAAGACCTGGCAGTGCAGTTATTGTGATCAGAAAAGGATACAGCTTGATGTTTTGTTTCAGTTTAATACTAAGAAAGTCTCTTTAATATTTGTAGCAATTGGGATTTGTACATTTTCTCAGATATGTACAAATTTTAATCACTTACTAGCAGTTCTTTTTTTGTGCACCTGGAAACGTGCAACCACTGGCTGGCGTATTGTTAAAATAATGCCTTGTCACAGATTAATTAAAACATATGGTGAGTTTAGCTAATTACAGTACCTCTGAATTATATATATCTTTTTGCCATTTACTTTGCTTTGGCCCCTTTATTATGTCAAATGTTCTACAGCACATATTGCTTGACAGAGAACTCTGAAAAGAGCTTTCTGCAGATGACCTCTCAACACTTTCTCCAGGGTAATGCTTTATACAGGGCTTTTCACTGTTCAGTGTCTGTGCAACTGTTCAGTATACTCTCCTTGCCGTCCACACAGCAGACAACAGTTTCAAAAAGGTCCTTGGAGGACTTTGAGTGTGTGCTCTATTGCAATAAAAACATTCAGTGTTTTATTCCACCCCCGTCTTACTTGGCTATGATTTGTGGAAAGAAACATCTCTTCAAGCAATAAGCTTCAGCATGTATAGTTGTATGTTCATCATCTCAACTTAAATTTGCATTTGTAACCTGACCTCTTCAGGTTTCTATGTTGTCTGGATTTGAAAACTAGGCCATTGTTTGCTAACACATTAGCTGCAGCAGCTTTGTCTGTAAACGGGATGGTGGTTGTATATGTGTTAGCTTAGATTATGTTTTTTCCTGCTGTCCTTTGGTTAAAGATCAATTACTGCATTTTTATTCTCTTTTGTTTCGTGTCAAATAATTGTAAAGGTCCTTTTCAAAAAATTAGCATATTGTGATAAAGTTCATTATTTTCTGTAATTTACTGATAAACATTAGACTGTC
>JAUMTR010000017.1:12799258-12844908 GCA_032270685.1 Microctenopoma stevenorrisi
CTAATGTTTATCAGTAAATTACAGAAAATAATGAACTTTATCACAATATGCTAATTTTTTGAGAAGGACCTGTATGTCTTTGATTGTTTGAACTGTATTTCAGGCGCAGCACTCATTGATGAAAAACGTTGTGGAAATCCTTCCAAAACCGTTTGTGAAAAGTGTTACAGTTAAATATACATCACAGGAGCACACTGGAAGTCTAGTGGTTTGTGTGCATGTCATTTAACCGCAATGTCGCTGCTTTGAGTCCAGGGGTTACACTCTTTCTCTCACCTCATGTTTGTTGTCTGTGTTCTACTGTCAGATTATGACAAAAATGTTCAAAACCGACAAAAAACATACACCCTTCAACTCTCAGCTTGGCTGCTGATCCAATGCTTATTCTAAGTACTAATGACTCAGAAAGAAGCCATTCAGTAGCTGTTGAAAATCCAGTGTAGGCCCCAGAGGCACAGAGGTCTCAGAATTGACAACATTGTGATGGGTGTTAGATGGCTGCTCTCAACACAAGGCACGCACCCAGCTTGAACTCTGATGGGGGCTAACTATTTGCTTCTTTACGTCTCATCCCAGAGGACCTGTCCTGTGTCTGGCCAAAGCTCCCGTCCTAGCCTGAGGAGACAGCCATATATCGCACACAAACAGATAATCCTGGGGTGATTGAGGTAATTGCTTGCAGTTGCGGTACAGCTTTGGAGAGGGCCCTGAAAAGGTGATGTATGTGCAGCTCTGCTCAGGATTTATTTCAGGCTGTGCTTCACAGTTGGCCTCTGTGTGTTTATATGGTCTGGTGGAAAAAGCCGGATTTTCCACACTCCACTTTGGTCACCTCTGGTCCTCCCCTACTGACATATAGGTCAATTTCTACATGGCAGTTTTGGTTAGCATATATGCTTTGGCGACAATTGTTCTTGAAACACTGATGAAAAGCACCCAATTCCTCTGACTGCACTAGCACATAGATTTCATTAATCGTAATTGTAGGTTTCTCTTCAATCTATCATTTTTCTTACAAGCTGACAGTGGGAGATTCTTTAGTTATGAGTTTGTACCCACAATATCGGATGAAACAATTGTTCTTATGAAACTTTTCATGTTTATAGAGAATGTTTTTATGTTATAATGACTGCCAAACCATTTGACTGCTTGGTTTCCCCTCCAATTTGAGAATGTTTTATTCAAATAAAGTTTGATGGCTAAGGAATGCTGCCTTTGTTATATTGTCTTGTTAGGAAATTACTGGCGTAATCTGATATACCCTGTAGGTTTGCTATTGCTTTACAAAAATGTAATGCCAGCAGGAATCACAACACAATGTCAGTACTATATTGTTTCTAAAATTTAAGGAGTAAATGTCATAATATGAAAATAGAGTACAAATAGAATCAATAAGACATAATACAGACATTTGTACGATTTTCAACCTGTCTGTCCTGCTGTTGACCTACTGTCTCTTATTTTCACTCACCTAATACAGTAACTCATTGCAAGGACCCTGCCCATTGATATTTGTGCTACAGGACTTAATTTCCTGACTTGAAAGAAACAGTGGGGCTGCTCAGTAAAAGTGGGTCTGCTCAGTAAAAGTGGTCCAATAAGGCTTGGTTATCCAAAATCACTAAAGCACACACACGTCTGTGGCTGCTCTGTGTTGAAAGGAAAAAGGAACTATTATCTCAATTAGTTCTCCGTCCAAAATTAGAAAACATGGATCAATATGGCACTATTATACATATATACTGTAGTAATAAATATAACAGTGCAGGCAGTAATGGTACTGTTGTCATAGTATACACAGGAATTCACAAAATAATTAAATCATTGTAAAAAAATAGATAGCTTTAAGCAGCTTTTTATGCAACCACAACTATTGATGTATCTTTTTCAAACATAGTCTCAAGTTGTTGCCAGTAAACGGTAAAAGTCATTTTCTGAAGCAAATTTAAAATGAGGTTTATTTGAAAAAAGAGATGTGCATTTCTGTAATGCTGAGTGGTTAAGTTGTGAATTGGAGATCTACCAGGTGACCACAAATGAATTTCAGCAGAGCTAATGTACCCAAGCACTGTCTTATTATGTATGTGGGTTCATTAGGACTGGATGGCTCCACTCCAAGAGTATGGGGTAACATGCAAACCCCACAATTGGGTCCTACTGTTAAAGCACTGCTTAGTTTGTGGTTGCACCATGACGATGCCATTTTGGTCCATAGCCTGTATCTGACAGAAGACGCTTTAGTTTTGTAATACGAATACCCGTTATTGAGAATTGTCACATTTCACTATTTCTTCACACAATAACAGCTTAAATCCAGGTTTCCCCATATCTGTAAAACGTTAAAGAGATGCCCAAAGAGCCGTTGAAGTATGTACCAACACAAACTCGAATAAGTGTGCGAGAGTATTCCTGCCTGCTCTGTTTGAATGGACCTCCTCCTTCTTCTACATTCCCCTCCTACTTCTCCAAAATATAGGCAGCACTTCAACGTGGACTCAGAGTCAATCAGAGTGGGATCTTTAACTGCGCTTGCCACTGTGTCTCCCTTCCTCAGCGTCACATACTCACAGCAGCACAGCAGTCACACACATGCACGATCACACCGGCAAAGGCATGGAGTATTACTGGTTCCTCCTGCTCTGGACCTGCAGCCAGCAGTTAGGTGAGTAAAAGGTGTTTACGTATGTGTGTTACTGTGTCATGCTGACCTTCTAGGAAGTATAATAAGGACACTTGAGTATTGGTTATAATTTACACAAAGTGGAAGTTTGAGTAGTTTAACATGCAAAACTTTAGTCACATTAGTCAGTATTTTATAGATCTAAGTAATTATTAATGCTCACATATACTGTACTTTAAGCATCAGTGATATTTGAATATTTGAGCGTGAATGACATCAGAACCTGGCATGAGGACCCAGTATCATGGTGAGATAGGAAGACAGAGCTCAGAAGTTTATGTTTGGATTTGTTGTCCTCCTTACATTTACAGAGGTGCTTCATGTGTCAGACGTTGCCTTCGTTTAAACGTGATGCTATCATTTCACTGTCAAGGTTTCACTGTTGGCGCACAGCCAGAACTGTGGTCAGTTGCCAGTGAAATCACTATAGCAGTAAGACATCTACACAGAATGTATTAGAGAGAGAGAGACAACGAGTGAATGAAAGGGTAACAATTTATACATTTATACATACATACATGCATAAATTATTAAATATAATTGTCACAAATAAATCAAGTCAAAATGACATATAATAATATAATAATGATCTGGATGACTGAGCATCTCCACAGACACTTGTTGGTCAACCAGAAATAAACAGCAAACTCTTGGGATAGAGTCCAACTATTCTCTTCACACCTCCAACCACCCTGAACTCTTTCCGACTCAGACTTTGTGGCTGTATAATGAAGTCATCACAGAATAAATCAGTTAAATGTCCAGGCCGACTGAGACAGACATTTGCATCTCACATGCAGCCCGAGTCAAGTTCAGAGTTCCAGTGCATGTGTGAAACCGGTTTTAGTTTGACTCCCAGGACAAACTGCTATTGACTTAAATTGTTAACAATTTGTTAAGAATTTCCCTATTGGCTGTTGTGTATTGGGGACATCTGGTTTCAAAAATCTCATGCCTCCCACAGTATTTACATTGGCATGGGGTTATAGTCATATAAGTGCCAAAATGTTTGGAAGTATACTGTCCACTGTCAAGTATCTTTCCAGACAAAACCATTGTACTGGAAAGCCAGAATGGGTCAATGGAAAAACAGTACATTCTGTTGCTTTTCAGATTTCATGTGGAGACTCTTCTCATAGTTGTGCAAACTCAAGCTTCTGGTCCCATAGCATCAGTCAGATGTAGACAGTGTAGACAGCTATATGCATTTACTCTACATGCTACAATTGATAATGAACATAGACAAAAAGAAGTAAAGAGGGGGGAAACATTGTAATGTGTCCTGTGTTTCAGATTCCCAAACCATACTAGAATGTATCAGACTATAAAAAATAAAGTCAGCAGTTTGCACAGCACAGCTGCTCTATGTCAGTAGCTCTGTGGTGGAATTCCTACGGTGCTGAGCCAAAGGCAGCAGCAGACTGATGTGGGCTGCACTGGCAACCACCAACTCAAGGTTTATTTATCTGGGAACGGAAGTCAGTACACAGAAAACTAAGAAATACTGTGATCTTCGGTTAGAAGCTAATGATGATAACGGGAATATTAAATGGTGTAACTCATTAGTAGCTTCTGCATTGAACCCATCCCCCTGGGGGGAGCAGTGTGCAGCTACAGGCCGCACCCAGGGAGCTAGCCCTAAGTGTCTTCTCGGCTGGGAATCAAACCTGTGACCTTCTGCATCTCAGCCTCATGCTTTAACCCACTGAGCTACCAGTGGCTTGATGGCATTCTCAAATGTCCATATCCCTGTCATAGCTTTCACTAATTATTTGACTTATAAGACATTCTAGTAATAAATCAGCTGCCAGCACATCTGTACGCTTCCATTCAATGATAACGGAGAGACCCGAACATGCTCCATTCGTAAAATGATTTATGCTGCACCACACTGTGGACAGGTACCTTCTGATTTTTATGTTGTTTATGGGTCTGTCTGTTCCCAGAAGTACATTTTCAATCACCCCTTTCATGCTTCTCAATAAACATAAACTTTAGGAGTATGGGTCTGGAGCAAAGATCAGTTGAACATGCAAACCATTCAGAAGCAACAGGAAATGAGCAATGTGAATAATTTGTCAGTATTTATATGAAGAGTCAGCATGGTGGGGAGGTCCATTTGTTTGAATGCATATTCTGTTTCCAAGAAAAAGGGCACATGGTTGATGGTTGTGCAAATGAATGTAGGATATATTCAGGTTCGCTGTGCAGAAACAAACCAAATGAATGTGAAATAATGATGGGGATGGTTTTTACACTGCCTGCTTTCCCCAAACCTGCAGTCACATTCCTGCAATAGGTTTATAGATAGTGACTCTGATAGTTGCTAGCAGGAATACATATTTGGTTTGCGGTTTGTTTAGACAATCCATTAACACTCCTAAATAGTAACTATCTAAGGAATGCAGACAACTTCACACGACTGAGGGCGACTTTCAATTTAAGAAGTACAGCTGCTCAATATGTTACCACTAAAATATACAAATTGCTGCACACCTAGACAAATCAGCCATGGTTCTTTGATTTATCTTGGCAATGCAGATAGAGTTAGTTATGCTATATTTTTTAGCTGATGGGATTTGTCAGTATCTTTGTTTGAACCCTCTCTTGTCTCTGGTCTGCGTTTGGGTCCTCCATTTTGTGCATGTTACTGACAGGATTATTTAATATTACAGTAAAATCATGTTAAGTGAGCGAAGTCTTACCAAAAATGTGCATACCTCTGTGTGTTCATATATATATATATATATATATATATATATATATATACAGTATATGTAACCTGGACAACTTGATTTAGTTATGTAGAATAAAATCCATACCTAATGTAAACCAGGGGAAACATATTTTACTTTGGAGTTACATCCTCGCCTGTACTGTACAACTGCCTAGCATTTGTCATTTGTTGTGGGATCATTTAAATTAGGTGTCTTCCACTTTGTTGACCATTCCTTCATCTTGTTGCTTACGTTCTCCCCTGACATGACATTTAGTGTGGGGGAAACAGTGAGCCCAAGAGTGTGTGGATGAGCCACAGATATTTAAGAGTTCATGGTGGTTAAATCTGTGCAGTTCCAGCTGCGAGAAAACACTTAAGATTTTGACTTCTGTGTCTGATTAAGCGTAACAAGTGATTCACATTGTTTAATTGGTTCTAAATGTAAGGGTTTGCAAGCAAACATGTTATATTGTACTAGTGTTCACTGACTATCATTAAGCTTCAGTGTAAAAGTCAACATGTTTTTTGAGCTTACAGTGGCTGAAACAATAATGGAGCAACAGACACAGTTGATCTGGCAACAAAGATCGACAGGTCAATAAGTAGATGACAGAGTAATGGATTGAGAGGAAGTCATAATGGGTAACTTGATGACATGCGGGATCTGAAAATAGTTTCTCTGGTTATAAAATAATACGGGATGTTGATCAGGAACACTGGACAATATAGCAGGGAAAATTATACTGGTGTCTTGTCATTAAATCTAAATTAGCAACATAATCCAGTGTCAATTACAGTCCTAATGTGGAAATGTAATCTTTAGAATCCAGGATTATCATGATCGTACTGTGCTAATGCACCAAAAGAATTATGGGTCTGTCTGCGGGAGGAATGTCAGTCAAACGTAAATGACAGCTCAGCTGCTCTTTGCTGTTTCCCTTATGAGGAAAGTGTGTGTTTAGACTGGTGCAGGAGGACAAACAGACAGACAGAGTAAGCATTCCTTTAAGCATGACTAAGGATGAGCTGTTGCGGCTGTTTGTTGCACTTAGCCCAAATGCTGAAGTTTACTCGTTGTTATAATATAAATGTTTCTTTCAGTAAACACACTGCTGAGATAACTAACATGTGACACTGAAACTAAATGTGCCGCACAGATTATACCAATGCTATAGAAATAATACCCAAAATAATCATTGTCTCCTCTTTTTTAAGGATCCCATGACTGCTTCAATATTGATACTAAGAAACACAGGATCATCAAAGGCCCTAAACAAGCCCAGTTTGGATACACTGTTCAGCAACATGTGGCTGCTGGAGGAGAAAAGTGGTAAGGCTCTCAGTGCAAAATGTTATAGCTTATTTATGTTGTTAGCAATCTCATTGTTTAAAATGAATCAAATACTGTGAGCAAAATGTCTTTCTGTGACCATAAACTATGCAGGACCTCCGATGCTCTTATTTGCCTGTGAAACCTTTAATTTTTTAACAACAGGAAATAATCCCCTATTGACATTATTATGACTTCCTACCCCACAATGAGTGCTTGTCTTTTATGTCTATATTTTAAACAGCAATACTTTATATTGTAATTTATAGCGTCTATAAAACAAAAAGATCACCTAAGTGATTTATGGCTAAAATTACAATGTCAGCTGTAAAACACATGCTGACAAGCTGTGGTGCTGACACATTGTCAGACATGATAAAAACATTTCCATTTATCTCCATTTTTTCAGAAGTGATAATAATCTATTATATTCCTCCTCTGGTGTGCAAAGTTATTCTCTGATAATTGGGGCTTGCAAAACAAACCGTAGTTCATAGTTAGATACCTCACATTTATCATATTACCTCATACAACATACTGGCTCCTGATCCACACTGTTATTAGGCCAGCTGGCACCATGTGGTGGCCAGAATACATTTCTGGCATTTGCAAAAATCTCATTTTAAAAATTTTGGTGGTGCACTGCCAGGCTCCAGCTATGCTTCTGTAAATCATTATTTCTGTTTAAATGTATTTTAATTATAACTGATTTTAACTGCTTCCTTACTGGCTTCACTCAAAAATCATGTTGTCGTTTAAATGTTAAAAATAACCTTTTACCCGTGTACAATTTCCTGGCAAGTGACCTTGTGTAGTTGTGTGAATATTGGCCTCTAAATAGCTTAGTTTGTTTGTGTTGATAAGGTGAGATGCATGACATGTTGACACGTACCTATCGACATGGTTTTAACCATTGAGCTGACAGTGCTGCAGTTTGGCACAGTCTGTCAGACTCGGCCCCCACCTGTCCAGCACCACCGTGGTTGGACTCATCAGAGATGAACTTAACAGACTGACTTCATACAAACATAAAGGGAACAGTGTATATGCTGACTACTGTTACTTTACCTCTGTCATGTTCTCATTCTCTTTTTAATACCACATGTATATATATAAATGGAATCTTTATTAAAGAGTTTACAACAGGTCAACACACACTTTACAACTGTACATTTTGTGTTGACCTTGAGATAAGTCCATTAAAAAAAGGAGCGTTGAGTGATCCACAGGCTATAAGTCGTATCAGACAGTCGACATTATCCTTGGCCATTTATGCCTTTTAAGATCCTAACCTCCACTTTTCTCTTAAGTGGTTTCACCTCAGATGAATGTACAAGAGAATTTAAATTGTTAAAATTACTGATGTTGCCCATGAGTATCTGTGCCAAACTGCAGAACTGTCAACTTTTCCAGAGTTTCTCATTTCTCAAAACGCTACAGCTCTGTGTTTGGATAGAAACAGGATCACAGCTGGAGAGCGACTCTGTAAAAAAGCTTTTTACGATGCGGACCTGAAGTCAGACGGACATCCAGCTAAACTCAAAAGGACCAAATTAAGAAAGTAATGTTTGTTGATTCTAGTGTGCTTGGAAAACTTATTTACAAGAGCCTTCGTGTATTCGAGATATTAAAACAATATGTGTGAAGGAAAATAAGTCTTAATACTTTTCCCTTAGCAAAGCATGTGGTCTAACGCTAATATTTGTGCAAATTACCAAATGAGCACAATTCTAGCTATTTATGACTTCAGAGACACGAAGAAGCTGAGACATATTGGCCAAGTCTGTTGAAAGCTTCTGTCCATGACCACTGATGGAGCTACCATACTGAGGCAAGGTCACTATGTCAAGAATGTGTAATTTTTTCATGTCCACAATGCTCTACGCTCTAGGCACTCAGGGCAGGCACTCGTTGGGGAGCTGAGAAAAGGCCACATCACCTCCAATTGACAAAGACCCCAGGTCTTTAAACTTGATGGGATACATGGACCTGCATACTTGAGCCATGCACAACAGAAACCTCCCACTTTCTATTTCCACTGTTTATTTTTCTACAGTTGTTCCAGGTCTCCTCAGCAGAGACCTGACCTTTACTCCTCAGCTCAGTTACAAGCTGCACACCACAAAGAACTACAGGGTGCCTGTGAAGCCTTTTACCATTGGCCCTAAATAGTGTTCCCTTTGTTAAGCTAGTTGGAAAAGTAGCAAAAAATGGTGCTTCTACACCTAATGAAACAAAAATAAAATTCACAATATTGTAGTTCAGATTGAGCGTTCAGTCATATGGTTGCGACGTCTTTATTATTGTTCTATGCTGATGTTTAGATGGTATGATGTTTACCATGTTCAACATCCTGATCGTGTTTGGCACGTTGCCATGCTAACATTGCCTTATCGTCATACAAAAACACAGCTGAGGATAATTTTTAAGGTATTTGGTTATAAACAAATACCTGAAAGTATAGAAAAAAAAAACAATGGCTTGGTGACTACTGCAGACAGAAAGCCATTAGTGCCAAAAGAATCACCAGAGTTAGACTTATACAGGCTTACTGTAGTTGTTGTAACTGTTAGTAATCCTTCATGGGATCACAAAAATCAGCAGCATTGTGTCAGTGGTGACCATCCGTTCCACATTTTATCCATAATAAACCATCAATTGGTGGGCCGACAGACTAATATTGCATTTTCTCCAGGCATCGTCATTATCATGACTAAGTGTTCACACTGAACAAAAAACAGATTGAAGCATCAAATGATTTGCTTTAATTTTTTTGTAGGTCTTTTCATGCTTGTAGTCATGGCACATGAATGGCTTTGGAAAATGATTATGTGATCATTATGGTTTCCTCGATTTATGAGGCAGCGTTACAGAAGAACACATATCCTATTAATACAGACAACTGGAATGTGATGAGCAAGCATTGCACTGGGGTAACACACTCGTGTTTGGGGCAAGGATGTGGTTTCACAGCGTATACATTTCTTCCTTCCAAAAACATTACCACACTAATGACAGCTTGGACTTGGGGATGGCAGTTCCTCAAACCTCCAAATTCTGTATCCTTCTGTAACTATGGCAGAAAACGTCCACTCATTCATTTGGGGTCAGATTAGTTCTTTCACTGTCATTACCATTTTTGATGTGATGATGCACGTAAGGCTGGCATTCAAGCATAATGAGCCTGTGAACATGAGTGTTTGTGCAGCTCTCTGCTGGCGTCTGGAGACAGGCGTCCAAGTAGAAGCAAACAATGGTCCCTTTTCATCAAGGTGCTTGAATCCTGACCTGAACTCATGCTACACTGTCTCTTTGTGCCAAAGGAGAGCAATAACCGTGGCAGTAATCTTGATATGAAAATATGAGCTCTGTCGGGGGCCAGTGTGGTGAAAATGACTTCCAGAATCTGTGAGACTTTAAAAGTTGGCTTCAGGAGCAATAATATTGAAGCATACTTCCATATGGGTTGGTGTTTGATGTGCAGCGATGGACTGTTTCAACAACATTTCCTCTTTAGTTGCTTTTGTCAAACACCACAAAGTCAAGAGAAGTTATCCTGGACTTCAGGAAGGGCAGAGCAGACCCGGCCCCACTCTACATTCGTTGGGACTGCGTGGAGAGGGTACACTCCATGAGGGGGTGCAGATCTCTGATGATCTCTCCTGGTCTGCAGCGTCTCCACTACCTGAGAGTGGTCAGGAGGAACGACCTAGAGGAGAGGCTGCTGGTGACATTCTACAGAGCCGCCATAGAGAGCATCCTAGCGTACAGCATCACATCATGGTAGGCAGGGTGCTCTGCTACAGACAGAAAAGGACTGCAGAGGGTCATCAGCACAGCCCAGAAGGTGACTGGCTGCTCACTGCCCAGTCTGGAGGACATTGCCAACCCTCGCTACCTCAGCAGAGCTGGCAATATCATCACAGACTCCTCCCACCCCAGTTATCATCCGTTTGAAATGTTACCGTCAGATCGAGGGTACAGGTCACCGAAAACCAGGACAAACAGATTGAGGGATAGCTTCTTTCCCAGAGCTATCATCGCTGTAAACAAACACAAAATCATATGAACCCCTGTAACCTGAACCACTCATAAACCGATTAACAGCAAAATGCTCAATAATATTCAAAATTGATTTTAAAATCACTCATTATGCAAATATTCTGCTTCAACAGAGACAATGTGCAATAATGTGTATATGTCATATTCAGTTCACCGAACATCAAAATAAATTCTGTTACTACGTTTATGCTTCTATCTCGTGTATATACTGTTTTTTGTATTTTTGTTTGTTCTTACATTTCATTTTATTATTGTATTTTCTACAAATTCGCGTCTTTTTGCAGCAAAGCGAGTGGCACTAACAATAAAGGCTATTCTATTCTATTCTATTCTATTCTATTCTATTCTATTCTAGATTGGGCCTTGAAAACAGTAGTTCAACAATGTCATGCACAACATGTTACATCATTTTAACTAAAAGTGTTTTTTTGGGAAATTGGACTAATTTAAAAACTCCAAGGTTCAGGAGCTTGACCTATAAATACTTAAGCTGAAGATCTGTCTTACTTTAATTATGAGACTCTGACCTTGAGGTTCTTGCAGGAGGTTGGCCAGTGTCTGCTTTTGCTATAAAGTGGTGTCGAGTGTCTTTCCTTTGGGGCTCCACTGAACTGGGAGTTATTCTTTCACTTACTGCTTCCCTCTGATTTTCACTGTACAGTTTTTTAAACTCTTTGTTGACCTACCGTATTTTTTACAACTTGCCACTGCAGTTATCTAAAAAAGGGAAAGCATTACAATGCAAAAAAGAGAATTAGATTCTTATTTTTTGCCCTTTTAATTCTCACTTTATTAATTGGACATTGAATCTTATGCACTATGATTACGAAATGTGAGCCGTTTGATCAATGTCCATAATAATCCACGTTAAACGATAAACAGACACACATGAACCCCTGAAGGAATTTTATGACTGACCCTGAGGAGAGACAGTGGTGAATAAAAGTTTTTAATTCCCTTTTTGTGTTTTGTTTTAGACAACAATTGCTCCTTATCTCTGAAATCGATTTGAATTATTGCTCACCTTAAGGTCTTTATACCTTCCATCAGTCTGGCAGTTAATGCACTAGATGACTTCATATTCTCCAATACATCAGGTCATCTAAAACCTTTTCTGTGACATTTATAAGACCTCACTGATCCCACAGAGGAAACCCACTGTGAAGTCAAGTGCAGGACTGACTCCTCAAAAACACTGTGTCATCTAAAAGGAATGTCCATTACTCTTTGAGAAAAACACATTTCTACTGTGGTCTCAACAACAACAACATTCCTCTGATTGTGTTTCATTAATTAAGTCAGAAATGGTTGTTTGTTTTTTCAAATAAACGACTAACACTTTCATTTTTCTTTATAACTATCGTAAAACTATCCTTCAGCAAGGTTTTACATCCAGACCTGGCACCTTTAATAAGCATTCATGTAAATCTATTGTACTTTAGTGATCATTCACTGACCCTTCTCTGTGTCAAAGAGCCTGACTGACTTTACATTAGAACAGTAATTGTTAAAGGTATGAAGACGGGGTGAGCGAGCGGGTGTGCAAACATTTGCTTTGAGTGTCAGTCTTTATTTGCCTTTTGTCTCATGCTAGTTATTAAGCCATGAGCAGCCCAAAGGATGACTGTACGCTCTGAGTTGTGGTGGCTGCCACCTCTGGACCTGGGTCTTTCATTAAAAACCAATTCACTGTGCATGTGGACACTGCTTTGTTTTTGGAGATCATCTCAGTTCAGTTGTCATCTTGTGGTCTTATACAAGGAGGCTGGCTTTGGTCTATTGGACCTTATTGTAGCTAGTGCTGTCACCAGAATATCTAGCTGTTTGAAGGTGGTCTTGTAGTCTTTGTATGCTTCTTCTTTTTTTTTTCTTTTCAATCGTATGTGAACAATGAATTCTTAAAAAAAAATTATTAAGACTTGAGACTCTTGTAATATTAATAATATAATAATAGCTAATGTCTGAAATATCTATATAATACATTATTTGTCAGCACTTCTGAGTTGTACATTTTACATGATCTTTGTAGAATAACAAAAAAATGTATCTCTTTTCACATAAGCCTGCTAGTTTATGGTATATGGAAGTATATAAATGATATCTTGAAAGCTCAATCAACCTTTCTCTAAAAATAAAAGTGTTTTAAAGCAGTCCCTGTGATGCAATTTTTTTTCTGGTAGTTCATACAGATCAGTTTCATGTGACTTTCAACAGTGAACTAAATACCACATTTTAAATAGAACAAATGTGAGTTCTTCTTTGTCATCACTGCTTACAGAGGGCAGATAACAACTGAGATCTTATGCAAAGAAGCTTTTAACACTGGTAAACATTTGAAGTGACTCTAACCTTTGGATTTTGCAGGTTATTAGTGGGTGCCCCATATGAAATGAATGGCCCTTACCAGACAGGGGATGTGTATAAATGTCCACTAAACAAACAAACCAATGGCAATACTTGCTCCAAGCTCAACTTAGGTATTGTATCTCATCTTTTACTTACAGTAACAGCGACAGTCTTAATTATAAAACATCTGGATAAATGTCTGTACATATGTTGTATAGGTATTTATAGGTCTGCATGCTTGTCTGCATGTGCCTCACTAAGCTTCATGTGCGAAACAGAAATGTGGATGCCATAGCAAACACTACTCACCTTACAATTTTTCAAAAGGGTCTTTGCCTACTTCCACATGTGAGTTATACCACACATCTCCTTCTTACGTGATACATGTGTTGTGCTGGTTAGGTAGCCACATGACATTTTGCCAAGTAAACATTTAGATCCACCCAGACAAACTCTCAGATGGTGGCAATTTATTTCTGAAGAATAGTGCATGTATTTATGGACATTTTTTGAGTCTGTGTTTCAAAGGTCATCTGAGTGAGATTTATTTTCACTCAAGGAAGGATATCCCTGACCAACGTATCAGAGCGAAAGGACAAAATGAGGCTGGGAATGACACTCACATCTAACCCTAAAGACAACAGCTTTGTGGTGAGAAAAGGTTTACATCTTCTTGGATGGATCGTCCTCAGACTCTAATTGTCTGTTGCTGCAAAACATTTGAGTAAAAATACATTTCATAAAATGGCAATGGTCGAAATGGAAAAACAGAACAATCCCACAAGACTGTGTTATGGTTACACCATTATCATACTGCAGCTCTCTTTGAGGAAGTTTTTTTCTGCTTTTCTCCTCAGGCCTGTGGGCCACTATGGTCCTATGAGTGTGGGAGCTCTTACTACAGCACTGGCATTTGCTCCAGAGTCAACGCAAGCTTCAAGTTCTCCAGAACAATTGCTCCTGCTTTTCAGAGTAAGGTTTAAAATGTATTTTCAGTTTGACAAAGATTCATTGACAGTTCACAGCTGGTAATGTTTTCCTAATTTGTGCACATCTGTTTTCTCCATGATTGCTGTCATTATGTTACATCTTAAAATGTTTTTCAGGATGTGAGACCTATATGGACATAGTGATCGTTCTGGATGGCTCAAACTCTATCTACCCCTGGTATGAAGTGCAGGCTTTTCTCATCAACATTCTCCAGAAGTTTTATATCGGACCAGGTCAGATACAGGTGTGTGACAAAGAAACCACACTCATGGACACATTTAAATACTGTTATTATGTAAGACCATCATCACATCGCTTGTGAGCATCATCGATCGCTGTTTCTTCGGACAGGTTGGAGTCGTTCAGTACGGTGAGAAGGTGGTCCATGAATTCAAACTCAGTGACTACAAATCAGTAGAGGAAGTGGTGAAAAGAGCGCGCAGTATAGACCAGCGGGGTGGAGAGGAAACCAACACAGCTCTTGGCATCAATGTGGCACGGTACACTATGTCCAGTTCAACAAATGAGCCGCACTACTCCTGTACTCTTCGTCTTTTTTTAACTGAACATCCAACATGTTCTCACAGCTCTCAAGCTTTCAAACAAGGAGGCCGACGCGGGGCCAAGAAGGTGATGATAGTGATAACTGACGGAGAGTCGCATGACAGTGCGGATCTCCAGCAAGCCATTGAGGACAGTGAGAAGGATGGCATCACCCGTTATGCTATTGCTGTGAGTGTGCCAGACCCACCATTAGATGGCTTACATACACTTTAAGTTTTCACTTGGTTTTCAGATGACTAAAAACATTCCTGCTGCCTTGAAACTCTATAAAAAATTAATGAGGTGACCTCATAGTGTTAAAGTTGAAGCACGTCTCTTAAGAGTTAAGTTGAAAATGGAGCCAAAAACACTCAGGGCACACAGACTGGTCTAATCATAAGCTCAGTGGAAGTTAAAGGTGTAAATGATCTCCTCCAGACCACATGGGTCTTTGGTTTGTGCTACTGCTGGTACAGCTAACGTCACGCAGTGACTGGGCACACAAAAATAATGAAGTCATTTGGGCAAAAACCAGTTGGCATTGCTGAAAACACTGGCGTTAGTATAAAAGTCTGAATCGTCTGAAACCTTTTCAAAGAGTGCTAATGTTGAACAGTTTTGGAGCTATTAAAGAGTGATTCATCAAATTAATTAAAATGACTGACATTCATATAGCTCATGCAGGCTTCAAGTGAATCTTTGAATTTGTGGTTGCAGGTCCTCGGCTACTACAACCGCCGAGGAATCAACCCCGAGGCCTTCCTCAATGAGATTAAGTACATCGCCAGTGACCCAGACGACAAGCACTTCTTTAATGTGACAGATGAGTCAGCGCTGAAGGACATCGTGGATGCTCTCGGGGAACGCATTTTCAGTTTGGAAGGTTTGAAACATCTTCATTTTACTTGTAGTTCAGATATCTTCTGCTACATGCAGAAAACCTTTGAGCTCGACTTCAGATGTATGTTTGAATGTAACACGCTTGGATAGACTTAACTGTAAGAGTGATAATCAATAAGAATATTATATATATATATGCTCTGAGTATATAATGATGGTGGTTATAGCTTCTAAAGTTTGCTTTTGACATTGACACAAATTTAAATATTCATTGATGCTGACTTGAAATATCTGTTGCAGCCCTAGTGTCTAAAAAAATATCTTAGATCTCCTAAACTTGAACTGTTTACTCTTAGAGTCCAAAATAATTCTTCTTCAGATTGTAACTGTCACTGGAAGATTACGCTTCTCTGCGGCTGCAGTGGCTCACACCTCTGACGGACTGACTTGTTTACACAGGAACTAGTAAGAATGGGACGGCGTTTGGACTCCAGATGTCTCAGGCTGGATTTTCCACTCACAATGTCGAGGTGAGTCTGATTTCTGCCACCAGGTTGTTTCATACCATCTGTCAACATGTGGAACAACACACATTGTCTCAATTTCTGGACCGTCGTAACGCCTCCCCACAACCTTGCATTTTTCACTTTCCGTTTCTCCCTGAGGTGCCTGGTGTGTGGCCCCAGAGGTTTAGGTCATCCTGATTTAAAAGCCCTTGACAGAGGAGACAGACCTTTTTTCACTTCAACCGTGCAGTGGTGGGAAATGAGACACCACTTGTTCCCCAGGGAAACATATTAGTGAGAAGCTGAGAGGAGATGGAGACAGTTCTTTGTCAAAATAGTTTGTTTTTCCTTTTCCAGCTGAGAGGTGTTTGATTGTATCCGAGAACAGTTGCAGGTGTGCTGGCATTCACCATGACACAGGGTGTCAGGAAGTCACAGCACATATCATCCACTGTATCTGCTGTTCATACCAATTAATTCATTTCCATTCCTCCCTTTCTGTTGAATGCCAGACGTTTGCTGATGCAACTTTCCAGTTCCCCTTCACGGCGTGATTTGTCAAAGGAGAAATAAATATATTAAATTTATAATGCAATGTAAATATTAGGCAGGAAGGAAACACAAATAGCATGGGTATCTCCCCACAAGGTGGTTTTGAAAAAAATAAAGGTCATAATGTAAATTAGATTTGACCGTTAAGCTGCTTGTAGATATGCTTGAAAATGAAATTGTTTGTTGTTTTTTGTGTTTTGTGACCCATTTACTGCTTTGTAAAAACGCTTTGTCTCGCGTCTCTGCACTTCAGTTCAAATAGTACTTCAGCTCTGGCATGCTCTATTACAATAAAGAGTTCATGTCCTAACCAAAGCAAAGCACATGTCCATACATGTAAGTGCAGCAGAAATAGGTCAATGGTTTATGTTTAACTGCTTTGTGGTCTCAGTCGTTTGCCATGGAGACCATTTTGACCAAAACAGATCACCACAGTGGCATAACACTGCTGTCAGAGAGTGACGTAGTGCAAGCGTGGTGAGCACACAATTCCATCTTTCAGGAAGGAGTTGCCAGTCCTCCAGCATAGGCTCGAGTACTGGAAAATGTGTTGTTGGCATATTGTGTATGGCAAGAAAAAACTGAGCTCATTATGCAGAAGAACACTATAATTATAGTGACAGCAATTCATGGCACATTTATGTGGCAAATTACATCCTCTGTTCCTTTGTGTCTAGAGCTAATTGCACTTCCTGGTTTGTTTCCTTTGTTGAATGAGGTTTTAAAAGTATACAGAGATCAATTTTTAGCAGTGATTTGATAATAGAGCTTAAGGCAGATGTAGGTGCTTTCTCTGCGTGCTGTGGTTTCTTACTGTGTGACGATGTTCTACTCAAGGGTTTTATTGCTGTCTTCTAAACTTTGTAAAGGGAAGAAGTCTCAGATAGAATAGGTGTAGATACATCCCAGCTTTAGCATTCACATTGGTTTTGGTGTATCATCATCACCATCATCTTCATCGTCTAATTACCAGATTGGAGCCATTATTTATTACTCTGCAATGAAAACATTTGAATCATAATAATGCTCTGTAATGCACCTTACCTACAGGATGGGATTCTTGTGGGTGCTGTTGGAGCTTATGATTGGAACGGAGCAGTGTTGAAGGAAACACGGCAGGGGAAGGTGGTCCCTCCTAAGTCATCCTACACTGAAGAGTTCCCAGAAGAGCTGAAAAACCATGGTGCCTACTTAGGTAAATACGAATCTAAACTGTTAGAGCGAAATACTCCTGGGAATGTAATTCTTTGAGTTATAAATATGACTGCAACATAATGAATACTGTTAAAAATAGAGAAGAGGTGCACGGAAAGTGTATTGTTGTTATTCTGAAGATTAAGTTTGGATGTCCATAGACTCTCTGCTGCACTGATCCGAGATGTTTTATGCTGAGAGATATGTTAGAAGATCTGTGGTAAAGCACAACCTGTCCTAGCTGTAGCTCATCTCATTAAAGTGTACCCACAGGTCCACTGCTTCCTATAATATCCTACCCCATTCCTCTCCACCACCACAGAGCTCTGCTTATATCATCAGTGAGTTTATCCACCAGGCTGCCAGTGGAAGCCTTTCTAGACCCAATTGTAATATGAGGTGGAAGCATAATTTTGGACAGGCAGGGAGAAAGTGAAAGCTGGGAAAAGGCGTTGTGAATATGAGAGATGAAGGTGGAAAAGTGTACAGGGACTAAGAGGAATTTGTGTTGGGAAAGACTAAAAAGAAATCTGAGAAACTACTTCACTGACTTTTAATTTCAGCTAACTAACTTCACACGATTGCCAGTTGGTATCTGTGAGTGGAAGCAGAACTAATAATTATGTTTTTTGCATAACCAGGTTATACTGTGACGTCTGTGGTGTCAGCCAAAAGCGGTCGGTTACTTGTAGCAGGAGCTCCACGATTTAACCACACCGGCAAAGTCATCATCTTCACTCTGAAGAACTCGGGAAACCTCACCATCTTGCATTCCCTCAAAGGCCAGCAGGTACTATAGCATCAAAATCCGAATCTACTTGATGATTATTATATGTCAGCAAGGTACATACTGATGCATCCGTGGAGCAGCGGAGTCATTTAAAAGGCTTTGAAGCTCTTTATACAGTAAATATATAAGAAGTCTGGGGAATCCAAAGATCTTTTCAAATACTAAATGCAGTGACTTTACATGGACTAAAAACATACACTTTTACCCAATAACACCATTATCTTAGAAAGCAGGATCACATCACAGGTCAGACCAAATCATTTCTTTGCAAGTCACAATTCAGTCTCAAGTCTTTGCCCTCAAGCCCCGAGTCCAGTCCAAAGTCAAGAATGACAAGTCTCAAGTCCTAAGTCCTGCAGTTTGAGTTATGAGTCCCATCAACCACAGAGTAATAATATGTTTACACCGATCACGTTTTGCTTTTGCTTTAAAAATCTTTCTTTATTAAAACAAGTGCAATTAAAATTGAAGAAAAGAATAGTGCTGACATTGCACCGTTTACCAATCACCACCAACATTTAACTCATATTTTGGAAGAACATTCTTCATTTTAAACAAGTGTTTAAAACAAGTGTTTAAAATGAAGCAAGTGTTTAAACAAGTGTTTAAAATGAAGCGTTAGCTTTCTCTCAGAACTTACCGTTGTTTGTGCAACTTCAAATGTTGAACGCAGTTGGTTGTGTCTCCGTCTTCGACCTCTAATTTGATTGAATGTTGTGACGACAGAAAACACATGCACAGATTCACACAATGAAAGAGACAGAGCGCTCCACAACAAGATTTTTATTCTTTGGGTTTAATGGAAAGCAAGTCTTCTCAAGTCAGAAGGCTCAAGTCACAAGTCTTTGTTTGAGTCTGACTCCAGTCCAGGTCATGTGACTTGAGTCCACACCTCTGGATCACATCTGGCAGTGAAGGACAGTACTTTAGTCAGATTTACTAAAAGTTAACAAAATTATCCAGAGAAGTCATCATGACAGTGTAACGTCTAATACAGTTGATGTCATTTGTCGTTTTGTATTATTTTGCTGATGTTATACCATTTAACATCATGCGTTTGTACTATGATATGGCTGTGTTTTAATGGGCGCTCCATTTCGAACTGTCTGCTTTTCACACGCTGAAAGCCTGAAGGCATCCTGCAGCGCTCACGTTTTACCTTGTCAGCAGCAGCCCATTCAGGACAGCAGATGTGTTTTGTGCTGAGTTGTGTGATTAAATTTACTCATCACAAAGCTCCTGAGAAAAATGCTTTTTATAGACATGTGCTGTTGCATCTGCTGCAGTGACTGGTCCAGTCTCTCTCCACAGTCACAGTCGGAGCATCTACAAAACCAACAGGACTGTGGCCGCTTGTTTTGATGTAACACAGGCCCCCATTTGCTTACAATATTCAAGTTCAAAAGCCTCGTCAAATCATCAGCAGATCTTTGAAACAAGCAACATGTGGTTCAACAAACAGTAGAGACATTGATTAGTGGGACACTAATCCTCCAAATCCACTGTTCGGGTCAGACGCCAATCTTTGAGCCATAGTTTGCTCCCTGACGCTTTCAAAAGCCAGATGACCCAGAGCGTATCGTCTCTGAATACCTCAAATACAGCATATTAGAGATGCTGGTGACAAGACAGTTCATTGTACACAGACATAGTGTCACTTCATTAACATAAAGACCACTCACAAATACAAGTGATCTTCTTTAGACAAGAACAAAGACAGCTCGAATTTGCTGCCATCGTGGGGCTGCTGTTAATTTATATTTATATGTAATATATATAATACAAGGTGACATGCCTTCCCCTTCAATTTATGAAATACATTTACATTTTCAGGTGTGTCTGACTGAAACATCAGTGATAAATGTTTTAGCATTGCAGCATTGTGTCTCTTACAGATTGGCTCCTATTACGGTAGTGAGATTGCACCTCTGGATATTGATGGAGACGGTATAACTGACAATCTTTTGGTGGCTGCGCCAATGTTCTTCAGTGCAGGCTTGGAGAAGGGAAAAGTCTACATCTACAGAGTGACGGAGCAGGTAGGTGCTGTACGAATTCACCTGATCATACGGCAAACTTTGAATTTCTAACAACCCTCTCCAGAGGTTTTTGGTAACACAGAGACCAGACCTTGTCCAGATTAAAGGTGAAAAAAACCCTAAAGAATGAGAAATCTTTGCCATGCCAGTGTGTAGACCTTATTGGATGTGTAGAATGAACTCAACAGGAAAGTATTCTGCCCCCTTTAAACCCATTTCCAGCAAACCATTTAGAGGCGAGAACTTTATTTAATAGAAGGAAATTTCCCAGTGTTCCAGGTCTGTCTTGCTCATTGGAATAATAAATGTCTTCAGCTGTTTTGAATCTATTGAACAGGGATGAAAGAGGTATTCAAATTTGTAGTGTGGCCCAAACCACATGACAGGTGTCAGGCCAAGCTTAAGTCAAAAACAAAACAAAAAGGCAGATGTTACTCTTTCAAATGTCTGTCATCATTAGAACAGAAATATGACATGTTAAGGAGTATTAATAATCATGGTGGGGTTGATTTAGGTGTTACAGTAGACCCTGCACAGTGGAGGTGTTCTGGAAAACTATTAAAGGTTAGACACCCTGGTTCAAAAATGTGTCCCTGTGGTTTCATTGAATAGCGTACATCCACAATTTGGTTCTACAAATGTAATTTACAAGTGTAGCAGTGCATCTCATCTTCACTCTGCAAATATAGAACAGTGCAATCAGTTTTCAGTCATGGTAGCAGAATGGAATTGGTAGTGTTGGTCTTTTGGTCCAGACTAAAATAGAAATATCTCTGAGCCACTGAAATGCGTGTGCATTTTCTCAGGTTTTTATTAAAAAGTCCCATGTCATGAAGCTTCTAATCAGTCAGAAGTGATACTTTGACAAAAACAACCACCACTTTTTGTAGTGTATGAGAAAAGTGCTGTTTGTAGTGCTGAACCTTCTCCTGAATCTAAAGTGCCCTTTGTGTTTATGCAAATGTATAACATTCTTCTTCAAAAAAGCTCTAAAACCCAGTGGACATTGCCGGTGGACATTTCTGGCAGTAAACAACAACCAGACAGTGCCTAGGCTGCACTTATTATATATCATATATCTCTTGAATAAAACATTTATAACTAGAAATTTAAATACTTCCATGATGAAGACCAAAACAAAAGCACAGGGAATACTGTTCTGTATCGCAGTGTGTGCAGGCACCTATTAACTTAATTGCTGCTACCTTGTAAATAGTGTGTTTACAACTCTTATAAGAACTGCAAGAAGAAGTGGTACAAATATTAGTTTTTACAGAACAGAGCAAATCATTTAAATTACTGTATGAAAGACAGCTGATTAATTGAAAGCTGAGCTACCTTTGCACTAAAAGCTCCACCAAGCACCAAAACTAAGTCCAAATTAAATAAACCTGCCAATGGTCTGACAGATGCTCAAACATACATTTCCATTCACTGTATAGACGCTTTAGCTTTAACTTCCTCCAGAGCCACTGCAGCCTGATTGTGACCCTTTACGGCCTCCTCACAAACCATATGTTTCAAATTTTAAACTGTGCTGAATATATTGTTTTCCATCCCCCCTTTTCTTCTATCAATCTCCCTCTGTGTCACACTGAGCTTCAGGTAGCTGCGAGGCAAAGGCTGCTTTCCTAAGTTAACTCCATTCTCATTTGCCGACCCTAAAATATATATTACAAACTGAGACGCCAAGTGGAGCAATGATATGCATGACTACTGATGACTCCATTTGGTCAGAATGCTTTCCTTGAAAAGTTTTCCAGGCGAGTACTTGCTTTCAAAGACATGGGCATGGAATTGTTCCATCTGTCTTAACACTGAGAATAGGACTTCAAATAAATACACGAAAGCGCTGCTGCATTCTTTAGATTTTTATAGACCACAGGTAATATTCCTCCCGTTTTGGTTGCCAGATGTTTTGAAAACAAACAGGCCGAATTAGAGGACCGTGTGGAAAACTCAGAAGCTGATCCAAGCTGTGTCTTTTTCTTGATAAGAACAAAGACTGGTTATCTGTGAGCTGTACTTAAGGCAGAGGAAACAACAATCACTTTTTCAGTCTGAGTATGAGACATTATTTAAAAATCAGACTTTTGAACAGAAAATGAAGCCGTGCCAGAAGAAGTTGATCTTCCCAGATATGACATACAGACACGTGTCATTTAGAAAAATGTCCCTTTAGCTAATACATCAGCCTCCTGTAAAGCTTTCGACATGTGCAGCTTGCGAACATTTCCGTACGTTGTTTATGCATATGTGTGAAGTTTTACGATGTTTGCATGCTCAGTGGGATTTCCCACGCATTGTAGTCCTCTGAAACTTCGAGAGAGTTAGACACTGTTCTGTGTTTGTGGCACAAGATGTGAGGCGCTCACTGGTAGTCGTACTGATGCATTGACATGATTTCAGTGAGCTTCAATGTAACAGCTGTGGCAAACTCTAAACTCTGGAACAAGAGGAGCTTAACATCTTATGTATTGAAAACAAGTGGTAGACAACACACTATGCTTAACAAACAGTACAGTTTGAGGAATTAACTGACCACCCAGCAGTCAACAGCGTAGCCTCAGTGACTGAACAGCTCTCCAGATGTGCGGATCTGTGTTTTCATGTTCATTTTAAACACCAATTCATGTGCTAACATTTTCTAACAAGCAAAAAAACAAATAGCATGTGAAAAGGACAACTTTGTAGTTACAAGTTAGTCTTCAGACATATTGGAAACCTGTTTAAAACGTTATAAAAAATCTTGGTATATTAACCAAAACAATAAGATCCTTGTTCTGAAGTAACACACAGTTCTCATTGTGCAACCTTTAATCCAGATTCTTACACGTGGACACAGTGATGTCAAGAACAGGAGTCAAACATGAAAGTCTGTGTTATCTTGACTTGGAAATGTTCATTTTCAGGGATAAGAAGTCAGGGCAAACAGCCAAAACAAAACAAATAACGTAGAAGATAATTAAGACAAAGTGTCATTATGTTTCCTCAGAATCGTTTCATCCTTGAAGGGTCATTGGAAATTCATAACGGCGGTCAAAACGCTCGCTTTGGCTCATCACTCGCTCCAGTTCCCGATCTGAACGGTGATGGCTTCAACGACTTGGTGGTGGGAGCCCCCCTGGACGATGACCACCGAGGAGCTATTTATGTTTTCTTTTGTCAGCAGAACAGAATACTGCGCAAATATAAACAGGTGGGGTCAAATGAGTTTTTATCTTTGTATTTTTATAGTCTTTTTATAGTTTATAGTCTTTTTATCAAAGAAAAATCTTTTTTTTTATTAAATTTACCCTCCAGGCAGTTGTCATTATGACATTTAGATAAGCTCTCGTGTTTTTCTCCATCTGTTTTTCAGAGGATAGCAGCAGCAGATTTGGCTCTCGGCTTGCAGTACTTTGGACGCAGTATCCATGGCACAATGGACATGAATGATGATGATTTAGTCGACCTGGCAGTGGGTTCCCTCGGTGCTGTTGTTCTCCTTTGGTTAGTATTTCATCCAGTAAATAGCCCTGTTGTTAATAAAAAAAAAAAGATGGCTCACGTCTATAAAAACATTTAGTCAGTTATTGTAAAGCATTTTCTTCCAGCTGGGTGTTTGCCCGTAGCAGGAGCCATATTCTCAGAACTATCCTTAAACCTGAGAGATCTTGAGATGTTGTTAACGCCTAACACCTTTATGCTCGCGCAGGTCACAGAGTGTTGTTCGGATACATACCGCTGTCAGGTTTGAGCCCAGTAAGATCAACATCTTTGTGAAGGACTGTCAGAGAGGTGGCAAAGACGTGACCTGTATGTCAGCGATTGTATGTTTCAACATCACTGCCAGGACAGCCATTTCTCCAACACAGGAAATTGGTAAGCCAGCAAAAATAATTCACTAATGTGGAAGTGTCTGAGTGAAGTTCACTTTGCTTTCTCCATCAAATCAATAGACAAGGTATCAGCATCTTCTAAACTAAGTTTAATATTATTATTAATCCTATATGATTAAGCTAATTTAAAATGAGAGAGACATACTGTACGTCTTTATTTCCCTAGTAACAGTAAACTTCTCCCTTAAAGACCTTTTTTAGGTTTGTTAAGTGGAACTAATGCCAAATTTTATTTTAACAGCATAAAGAGATTCTGATCTCACAGTTGTTTTTACCTGCTAAAGTTGTCATATATGAATGCCATCAAATCACAATTGTGTGAATGCAAGTTGAAATGCATCTAACGTTTGACCTTTTTGTTTTATTTGTCTTTAAAAAGCTGTTTCCTTCAGATGGTCAATGCAGTGTTTTGCTACTGAGAGTAGACCACCTGGATGTAAGTGCAAGGTCTAGGCTCACAATTTCTTTTCAACAGATATCAGGGCAGTGTCCAGTTTCAGTGCATCAGGGAGAGGAAGCTAAGGTGTAGGGGAGAGTGTGTTCGAAGTTAACCTCTTGACCCCCCAACATCTTTTATCTAATCTATCAAATGTGCCAAAATAGAGAAAGGAAAAACACAAGGAGTGATCTTGTCTGCAGTGGTCTCACAGAGGGAAAACTGTGTATTCAATTTTCCTCTTATTTTTGTGTCTGGCAAGTAATCCGTGACAGATGTGCTGGGGTTTGTAGGTTAGCAGTGGTCTGCTGCATAAAATGGTTCTAGTCTGTTATAGTCAAGCTAATTTTATTTACTGTATGTAAATATCTTTTTACTCTATCTGAAAGTGGTGTTTTCAAACAAAAACACATTACTAATTACAGTCAGCTGAGCCAGTATAGTGAAGACATACAGGATGTTGTTGTGTGGCTCTTCGACCTGGAAAGGACTGGATTGTAACAGTTGGACGAGGGAAAGTATTTTAATAGTAAACTGATAAGCTGAGGAAATCTTTAGTGTTCATTATCTGTACATGTAGCTTTTCTAAACAGAACGTAAGCAGAAGTTCAGCCTCAGTCATTTTCTTCATCAGGTTCAGAAACAAGACACAATAAATCAAATCCTCCAAAACATGTGGCTTGGATTGGATTGTTGTTTATATTGGTTACACGTTCATCAAATAGTCAGAGACAAGATAATTTTGCACTGCACTGATACAATTATCCAATTTACTGTAATTTACTGTAGCCTCCTGCTGCTTTCTGTCAGTCAGCCTGCACCAATCTAAGTAACAACAGAAGACTTCAAAACACTCGAACACACAAAGAATGTAGAATATAGTGTCACTCAGTTTTTTATGTCTGCTCATGGCTCGTAGGGATCAAATATAACGTGTCCTTTGCGGAGAGACGTTTCAACGCTCGAGCCATACTGGATAATCCAAGTAAGCTGCAGACCCAGAACCTGACCCTCTTACCTGCAGAGGAGGTCTGCGAACACATCTACTTCCATGTCATGGTGAGACCCGAGATCAGGCTCGAAGTGGTAGCTTTGAGTGAAAGATTCGTCTAAGAGAATGTATTTGTTGATTTAATTTAGTTTGATCATGTTCACTAGTACCTTCTATTTTAATCCCAGGATTAAAGTATCTCAGATTTTCAGTATCTCAGATGAAAGACACACAAAGTCCAAGCAAAACCACCTTATGTGCCAGAAAGTGCCCCCGTTAAAAAATAAAGTCACAGGCTAATCCTTGCACCTAATGTTCTGTGTTAGGAGACCACAGATTATGCCAGACCCATCGTGTTTTCTGTACAAGTGGGGCTACAGGATCCAGGTGAAGGACCAGTTCTAGATGACAGCTGGCCCACTGTTGTCAGGACTGAGGTGAGAGAGACAGGCGCCCATATAGCGCGAATTCATTCCATCAACCTGAAAATAGATATAACAGAGGTGTCTGACTGATATAAGAGCGTTTGGCTTTGAACAGCTGCCCTTCTGGAACGGCTGTGACGAGGATGATCGCTGCATACCAGACCTCGCACTGCAGAGTATGACGGACCTGATGACTCAAAAGTAGGTAAACACACCAGAATACATAGACACACTCCAACAAATATTGGCTGATTGCATTATTATTATTATTTACTTTCTCATCCTCTCTTTTGCCTCCCAGGCAGTTTTGTGCGCAGCCTGTACAGTCTCGTGGCGCTTTCTGCCACCATCAGAGTGAACAAGGTACAGCGGAATCTCTGCGAGTGCTAGAGGCAAACAGGAGGAGGATGGTGGTAGATGTCCGACTGGAGAACAAAGGAGAGAACGCCTACAGCGCGCGCCTCAATATCACCTACACACCAAATCTACGCTTTTCTAGCCTCATCGTGAAGGTCTGCTATCACCACCTTCAAAACAAGTCCGGTTGTTTGTGGCAACAGAACTTCTCACCCCGTGAACCTGAACCTTCTTATTCTTCTGTTCCTCGATTCAGGACAACTCAGACATCAAAATTGAATGTTTCGTTGGAGACAAACTGAGGAATGAGAAGATCTGCAACGTCAGTGCTCCGTTCATGAGGGCTAAAAGTCAGGTGAGATGACCGAGCTCTCTGAGAATGAACAGAAAACATCACCTATAGCAATACAGTTACTTGATCTGCATCCTCTAAACGTAATTAGAGATTTCTTGCTGGTTGTTTATACAGATTCCCTAACATGATTCCTGATTCCTTTTCTGACTAAAATAATAAATATGCATATTGTACATGTCCACAGGTCTGTCACAGCCATATTAAAGCTTCTAATACTCCACTAAAAGAAACAACATGGGCTATTTTAGACCACAGAGGCCCAAAACACATGCTGCAAGCTTCAGACGACCATGACAGACCACACAGGTTAATATAACATCCGCAAGCCAACCAGCAGAGCCCAGTTTAGTTCTATTATTCCACATGAAGACCAGCCTTCCTGGTCTATGGGTAGCTTTTTCCAGACCCTTTAAACTATAAGTCTCAGCCTTCTTCAACAAACGAAAATGACTCTGGGACACAGCTTTTCATCACGTTATACTTCACTATAAACTACACGTTATTACCGTTTAAATGTGACCAATGATCCCAAGTCACATGTTTTCCAGCGAGGTGCAGACCATTGTGGGTCTCAGAGGCAGTCCATCAAAACTACACGTCTCTGTCCTCCAGTGTGTCAAACCTTATCCACATTATGCAACCTGTCATGCATATTTTCAGCTGTCTTGCCTTCATCAGAGTGCCATTTTCCACGTTTAGATGCCCTTAGATGCCTTGTCATGGTCATCCTGTGCAAAGACATCAACAGAAAAAATTTATTCCAGTCATTCCACACATGACAGGAAAGTATGTTCAAATACCACAAATGTACAATTCAAGAATTGCAACGTTCCTTTTCTATGAAATATCTTTTACCTTAAATAGTATAAAAGTTTTATACTACTTTACATTTTGCTTTGTTTCGCAATAATAAGTATCTTTCCAAACCCCAAAAAGTTGGATGAACAACATTTGGCACAGAGGAGTTGCATGGTTTAACATATTTTATATTCCCAGTGTGAAGAATAAAACTGCACGCTGTAGTTTTTTTGAGCTGTTTAACATCCAATCAGAAATCACACATCCAGTGGCACAAAAGCATGTTGGTGTAACTGAAAACCTACAGTATGGAGTTTGGGGAATTTCTGGGCCAGAAGCCACAGCATACAGACTGAGCTCTGTTGCCACCACTTCCATAGCTGTCTGAGGGAGGCTGTTTTAAAAGTGTAAAGAAAGAGTCCCTTATCATTTAATCCCGGTCCTCTGTTCACCATTCAACATTTAAATGATCGTCCCCTTTGGTTGTTGTTGCTCGTTAGCAACAGGTATAGAATTGAAGAATGTCTAAAACTGCAGATTTGCTCATACCTTTGATCCTATATTGATCCCATTTTCCTTTTAAGTTGAAAGTACATCCTATTAAAGAGCCCAAGATTGCAGGGTCACATGCAGAAGTCCCTCACAGAAACAAAAGAGAACGCTGAAGATAGTGGAGCACAGAGAATTCAAGTGAAAGAAAACATAAGTAGATCTGAAGCAGAGGCGCAGCTGCAGGAAGTAAATAGCAAACAAGCCTAATATGTAGTAATGTAACACATACAGCTGATGAAGTGAAGAACTGCTTCTCTTCTGGTGTTCTGTTGCCCTGTGCCAGGAGCTTGTCAGCTTGTCAGGTTTCATGTTGATGATTTACAATCGATTAACTGAATTACTAATGTAATGTTTTTTAAGTTCCAAACACCACAATGCTCTGAAACCAAAAATCTAATTATTTTATACAGCTATAGATTCAGACCATGTATTCTTTATTGTGTGTGGATTTAATTATTATCTAAGAACAAATAAGAAAACGTTGGTCAGTGTCAATTTTAAGAAAATCATTTTTAAAGATGCTTTGTGAATGAGGTCCATTTTCTTTCCACTTAGTCTGGTGCCCCAGGTGCAACTGTGAGGACGACACCAAAATACATTTTTTTTCTCATATCTGCTACTGATTATCACTTTAAATTTGTCTTTTCCGGGCATTTCCACCAACTTGTAATGTCAACAGTATTTATGGGTCTTTCCAGTGTATCTTACAGCAAGGCATCGCATTTTACTTTTAAGAGGGTGGGATTTGTATTAACTTTGATAGAGATAACATCGATCCTACATCAAACGTGCATCTTAAAGCTAATAAAGAGCGAGCAGAACATACATAAGCAGTTCTTTCCACTGAAAAATAGTCTTTGTATACTGATACTCGGTCTGCGGACAGATACACTAGGGATGAAGTACAGTGTCCTAACCACGTCATTATCACAAACAGTAGTCGTCTCCTGAGCAACGAAAACGTCATCACAGCGCTATGCAGATCTCTCCAGTCACCCTTAAACTACCCACTCATTGAGTCTGAACAGCATCCAGAGCCACAACGCTGATCTGCTTGGGTCAAGAACCTTCAAAAATGTGGCACACATTTAAACAAGGCTGTGCAGTGGTGCTACTGCCAAAACCAGCCGAAACCACTGTTTAGTTCAAGGAAAGTAGGAACCTCAAGCGTTTTTTTTTTAAAGTCACTGTTGTTGTGACTTTACTGGTTGATTTGGCCTATGTACTTGCGTGTAGTGTAAACATTACAAGTCCAACCGCGTGTACATGTTGGTGGTGTGTGTGTGTGTGTGTGTGTGTGTGTGTGTACGCAGGCAGATGGAACACTATTTATTGTAATTAATTGTTGAGTGATTGTCAGTAAATGTGGCTAAGACAGACTACATCAACCCGGAGGAGGAAGGGCAGCTTCATGCTCTGTTTGGATTTTCATGTTCGGCTATGCTGCTGCGCGAACATCTGACAATCACTTCTACCAAACCCACACCACACTCGCGTGCATGCGCGAGCGTTTTCATTGCTTTTCTGAATGGATGCCATTCAATGAATTAGCAGACATGCTGAAATGAAGATTCATGACAAACGGAGAAGAGAACGTGTATGGTATGTTCTATCACTGTGGTCTGTAAAGGACCAGTCCGTCTATAAGGAAGTAAACAGCAAACCATGTTGCGCAACTTCTCTTGTCACACAGAATCCGTCAGGATTTTATTACGGCATTTGAGATTGTAAACAACACTCTGCTGCCAATCAACTCTCCTCTCCAAACACGGGCTCTCCCTCTGTTTTTGTTTAGGATTCCTCCATCGTTTTCCATTTTCTTACCCACCCACCGTCTCCTCTGTTTTTGTCTCCTTCGGGCCTCTCCTCTGTTTCTCCCTATATATTTTGCCCTCTATCTGACTCCGGCTGATAGTTCAATGATTTGTATTTACAGCAGTGTCCTCAGCTAAAGGGAAATTCCCTGGCTCTCTTTAAGCAACAGCAACTGTGCAACCCCAGTGTGCCTGGGGTCAAAGCTCAGACTTACAGCAGGTTATTGAAAGCTTTAGCTTTTAAGCCACGATGAAAGGCCTTTACTGATGGGGAGGATATATACAGTAGCATATGGAGTCAAAAGAAGCTTCTGTCCTGTGTTACATAAGTAATTCTATAACCTACAGTGATGTTGAACACATTCAAGCAACACTGGTTAATAGAAGATCTCTGTACATGAGGGATTTGTTGTGCTGAACCTTATTTTCTCCTCTGTGTAGGTGTTATTTCGTCTTGAGTTTGAGTTCAGTCGGACCGTCTTCTTAGACTACGTCAGGATCATGCTGGAATCCAGCAGGTGTGAACAGTCATTTAATCTCTGTATTAACCTTGTATTGGCATTAAATCTGTGTTTACTGATGCAACCATAACAGTAGTTTCATCATAAGCTCAAGATTACAGGAGGAAGTGTTTCAGCTGTTGTGTCCTGCTGTAACATCAGCGCTCATGTTGTTTGCACGTTTTTCTTTCCTTGTTTTCTCAACAGTGATGGCGAGGAATCGAGCACAGCTGATAATTTCAATGATATCTATTACTCACTGAAATACGAAGCAGACCTCCTCTTCACTCGGTTTGTCAGCTTCTCAAAGTCTTACGAAACAGTGCAAATTGTTGAAGCTCTCAGAGGTTTGCATGAAAACTGTGAACTTGAAGTACAAAGAACTGGAAAAAAGTCGTTTGATGGCGCTGTGAAATTCTGAGTAAAATCAGTGCGGGGAGATAATTAGAACGTAGCGTAGGTGAAATGTCAGCTTTGTTGTGTGTTTGACTCTGAAACATCTGCTCTGAAGCTGTGTCACATATTTCTTGCTCCTTTGTTTTGTTTTTTATTTCAAAAAGTGATTCAAAAATGACCCAGTATGAGATGAAGCCAGAGCTGTCGCTGGAGGAGCCTGGAGTTATTGGTCCTCCTTTCAACTTCACCTTCCAGGTGAGAATCTCAAGCATCATCGCCAGTGTTTCTGGAGAGGAAAACAGTGCTCACGAATCGTTTATTTTACTAACTCTCAGATGCAGAACCTTGGCTATTTCCCAGTAAAAGATTTGCAGCTGAACATTGACGTCCCAGAAATGACAAAAAATGGGAACCAGCTCCTGCAGATATCTGACTTCCATATCGACCAGGTGAGAGTGTTTTTTTCCAAATTAATCTCAAAACAAGTCCAAGTACTGGCAAATATGGAATTGTACTACTTTAAGGCTTAATTTAGGACATACCTGACAGAATCGTGCAACAGTTTTGGAGACTTTGTCCCTGTCTGGCCTTATGCTACGCTTGTCTAACAGACTTCAGCTTCTTGGTTAATATACAAGCTCAGGTTTGACCAACTATTCCCTTAATTGCAGAGCTGTATATAATAATGCTTTGTTGTTTACAACTTATTAGGATGCTATTTGACGGTTTTCCTGCAGGCACACGATTGTGACATACTAACAGGTATTTTTACTCTGCTGTCATGCTGCACCTCAGAGAGATGGCTCCCACTGTTTACCAATACAACACGTGGCACAGAGCAGGGCATCACCCGAGGACCTTTCACGCTTCTCCCGCTTGGTAAAGTGCACACAATGCACAACAACGACCCAAATATGATTTTTTATTTTGCAACTCTTTATGATTGATGTCTGGTTTCTTCACACAGAACCGATCCAATACTCTAACTCTGCCAATTCAGTGCACTGTCAATGTGGCATCCTACAGAGAAACTGCCGTTAGAATCGCAGGAACACTACGGATAGACACGTTACATGCGGTGAGTCTAAAACTAAAAACACGCATGCAGAAATCTGGAGATATTGCAGATTTATGACTGCATAGCCATGCAAGCAGCTACTCTATTAATCTTGTTGTTTTCTACTTTGAATCTGCGGTGGTGACAGCTTTGTAGTCTATCAGCTGTCTCATGCGTTTGTGAAAAACTTGCTGCATGTTTTGATTTTCTCTGCAGCTGAAGTTCAAAATCCTGGAACTGGTAACCAGTGCATCAGTAGAGCTCCCCTCCTCCAGGCCCATGTTTTTACATGAAGAGAGGCCTGTCAGACATGTGAGTCAACAACCAATAGTGTAACCGCCTCTGTTCTTGATTTGACCTCACAGCATAAAATCTAATCAAACTCATCCTCTCTCTCATTTTTAACCCATCCATGCGCTAAGGCAATGTTTTGTGTCACTATTTGAAGTGCATTTGAACAGACTGAATGTGGTAATAATATTTGACAGTGTAACAGTAATTTGTGTAACCTTTAACAAGAGACATGTTCGTGATCGTGTTATAAAAGGTATCAGTGAGCTGGGTCAGAGTAGCGAGGCTTTGCAGTAAAGAAACAGACCATAAAGGCTGGTTTAGGAGCACACATGCTGTGTGGTGCTCAGGGACCGAAAGGACCAGCGGCACAACATGTTAAAATCTGAACCCATACATTACTCTTTGCTGCCATCTATTGGTCGGTACAAGCAGTCGTACAGCATCATGGTCATCACAGCTTCATGAGCCCATCTGTACTGCTCTCTTTCTTTTAAATGTATATATATTATAACAATCTTATTACAACACTATACACTGTTGATCACATCATCTCATTTTGTCTGACAGATAATATTGGAGATCAGGAAGGGTGGAGATTACAGAATTCCCACTTGGATTATCATTGGTAGCATGCTGGGAGGACTCTTATTGTTAGCTCTGCTCAGTCTCGCTCTATGGAAGGTAAGTCTTTGTACCAGGTTGTTAGTCATGTGTTCATCTGCAGACTAATGTTGACTTTTTACAATCTGTGGTAAAGCTACGTTAGACCTTCATAGGCCCTTGTTAATCCTGTCACTGTTTATAATATTGTGTAACATTACTGGACTACAAGTCGCTCAGGCGGCGCTGTAGTTGCAGCAGTACGTCACTGTAGGGTGACACTGACATCTTCTGGTAGAGAATGTAGTAATGCCTGACAAAATATTTACAGTACTAGTTTACAGTATTATTATGAGTTTGTACAGAGCCCAGGAGGTGCCATGTGGAAATAATAACTGTGCACACAGATTACTACATTTTAAACAATTAGATTATTAATAAACATGTATTAAATGCATCAATCGACCTGTTTGAGCATTTGCTGAACTATGAAACTATGAAACTTGATAAGAAGGCTGAGATAATAAGAAAAGACACAATATCAACATGTTGTCAAACTTGGGATGAAGTTGATGCTGTAAAAAGGAGGTATTCAGCATAGCAGCTGAACACGTCTACACCATGCTGGCCTCTGAAGCTGTGACATTAGTTTCATGGTTTGACTCGCTCTCCTGCACAGCTCGGCTTCTTCCGGAGGCAGAAGCGGAGAAACGAGGACGAGCAGAAAGTCAACGGGAAAATGGCTGAAGAGCGGTAACCTTTTCCACAGAGAACCCGACACTCAGGGACCAACCCACCTCCCCCTGCTCCCCCAACCACAGTGGCACTGCAGAGGCAGCAGTGCACAATGGCTGCAGCAAAGCATGTCCAGTGCACTGGATCTGTCCCACGCCACGACCCCTGACCCCCGAGACTCAGCACTGTCACACTCACTTAGCATTCCTGCACTGTTACGACACTAGGACCCTCTTTGTGTGTGTATTCCTCCGCCCTTGATGCCATCCCTTCACAGATCTTGAAGTGCTGTTGGCTTGGGGCTGGAGCTCTGGTGCTTTTTCTGGCCGTTTGACAAGAGGAATAGAGCGAGCTTTGATCAGTCTCTTCCAACAATTTGCTCCAAGGGCAAATGTTTGACAATTACTCTTTTGTCTCTTCCCATTGTGTATTTATTTAACTCTCATGGTTATTTTTGAAATACATGAAAAACCTCAGGGGTGACTTTCCACCCAAAAGCTACTACAAATGTAGTTGTTATACTGTACATGTAAATTTGATGTTTAAAAGATTATATCTACAACATGTTCAGTTGATTTGCATAATAATTTATGAAGAAAGGAAACTAAAGTCACCAGAGTAGAAAGAAGTCTCACCATGTTTAACTTGCGACAGAGAAGAATCTGCTAAATAAGAATTGTTTCTCAAGAGTTAACTTCTGTTCTTTTATTATTTTCATCCTGAGAAAAGACGCAGGATGGTTTTTAAATATTTGATGCACTTTTACTTTGTACAAAATTAACTTGAAGTTTGTAAATAGTCATGTAGCTTTTTATACCCTTTCGGTGATATAATAGTTTTCCGCATCTCGCGTGTGATTTATGGCAAAGTCACATTGTGACTTAAACAATCAGAAAAACATAAACAAGTCAGCTTTGTGTCACTGAACCTGTTGAGACGGTTGCATGCTTTTTAACGTGCACTGCATCGGACTGAAAGGTGTGCATGAAATACTGCTGGAAGCCTTTTCAGGTTCCGAGTAATGAAACTGTAACTAGACATTAAAAGGAAGCGATAAACATGAGTCTGGTGAATGTACATTGCTTAGACCGTGCAGCACCATCCAGGTGTTTTCAATGAATGTGTCAAACTATGTTGAAGTGTGAAAACCTGTAATAAACCAGATCAATAAAATTTTACCTATGTATCTTGTTTTGATTTATCCATGAGGGGATTAAGATGTAAACCGAAGAGCGATGTTTACACGATTCCATGTTATTCAGTATGAAAATTGATTCCTCTCTGGTTGCATTATGTAGTATTGCATGTAAAAACTCTGGGCTTTTTGAATAAGAACATGTTTGAGAATTATACTGTAATGCTGTTCATACAACAGTAAGGATCAGTGTTTGTCTTCTACCTGATGTCCCTGCATCAGTACAGAGCATGCATTGCACCTAAGTAACATAAAAGCTTCGCTCTAATGAATGAATGGGTAGTTTAAAGGTTTCACCACATAGGCATAGCTGCTTAAAGATTTCAGGTTTTGTTCTGGCTGCGCTGCAAACTTTACAGTTTTAAAGGAACGTGTGCGTGACACTACTGTCAGGGTTACTGTGTGTGTGTGTTTGTGTGTGTGGTTTTAAGTTAGAGGAGTGGGCGGCCTGACTGAGCCAGACTGATGTCTATGAGCGGTGGACTGAACATCTCCATCAACGTCTAGAAATTGACTCACTCGCGGGTGTGGCTGGGAAAAGCAGCACAATCATGCAGGTTACGTTATCAGCTGGACTTCTTTCTTGTTTGTTCAATATGTTTCACTAATCATCCAGGTTGTTTCTTCAGTGTGAAGACAGGTGGTTGTACCCCGGTTATGTCCTGCAGCCTGGTTGAAAGTGTAAGACAAAAAGACCAACAGGATTCACTCGTTGTAATAACACTTGTTACTTTAGGGACACTCGTGCAGTTTGAACTCTGCACTTTCATGTCACACAAACAGAAACAAGAAGAGACAGAGACAGACAGTCTTTAACACACAAACCTGACACAGTCCCAGCAGACTCCCCCAGGTTCTCCTGCATCTTGTTTGGTGAACCTGCAGCACGGCTGACAGCTGGATTCTCTGCATGCATTATTAACATCTCCTCTGCCTCACACACACACACACACACACACACACACACACACACACACAAACACACACACTCATGTTTGAATGCATGAATGCATTTAGAAGGTGTGAATCTTTATTTTCATGAATCTGTGTGATGCATTCAACGCTTCAGGTTACCCCAGACAAGGACCAGCAGACTTAGAAACAGCTTTTTTTCCCATAGCTCTCTCCTTGCTGAACTTCTCTGCCCCCCTATACACTCCTGAGGACCACTGTACTATCTACTCTTGCACAATCTACTCTTGCACATTCTTGCACATATCCACCTGTAAATGTACATTTCCATTGCATATACACATTGTAAAATTATGGGTCAACATATGTTCATATGTATTGTATATTTATGACCACTGTAGCAATCTGTAAATGTTTTAATCTACTTCTAATTCATGATTATAGTTAATACAACCTGTATATTATTTCATAGCACTGCACATCCATCTGTAAATATTTGTCAGTTTCCTCTTGTACATTACACCCTACGTATACTCTTAACTTATTACTCATACATCATAACGCTTACCTTTATCCTGCACTTGCTGCTTATTGCACTTCTGTTTAGACCTAAACTGCATTTCGTTGCCCTGTACTTGTACATGTGTAATGACAATAAAGTCGAATCTAATCTAATCTCATCTAATTAAGTACAAACATAATGTTCTGTGAGCTTCTGTGATTTCTGTAGCAATGTCTGTAAATGAGAGCAGGTATAAACAAATGAACTTTACGCAGGAAAAAAAAAGTTATTTATTACCTTAAATGGAAAAAGCAATGTGTTTACAGTCTTTACAGGGTGTACATGAATAGAAAACAGTGCAGCCTTCTTATTCAATTTGAATCTTAATTACAGACGTTCTTCCACGATGCCGCGTGGCATGTATCGACTCTCTGGTCACGTTTGTCCACTGTGCTCTCATCACATGTGTTGTTGCTCTTTACTATCGAGTAAAAGCAAAAATGGGATCATTTTATTCTTTAAACGGATAAAGAAGAGTGAAAGGAGAAACCTGTCAGCGGGATCCTGGTCTTGTGACAGTAAAGAAACACCACGTTACAGCTATGAGACATCACGATGACACTGAGATAATGTGCGTCTGTAGATATAACATGTGATTAAAACACTTTTGCACAACCAAGCATTGCGCGCGAGCAATGACACACCTGGAGAACCAGAGTCAGCACGGTGTCTGCTCTGATCTATTCTTCCCTATACCGAAACTGTCGACTATGTTGGATGCTCTTGGAGCTTGACAAACCTTTACGGTCTATAATCGACAGTTTGGATTCTCCGCTGTCCATAATCTGGAGAGGTACCACTCCTTGGGTTTCTCCCTGCGTAAAGGAGCGCGTCGGGCAGCCCTTGCTGGATGGCAGAGGGGAAACTCTCCAAAACAAAGCGCTGAGCATCTTCCTGATCTCCGGCCTCATCAGGCAGTAAAGCACCGGGTTCAAACAGCTGTTTGCGTGCGCCAGGCACACGGTGACAGGGAACACATAGGCGTGCACCATGTAGTACGCTTTATCCCAGTTGACCGCGTTAAATTTGACCAAAACACCCCAGAACGTGATGGCATGGTTCGGCATCCAGCAGCAGAAGAAGGACAGAACCACTATGGCGACAGATTTGGTGACTCTAGATCTCCGTTTGGGGTTTCTGCTGTCCATGCTCCTGCGTCTTACAAAGTGCAGCAGCATGAGATAGTTCACGCAGACGATGAGCATAGGGATGATGAAGGCGATCAGTATTTTCTGGAGGTGATAGAGAGCGAGCCAGTCGTGGCCCTCGGGAAACTTCAGGAGGCAGAGTTTTTCTCCAGCGACCACGGTGACAGTGGAGAAGACAGCTGTCGGAGCTGTGGCGACCGTTGCCGCGACCCACAGCGCCGCGCACACCCACTTCACGCAGCGCGACCTCCTGTAATGTTTTTTCTTGAGGACCGAGGCCACGGACACGTAGCGCGTCACACTCATGGCCGTGAGGAAGAACACGCTGGCGTACATGTTCATCACGGTGATGGAGAGGACGATCTTGCACATGGCGTCTCCAAACGGCCAGCTGAAGTCCAGCGCGGTGTCCACGGCCCAGAAGGGCAGAGTCAGCACGAACTGGAAGTCCGTCACTGCCAAGTTGATGATGAAAACATTGATAGTTGACCTCTTTCGACCTTGTCGCAACCTCATGAGGAAAAACACGAGCAGGTTCCCCACCAGTCCCACGGCGCAAACTACCGAGTACACCACGGAGATGAGTATCCTCAGGATGGGGGTGCCGTCCGCGATGACATCGATGCCTTCAAAATTCAAGGTCTCCTCCCCAAGTGAACTTCTGTTCGGCGCTCCGCTGTAGTTAAAGATTTCATCCATCTTCCAACGCAGGGACCTGGACACGCACCAGGCTTCAGACCAAACCACACATGCGCTCCACGCAACAGAGCCTCAGCATCCTGGGCGCCGGGCGAGTCTTCCTCACCTCACACCTCTCTGAACGGGGCTGACGCGAAGTCTGCTTTTTATACGGCTGCTCGCGTCTCTGCTGAGCCGCGATTGGTCGCAGGAGACGCGACAGAGAGACCGAATCCTTCAGCAATCACCGGAGAGCTGGTGAAGTGTGCATTATTCAAATGAGAATGCTTTAGGTGGGCAGAGAAACAGTGAAGTGGGAAACTTGATTTGAACACAACCAAAAAGAAAAGTGCTTAAAATTAAAAACATTGTGTTCACATGGAGTCGCGTCAAGTCCATTAGTTTCTACACGTCCTGATGGTGGTTCTGGTTTGTGTTCTGCATAATGAACTCAACGTTCATAAACATCATCGTTAAGAGCAATGTGTGTTCAAGCTTGTCATTGCTCAAGTACAGTATTTGCATAAATGACCTTTTTCATTAATTGATGTAAACGAATCAGCAGCATTAAGCCAAAGCTTCATCCCTGCAGCAGTGGCGTGTAGTACTCGTACGTGCCGCTAGAGGGGGCGCTAAGCTCAGACAGAGATTAATGGTAAATTAGATTTTTTTTCCAGTAATTGCTTTCTAAGTGTTTGGTGATATTGTTAAACTGCATTTTATTACGTAACTTACAGTCAAAAGCATCACGACTACTTGCTGCGTGACTGCGTGGAGCTCCGTGATGCAGGGTGATGAAGGGTTTTCACTTCACTGAAGTTTCTACCAGTCTCTGTCATCACTTTATGTCTTGTCCCAGATGTCCCAGGCGTTTATTTTTTGCACAAGAGGAAAGGGCCAAACAACTAAGGCCTATGTAATCATTCCTCCTACTACAAGTGAACTCTGTGGAAACGGTCCTTATCTGACCCACTGAGAACCCGAAGAACCTCGATCCGGGAGCAACTGTGAGACTGTATCAGATTTCTGAGACTAGCTTTCCCCTTTAAGCCTGGAGTCCTATTGGAAGACAGCTCCATTGTGTTTATTCCACCCATCTGTGGGGGTGGCTCTGCGAAAGTTTGCTCAGGAAAGTTTCAGGCTGTCACTGGTTGTCGGGAGGGGACTGATGGAGGACAGACCAGACGCCAACCCCGATATGAACACGGGTCTGGGAGATAGATATTGCAAAAAGAAAACAAGCAAGCAAACAAACCAACCCTGCAAACAAAAACCGATTCGCGCAGACGATGTTCAGGTCTAAGTTGGTTGAATTAGGAGAAGAGTCCAGTCGCATGAGAGTGAGACGCGCATGCGGCAGAGGAAATAAGTTGTCCTGGACACCGACGCGGGGTTAGAACTGCTTTAATGGTTCTGAAATACAGACCACCGTCCTGACAAGATGAGCGGGTTGCGCTGCGGGCTTCAGGCTGGTGGACACAGGGTTTCTCCCCTTCACTTCTTCATCGCGCTCCTGGCGGCCCTGGAAAACTGCACAGCTTTGGCATCGTCGTACGAAGCAGGTCGGTGTGAACTACTTGAACTTTTCTGACACGACGTCTTCTTTTGTTGGGCACATGCAGCGCAGAGCGCGTCTAATTCAACCCAGGCCAGCCCCCCTGTGAGGGAAGACCAGCTGTGACTGGTGTTTACAGAGTCTTAGTAATTAAGCCAAAGGGTTTTCGGCTTAGGGGGCGGTTGGAGAGATCTTCTTTCCAGTGAGTCATGACAGGTTAAAGCGCCCTTGGGTCCAACGCTGACTCGCCAGTGAAGTTGTGCAGCTCTAATCCTGACCTCACCAGTGAGGGGCAGGAAACAGAATTTCACTTTGGGCATCAACAGGAAGCATTAATATCATCCTCATAATGGAGCTGGTTTCCATTTGATTTTGCAAGGTGTATAAGTTGTCAGGCTTGGGGGGTATCATCATCATCCTCATAGGATCCACTGCCCTGCTTCAGTTCTCCTCCGGGTTTCATTTAGTTTGTAGGAGCCTGGTCTCTCCTGACATTATGGAACAAACAGTGCATGGATCAGCTGTAGTGCTACGGAGGCCCTTCAGGGAATACAGGAAGAAATTTTATACACACAGGTGTAAAATAGTCACACAAATGAAACACGTATGGACACAAATATACTGAATGTTAATCAGAAATACAAAGAGGTGTAAATAAAAAATACTCAGCAGCACATGACAAAACAAGACGTGTTCAGATTAGCAGGTGAACGCGGTCAGAGACATAATTGCAAGAGCTGATCCTCCATGTGTGAGACTGACTGCCACGGCTCCCAGCATGAAATATGTATCTAAAAACAATAAAGAGCATACAAAATATCTTAAGAACGCACTTTTGACAAAGAAGTGACTATTAGTAGAGTTTATGGCAAACTTGTGAGTTTTGTTGGCATCAGTGTGGCTTGCTGGGCCTTTTTCTCAACATGCCGTGCAGCCCTGCAGAGTGCTGCATAAGTCAAGAATCTTCGCTCTAACGGCGCCTGTACAATAAAAAGTACTGTTGACTGAAGTAGTGGTACTGCTACTTAATACGCGAGAAGTATGTGGTACGAGTTATCTGAGTCTTAGACTTTTCAGAAATATGGCTGTAAGGCAAAAGACAATTTATCAGTAAGAGCTGCTCAGTTTCGGTGGACCGTAATGACCTCGCATAGAGAGCCTTGAATCGGAAAGCCTAAGCACAGTATAGTATTTTTATTCATTACCTCAGCCATCAGCAAGTGTGGGAACATCCGTGTTGTTACCGAAACTCCTCAGTGTTTCAAAGCTGTATTGATGAGAATGCAAAGAAAAGTGTTTGTTTGCTTCCTTAAATGTGTCGCGCTTCATAACCTAGATAATGCAAAACAATTTCAAAAGCTCAACATATGGAAATGTATATTGTTACAACTTTATTCTCAGAATGACTTTATTCTGCAAATGCAAGCCTAAAAACATCAACCTTTTTGATCTGCTGTAACGTGGAGCTCATATTCGCATTGATCATTGAATGATATTAAATACTCTAGTTTACCTGAGCCGTCCAATGCTGGATTATTACAGATGGAGGAAAAAACTCCAAGTGTTACGAAATCATTGGTTTGAAACCGTCTGGCGTGGAGCTTGAAGTCACTCACAGACAGCACACCACTGCCAAGGGCCTATACATTTTTATTTATTAAATCTTGCACAAACTTTAGCCTCCTGTCAGTGTCATGTCTTCTCCAGCCCTCATGTGTCCTTTGTTCCTCCCTCACCTTGACCACTTTCTACTTTCTCCTTTCTCCCGCCTTTCATTCTCTCTTCCTCCTAGTCCTTCTGTGTCTGTTTAATCCCCCTGTCTATTGGTATTTTTACTATAGCCATTTTTCCTCGTAGTAAGAGTGATTATTAGTTACCTCCTGTTTTTCATGTTAATTTATAATAAACATCCTTTGTTTGAACCCTCTCGTCTCTGGTCTGCGTTTGGGTCCTCCATTTCAAGCATGTTAATGACACCTCCATCTGCATCCAGACCATCACCAGAATGCACACAATGAAACACAGTCATGCTGATCGAGCTACTGACAATGTTTTATGCAGTAACTCAAAACATTTCCAGGAGCATTAAGGGACTGTGGAATTTTACAAAACAAAATTGTGACAACTGATCTATTACCGAGAATAGAAGTGAATACGTGTTGTTCACTCAAAATAAGAGTCTGAACTTAGTTGTTTTTCTTACTGTTTAACCAACGACACATCCCAAACAGCTATTTACCAAACATCTCTCCATCGCTCTGCACTGATTTATTCTTAAAAATATTTATGCAGGTAATCCTCTGCCGTGCTGAGCGGAGCGAGAACTCACCCTACCTCTAAATCATTGTTTGCATTCTGAATATTTCCCCAGGCTGTGATGAAGCCAGCGAATCTTGTTTGTTCCCTACAGAATACGTGCCGAAGAACTCAAGATAGAGTTCATGAATTGTCTATGCTGTAATTTTTATATTACAACGAGACGTTATTGTGAGAAGTTTTGTGATTTTTTTTTTTTTTTTGTTAGGATGTTTCTTGCTTTACATTGATCACATTTACAAATACTGGTTCGTATTTCAATCCAGTCATTTTCTTCTCGTTTCTTTGTCAGTTTGTTGTAATGCCCTAGTTTTCTGTTACAGCTTCT
Organism: Microctenopoma stevenorrisi; assembly: GCA_032270685.1. Taxonomy (NCBI): domain Eukaryota; kingdom Metazoa; phylum Chordata; class Actinopteri; order Anabantiformes; family Anabantidae; genus Microctenopoma; species Microctenopoma stevenorrisi. The sequence continues at coordinate 12,841,735 of JAUMTR010000017.1, forward strand.
TCTTCCAGACCTTACACTTTCCCAAGGAATTCTGCTATTTTTACTTTGCTCGCTTCATTTAGAAGTAACACCTCCATGTACATAAATATCAGTATGTACCAGATAGACACTCATAACAAAAGTCTTCTCAAGAAACTTAACATTTATTTATATATATATATACAGTATATATTACTGTATGTATAGCTGATGACATATACAGATGGCATGATGACAGAGGAGAGGAGTGGAGCTTCCAGCAGTCTGAAACAACATAATTGAGACGCGGATTTAGAATCACCTGAGCCAAATTTGACTAGAAGCTTTAATGAAAAACAAAAAGTTTTTAGCCTAGTCGTAAAGGGAGAGAGGGCGTCTGCCCCGAACTTCAACTGGGAGCTGGCTCCACAGAAGAAGAGCCTGATAGCTGAAGGCTCTGCCTTACAGTCTACATCTGGAAACTCTAGGAACCACGAGTAGACCAGCACTCTGAGAGAGAAGTGCTCGGCTGGATAATATGATAATGGGACCTGATCATTAAGTGTTTTATATGTAAAAAGAAGGATTTAAAATTCTATTATAGATTCAACACAGAGCCAGTGGAGAAAAGCAGATGTAGGAGAAATATGACCTCTCTTGTTAATTCAAGTCAAAAGTCTGGCTGCAGCATTCTGCATATCACACAAATGAGTTTCAGCACTTATAAATCAAATTTGAAGCCGTTTTCCTCTGTCATGACCTTATGACTGTTGATAGATTATCCATTTGTATAGTTTTGTTTGGAGCTACATATGTTTTGTTTGCATTTTTAGAGCCTTTTAGTTATTAAAGTACTCATGTCTGTATCTGTATGATTATGTAGCCTTTCTTTTCTCACGTCTCCTCTTCCCTCTGGCTTTAACAGGGACTTTTGTGCGCGATCTGTCCGAGTTTGAAGTGGTTCACCCCACTAGAGTGGATGCAAAAGGTCACTTCCTGTCCAGCTTCCTGCCTCACCATGCTCGCCGTGTACAACGCCGGGACGCTTCACAGGGACCAGCGGACTTGGATCGAGTCTTCTACCAGTTGTGGCACGGTGGCCACAGTTTGCACTTTAACCTCACCCTTAACCAACATCTGCTAGCTCCGGGTTTCCTGATAGAGAGGAGGTACGGTGGGCTGGACGGGGCCCAGATCCGTCCCCCTGGATCCTCCCAGTGCCATTTTTTAGGCGAAGTGTGGGACGAGACCACTGTTAAAGGGAATGCAGCCATAAGCACTTGTGATGGACTGGTGAGTGAATAAACAAAGTAGTTACCATGTGAGTGGTGGTGAGTTTTGTTGTGCTTGTACTCTGAGAAAAGTCCTCTGAAAAAAGAAACTCATAAACCGGCAGGTTACACTCTCTGGAGGAGTTTTTCAGTTCACGTGACATCATCTGGAGGATGACCAGATGATATAATCTGGAGATGTGTATTCAGTTACACACACTCTTGCACTGCAGCGTTGGCTGCTAACCCTTGAGAGGACACCCCTTCTACCCCCTGCCTCATCTTTCTTTCAGTGTTTCAGCGGTGAAGTACATCCTTTCTGGGAATGTAATTCTTTGAGCATGAATTCTGTTTTGCTGCTTCACAAAGAAATTTTCTCTGCATCAGTAAACAAGACGGATAAGTTCCCTTTGTGGAACTGAAAAGCAAAGTCTTACACAGTATACAGAAGCTGCGTGGTCTGAGGTACGGAGTCAGGTAGATGGATGGAAGCAATATATCAGAGTCCCATGATAGTCACCGTCCTACTATGACATCCACTTTAAAAGGGACGAGTGATAGCTGTGACAGTGCATTGTAATTTCTTGAACAGATTCCTACATATTTCATCTTTTCCAACCTCGGTTTGAACATGTGTGGGGTCATTAGGTCGTTAAAACTGTGAGGATGATTCAGGTCTGGATTAAGGATTGTTGTCTCCTCTGATCCTCGTGTGTCAATAAAGTGCGAGTTGTTGTTAAACTCTTGGGGAGGGATGTCGGGCATTGTGAGGCAGCTGATAATTGGTTTGATCCAGGCGTTTTTAAACCTCATTCAAACCATCAGTCTTCTCTGGTTCACTAATCTCAAAGAAATTTACCTAGTTCTCCAGATGAGGAGGACGACTGAGTCTTTCCTTTGAGGAGTTGGCTGTAATGTGTTGTGCCACGAGCTTGTGACGCAGTCGTTTTACTTTTCTAAATGTCAAATGTATCTTTGAGTATTTGCTGTTCATTTGCTCTCTGTCTGTGGAGCGTAATGTAACCATGTTCACATATGAGTTGATTGGTTCGTCATCCTCAGTAGCTGTAAAATGGAAGATTTGCGCCACCACGACTCTTGCTGGAGTTGACCAGACCATCAGGCCAACATGCAAGAGGAGCCTGGGCTGTGCTCTGCAGAGATGGAGCAGCAGTCCCATCAATCAGGCCTTTATGCTGGACAGCCCACTGCTTAAGGGTTCAGAAAGAAGGTTTCTTTTCAGTTCAGCTGATCGGCTGTTCCCCCTGGATTCATTGTGCATGTGACACAGTGAATACTGGTCCTTCCTTTTAATGCTTTGCACCGAGGGACACTTTTCATCTATTGTTTGCATGTGTGTGTGTGTTTCCTGGTGTGTGTTTACACGTAAGTAAGTATTATGCTGTAAGGCAGGAAATATCAATGAGGTCAAGATTTTCTCACTCAGAACAAATGACAGAAAATACACTTTAAATGTACAAATTAGAGCAAAACTGTACAAGTCATTCACACAAACAGCCACCAAATCAGATCAATCACACGATTCCCTCTGTGGCCTTTTATTATAGGTAAAAGATTCACAGGTTTTCCTGGTAACAATCAATTATCATTAAGGAAAACAATACTGTGAATGCATTCAGCATTCACAGTATTGCTCACATTTATACTTTTTGAGATATTCAGCATTTTTTAGCAATTTTTTATAATGGAAGTCAATGGAAAGAATTTTCAAATCTTCTAAAACTTTGTCCTTTTTCAGCTGTTACTACTTCAGCATACTTTAAGCTACAGACACCATTCAAGCTTTAAACAAGTCTCAAGACATTAAGCTATTTTTCATTCAGCTTTTCACTGGCTTTTATAGTTTATGAATTTGAGCAGTTTAAGTTTTCAGTAATTTCAGATTTTCTCGTGAATTCTAGAGTGCGTGATGTCACTCGCACTC
>JAUMTR010000017.1:12847863-12879620 GCA_032270685.1 Microctenopoma stevenorrisi
CACAATAAGAGCCTTTTTATGAAAATCCAAGGAAGCAGCTCAACAGTAGGACCTGTGATAATACTTTCTTTATCATTTTGCACAGACACACACGCCTGACTCCACCCTGAGTTTAAACTTTCAAAATAAGAGTCTGATTTTGACAATAAGAGACTTTCTGTAAAAAATCAATAAATGAGATGTTGAAAGTGAGTTAGATAGTGATAACTGATGATCATTTCAGATACAGACAGATACAGACATCAACTTTTTTACTTTGTCAACTTTCTTCTAAATCTTTGTTCCTGTCCTTTTTTCAACTTTGTGTGAACTTTTTGACTTTAACCAACTTTATTTAACTTTTTATCTTTCTCAAATTTTTTCAACTTTTTCAATTTCAGCTTTCAATTGTGTTTTCAATAATGGTAGTATTATCGGAATTCTTAAAATTGTTGTGCTTATCATTACATTCAGCTAGCATGTTTCTGCAGTTTTGCTGTTTCACTCTACTATTTGATGTTTCTGCTAGAATTGTGATGTTTTTAAGCCAATTTCAGCCAACATCATTCAGCAGTTTAGCATTCACAGTGCATTTTCTTCAGGAAATGCCTTTTCTAGTTTTAATATAATTAGAATAGCAAGGTGCACAGTACTGGAGACCAGTTTTCCTACTTGTGGAACTGGTATGAAGAAAAGCAAAGTCAGTGTCTCCAGTGATTTGCTCTCATGGTTAACTATGAATGTTCTATATTTTGACAGATTAGAAAGCAAGGCCAGTGGTTCAGGGGTAATAGTATCACTGTAACAATACAAGATATTTCAAACTGTCTTTATAACTGTATGTGTAAGAGATGGGAGTAAAACCATGGCTAAGACAAAAAGGAAGTGTGTACTGGAATGTGGTTTTGGCACCCAGTAAGGTTTAGGGTGCAGTAGAAACAAGTTATTTGACATCTGATCTTTCCCCCTGTTCCAGTAGTACACTGAATGTCTGCAGCTAACTTAAGACATCATGATGTTCCACTGAAAGTTTTTTTTTTTTGCTACTGAACCGTAAAGAATTCAGAATCTGCCCAAATACTTTAGATATACTTTATCTTGCTGCTCCTGTCAGCAGGAACATCATCAGTAAATAGACGGGAATCAGTTCACATCACAATGCTATCTCTATCAGCATGTTTCACAGATAAAGTGGTGCAGCGCATGCTTCCCTAGTTTAAACTCGTTATTTTGCACATTATTCTGGTGCAGGCTCATCTTTGTCTCATCTTCTCTTCAGACAGGACTGTTCAAGTTGTCTGGTGAAGAGTTTTTCATTCGGCCTCTGGAGAAGTCGCACGACGACTGCTCGGCACCACAGGCCCACGCCATCTACAAGCGCCACGTGTCTCCTCCCTCGTGGAGTTCACTTGTACAGCCCATCTCAGGGAAACAAGCTGTCAGCGGTACCTGTGGAGTCAAAAGTAAAAACCTTTGTGTTGTTTTTACGTCCAAACAGAAAACTGAATTTTCTAATATGTTTTTACATTTTTCACATCATATTTTTGTTCCACAAAATTGTGCAATAACACACAGTCTGGTCAATTAGGATAACAAGGCCAAATTATGCCATGCACCCGCCACTGATTATTCACACTGAGCGCTGAATGACCAGAATGAAGATGATGACTGATCAACTTTTCTCTAATGAATCTGTCTCTAGCTAAGAATCTGCAGAGGTCAGAAGAATAATAACAATTAAGTTTAGCTGCTTATAAAGTAGCTACTTAAAATTCTGAGTGGGCTCAAATGACCCTGAAAGAGAAGTGAGAAGAGAGTTTCGAGACTATGTGCTTGGAGTTCATGCCAGTCCAGTGGTTGGTGTGTATCCGAATGGTAGGTTTCAGGCTTCGGTATTAGATTTTCCTTCTTGTGGCTGCAAGCTGATTTAAATTTCTCAGAGATTGAAATAGAACTAGTACAAAGTATTAGCACATATAAAGGTGTCTGAGTCTCAGTGGGAGTTTTCAGACAGATAGGATCAGCATTAGGATCTGAAATAGCTGTCACAGTCACAATACAGTAATCCAGCCTGTTGTGTATGATAAATATACGTATATCATACAGTTTTACCATATCAGTGTAATATCCACATAACAGTAATACTCATAACTCATAAGTCAGCTAAATCTCCTGAGCACAAAGTCCTTGAACTAAACCACTTTGTTCACTAAAAGATTTAACACAAATTAAAAAATGTCTTCATAGCATATTGTAAATACAGTCCATGCTTAAAAACATTTCTCTTCTCCCATTGTCTTTGTCTTTGCACTGCAGTGTTTACGTCTGTATCAAGAGCCACTGCAAAACGCAACATAATACAATATGGCACAGCACTAATTCCATACTTACTACGTAATGTTTATTTATTTATTAAAACATTTTAACCTTGCTATCTGAATGGGTTTTCGTGAACAGTATACACAGTTTCCCTTCGTCTTTTCTTCAGCAGCAGTGCTGTTGTCTGTGTGTCCATGAACATTTAATTCTTTTTGATATGCGTTGGCAGGGGAGTAGATTCAGATGACCCCAGAATCATTACAGAGAGGGTTATTCATGTTCACTTACTGGAGCCTTTTGATTTGTGAAGGGCTCTAGAAGCTCACGTATTACATTTAATACATTTCTCATCTCTCCTGACTCTTCACTCTCTCCACAGTCCTCCTGTTTTCTCTCCTCCCTTGCCAGCACTACCTGTCTATTTAGAGAACACATTTTATCTTTAACACTGTAAGACCCAGCGTATTTATTCAGTCCCTTTATAACTCTTTAACATTTACACATATACTTAAAAAACACCCCTTCATTATCCTAAAAGGTCGGGATATTAAAGAACATCTTGCTTTATTTGCACATGTGCAGGTAAAATAAAGATTCATAGTCAATCTGTTATCGAGAAATTAAACAAGCAGTTGGCCTCAGCATCCAGATAACTCCTAAGTCAAACTTGTTAGTTCTCCTTCACACTTGGGCAAGTAAATCACACAGGGTCTCAACATAATGAACGTGGCAATCTTTGCATAGGGAAGTATTGCTTATCAGTAATTCAGCAGACAGCTGTTCTATCTGTGAAAAGTGCAGATTGATTTTGTGGTGCTGTATGCAATATGTTGTCAACTTTAATACAACAATCACTTTGCAATGAACATTTGGAAACGTTCACTCTGTTTCACTCTGGTACTTGTGTTTTATTATATATACGGTAGCAGACCTTTGCTAAAAAAGTTAGCTTAATGCATAATGGGAAACACTGAAATATTTTATATTGCAACACACTGTCTGAAATATGCCTCTTTTTTTCTAATCCAGTAAGTTTTTAAGTACAAATCAAGAAGCTTCACGCTCACAACAAAGAAAAAATCTAATCTTAATTCAGTGTTGCCAATGAGCCTTTAGAGGCCAAACTAATTTTAACATTAAAGTTTCTCACATGTTTCAAGTTATAGGGTTAGAGTTATGTGTAAAGTTAAATTTCATACCTGATGTGCCTCCCCTGTGTGAGACTTTTTTAAATATCTATTTCTAACCTTCGTCTCAGATTCCCGTCAAAGTTTTGAAGACAAACGGGAGCGCTGGGAGCGCCGCCAGCAGACAAGAAGAAGGAGTCATCGCTCAGTCAGCAAAGAAAAGTGGGTGGAAACACTGGTGGTGGCTGACGCTAAAATGGTGCAGTATCATGGGAGCAAAGCTGTGGAAAATTATATCCTCGCTGTCCTGAACATTGTAAGTATGCCACAACGAAAATAACATTTATTTGATCTTCAGTAAGCATTTTCATCTTCAATTTTTGTGTGTTCAGTGTTTTTTTTTATTACAAATTGCAAATACTTTATGAGTAAGTTTACTGCACAGTTAAAGATGCCATTAACGTTTAGTTTCATAGATTTACATAATTGGCAAAGACATGAAACTGTCCTCACAGAATATTAGAAGTCAGAATTTCCAGATGTTCTCAGATTACCAGAGCAACACTTTGACACAGTATCAGTGACTGCCTCCCCCTGACCCCGTTAAGTAAACGGAATCTTTGTCTGTTACTGATTAGCATATACGTTTGTTTGTTTGTTTGTTTGTTTTTTTCCAAAAATACAATTGAGTCTGCTCTGGTATGGCTGCAGTGACTGCTAAATTGGGTATGAAAGGACAGGATATCAGGAAAGGGAATTTACAGACAGAGGAAAGCTCATGGATGAACTGACCTTACAGACAATAATACACGGAGGAAGCAGCTTTTATTCTCTACATCCTCTCTTTATTCTTTTTTAGGTCCTCTACACTCAAGCTTTGAACAGTAAAGGCCCATACAATTGAGTTTTTTTGTAAATAATCTTTCACAGCATCAAGGAAAACAACCTTTCACCCGTGTTCACACAATAGGTAATAGCATCATCTTCCTCAGCCACCAGCTGCTTCATTGTCTCAGAGATGTCTTGAAGTTGTCAACTTCAGAAGAGCATTTTTCTTTTTGCTCTGCTGAGCTATATGCACTCTGTAGACATTTTGTTTCCCATAAATATCTCCGACATCCTTACACATGATGGGACGATAGTCCGAATTGCTGAAATACTTATTGTCATTCAAAGTGTGTTTGGACACACTAAAAAGCAGAAGCAATATAAATTCACTAAGCACTATTTAACTTTTGATTGGTTCAAAAATGCAGTATGTGGCGTGAGAGGAAATGTAAAATCATTGTTGTGTAAAAACACACAAAGCTTGAATAAAAGCAGCTAATTCACAAAAAAGAACATGGATAAATGAAGTCCTAAAGCACGTTTCTTGTTACTGATCAATTTTCTGCACGGAATCACGAAGAACTGAGCAACATTTTCATATAAAATGTATTGAGATTGAGCCAGTTGATAATGTCCCACATCACATTATTAACAAGGGTTTAAACTAAATGATCATTCTTTGATTACATTTTAGTGTCTTTACAGGCCGAGGCACTTACAGTATTAGTATTAAGGCTTTTATATCGAGAGGTTTCCCTGCTGTTGAAATGCTTGACAAACCTCTAATGACTAAGGCTTTTCACTGAATAACTCAAGGTATCCAAACAGAGAAAAACCTGTTACTCTAAAGAATATATTATAAACCGTGTGTTTTAGTTTACATTGGAGTTTTAAAAAGAGTTTTAAGGTCTAGAGTTTTAAAACAAATGTCATTTTTTAAAACTTTTAAAACTTTCTTTGTTTTAGCATATATCTCACTTTCTAGATAAATGTTTTATTTTTCATGCTGTGTGTTATTATGAGCTGTGTTGTTATACGCTGTGTCTGGCTGCTCGTTACCTTTTTTCTGATCTTTAGCTTTTCTTTTTATCTTAGCTTATTAGTTTTAGGTTAGTCTTTATGTTTTTAGTTGTATTTTTGTTTGTTTTTAACTTAACCCTGTTCACAGTGAATATTGTTAAAATGACCATAAATCCTATTTGATTTGTCTGAACTGAGAGCCTTGATTTTCATGCCATTACTGTCACATCACATTATAAAAATACTTATTGCTCTATAGTTGTATATACTGAAAGATACATAAATATAAATATTACGTCAACAGCCTGTTGTCAGTTTATAAGTATAGTATGTATTCAGTGGGCATTAGTGTCATTATAGTTGCATATATGCAGATGTTTGATGTTTGTTGTGTTTTTTTCTTCAGGTGGCAGGTCTCTTTCAAGATGCTAGTATTGGAAATGCAATCAACATTGCAGTTGTTCGACTCATCCTCCTGGAAAAAGATGAGGTAATGCATTTCTCTGTATTTTAAAATGTAACCACCTCTATATCACATCTTCTCTACAAAACAGAATTATTACACCAAAGCCTCGTGCTTACTGGAGTGAATTGGATTTGCAGTTAGTTAGGCTACAGCTTTTCTCTGGTGGTGTACAAAATTCAGCCTGTTGCACTGTAAGATGTAAAACTAAATAAATTCAAGACTAAAAAACTTTATTAATCCCAGAGGTAAATTGTTTGTTATATTTGTTACTGCAAACAGAAACGGTTAAATGTTTTAGGAAATCAAATTATTCACATTCTTGCAAAGAGTGAAATGAGACGTTTGACAACACTTTGTATATGAGGCTAACCTGAAAACGTGGTATTAAATAATCTTTACGGATGCTTGAGGCCAGTCTTGAGTCAGAGATTGGCTGTACAGTATCTTCCTCTGTATTTAGTTTAAAACAAGAATATAATAAATCTTTTCTATTTGAGTGTCAGAAACAACTCTAACGCAAAGCAGATGAAAGGTATTTCAGTTATGAAGTTGGTCATTTCCTTTTTAGTATATCATGTAGTACTACTAATACTACTTCTATGGGGCTTTATGATGCCTGGTCCACTTCATGGGCAAACATGTCCGTAACAACAACAAAGTTTGTAATGCACACATTAGTTTTTGGTATTTTGGATGTGCAAAGATTTCATAAGTACAATACAATATTAATTCAGGTCTGTGCTGGTTTAGGTTGATGTCAGGAAAAACACACATTTTGGTTATTCTAGATCAGAATTTGAAGCTACTGATAATGTCAGTGGAGCAAATAAACACAAACAATAATGCACAAATGATGTGTCTCGTACAGTATTGAGCCATCACTTGCATGCTTAATATCAATAATAGATTTCACTTCTTTATGTTATGAATCAAAGTGATACAGCTTCTGCATGCTTAGAATTACTATTTCCAAACTGATAATTACAACAAATATCATATAATGGTCCCTTATTCTGGTCTATATCTGTCATTTCTTCGACTTTAACAAATTATTGATCCTATTGATTAAGCTATTTCATGCGTGTACAAACTGAACCTCACAGGGGTCCTACTTCATCTTTCTTGTAATTACTAGGAGATTACTAAGGGGAGAAGTGTGGTAAACCATTTTTATCAAAAGTATAAAGTATAAAACTTTGCCTTTCCTTTGTTTGAATGACTGTTATTAGGGCTTTCAAAGAAGCTTATCGATTCTTGAAACTTGTGATGGTGCAATCTAGCTTAACTTAGCAGTATTATTTTACACCTTCTTCCATCAAATGCAACCTGTGTTTTTCTCGTTTCTGAGCACCAGGAACAGCACGTTTTAGATTCTCACAGTACATTATGTGCTAATGTTTTTTTCATCCGCTCTCCTCAATTCATGTCAATGTCACGTGAACAACAGGATGACTTAAAGATTACACATCATGCCGACAACAGCTTGAACAGCTTTTGTAAGTGGCAGAAGAAATTCAACATGAAAGGAGAAGAGCACCCGCTGCATCACGACGTTGCAGTTCTACTCACCAGGTAAATGAAATGTCAATTTTATATGATGTCTTTACGTTGCAAACATGCATGGTCACGTCTTCCATGAAAGTTAATTTGCAATTTCTTTTTATCTTGTCATACCAGAGCGGTTATAGATTTACTGGTGTCATTGTTCACAGAGAAAGAGGAATGGAGCTCCATTACTGACATTTCTGTTTTATTGCCTAGTGTTCCCACAGCTGCAATAACTATAAAGCTATAGCTAACTTTCAAATAAGTTAGATAAGCTGATTGTCAACAAATGTAATCCTCAACCAATAAATTATGTTCATGTATGTTCATGGCCAAACACATTGTTGTAGCCTGTCCTTAACATCACTTTTGATGAGTCCACATATTCTGATGGGCAGAATGAGATCAGATTAGACAGTGAGAGAGGAGTTAGAAATTGGTTTAATGGAAGATCAAGAGAGGGGCAATTTTCAACAGGATATCATCCCAAAGATGAAGATTCTGACTGAATGTAAAGGACGAAAACAACAGATGTTTCCCCCTTTTATTCGTCACCTTATTTTACTTCCTTTTGATGTATTTACCTTATCTGTTTCTCCAACTTTTTGTCACTCTCTCTCCTTTCATGCTTTTGATGTTCACATATCCTTATTGCTTCCCCTGTCCCTCATTAGACACTCTGAATGACTCCACGTGTCTGCTCGGCAGAAGAACATTAATTTTACTAAGTGAAATTCTTGCACCAAAGATCTTGTGTTTTAATGTATTTGTGGGACATCACATGAAAATAATAATAGTAACACACAGTAACACCAATGCATCTATAAATATACATGATTAAGATAAAAAGGAAAAATCCTATATACTTGCATAGAGGCTAAAACACCAGTGGTTCCACGTGTCAGAAATGAATATGACTATGAACTTTGTGCAGGGTTTGTCAGTGACAAGATTATACTGTTTTTAGAGTCTCTCAACCTGCACATACATCTGTACATGAGGTTCCGTAGTACAGCAACACTAACAAACAATGAGCTTGCACTGTCCCATCTTGGCATTATGAGTATCATTCTCGTATCGTTATATCCAACAGTCAGTTTCTGCAAACTACTTTGTCTGTAGCTCCATAGCTGAGCAGTGTACATAGGGGTACAATATCTTTTAGAAAGTGCCATTTTTACAGGTATAGAACACATACCAAACGTACGTATCAGCACGTTAGCCTGTGCATACAGTAAGCGGCACTGCCTGTGAATATCAACATCATCCGTCAGATCAGCAGATATGAAGTGTCCCAAGTACTTAGCCACAGAACATTCTTCCAGAACAGCACCTGATAGCAAGAAGGCAGGAAATACCAATTTACAGTCCTCTTTCCTTTTCACGGTTAGAAGACTGCTCTTCTTGGGATTATAAGCAGTGGTGTAGTGGTGTCTCGAGAAGTGGGTCTACTGTAAATTTAGCTTCTACATTTTTTAACGGCTTACACAGCAAAAATGCGTTTTCAGTCAGTGATAGACTTAATTTTTTAAACTTTAAACAATCTGAATATTCATTAACTGCGACAGCATAGAGCAATAACATAACAAGCTTTATGATATACGTGTGTATACCCTGTATTACACTGAAATACAGGTGTAACGACCTTATAAGAAGTGGCTATACGCCGTATGCCTGCGTACACCCAGGACTACACTACTGATGATAAGTGATGTCAAACTCTGAGCCATACTGTGAACAGACCCTCAATAAATGTTGATATACATTGAAAATATTGCATATTATTTGAAAATTTCCATTCAAAAATAGCCCAACATACATAATTTACATATCCAGTAAACTTAAATTTTAAGCAAATGACACAATAGTTAATGGAAATGTTTGTAAGTTTTGATGATGAGCAATTTCACTGAATAAGTTTTGACATACTGTACTAAACAAACGGCACACTATGACAGATAGCCTCCATTTTAACATAATACATGTTTACACACAGTAGCAATTTCTTCTACAGTAGAGGCAAAGACGATATTGACTTAAAGAGCGTTTACCGGGGGCTGAGCAGACGTTTAGTTCATCGACATTCAGTACCTGTTCTGATTCCCAAATTTATGTGCATCCTTAAAAAGAAAGCAAGTGTCTCCTAATTTTAGATTCTTGTTCATTAGTGTCTAGGTGCTGGAACCACTGAGCTTCTAAATCCTAGCTTAACTCTAGCAAAGCAACATGTGCTCACTAACTAACCAATTATACAAATTAGGAGTTGTGTGGCACGATCTATGTACATTGCACAAGCACAGCATTCACTCCATTGCCTCCAACTCTCAAAGCCTGCCCGAGATTCTGCATATTTCAAATTCAATAATTGAATCAATATCATTGCTCTGTCAACACCTATCTGACCAACACTCCACCTTCAACTTTTCACAGGAAGGACATCTGTTCTGCCATCAACATGCCTTGTGAAACTCTTGGTTTGTCCCACGTGGCGGGGATGTGTCAGCCACATCGCAGTTGCAGCATTAATGAGGACACGGGCCTCCCACTGGCCTTCACTGTTGCACACGAGCTGGGACACAAGTAAGTGTCCGTGTGCGTTTCACTACGCACACATGACGATACTCTGCTTTATGATGCCAACTATATGATAAAACCTCACTTGGGTATTTACCGTCATGAAACTTCTTGCTGACTCTTGAAATAAAGGGTTCTTGATTTCATGCAGAGTAATCCCAGGAGTAGACAAAATAGTCCCCCTCTACTAACCACGAGCTAAAGATTCACCATGTAATTGTTTGTGTTACAGCGGTACACTTTACTACACTACTGTTACCTTCATGGTAGAAAAAGCTTCAGAACAGGAAAATCAGAGCTACTAATCTTTGCTTCCACACAATGAGGAAATATATTCACATTAAGATTCTGTCTATCTGTAATGTGTAGGCCCACATTATTAAACTTTCTATACAAGACATCATTTCGAATATATTAGCATATTCTCCTGATTATGAGCAGGCTCTCTTTTGTTAATTTATGCTTTTTTTATCACAGTTCTTCCTCACAGTTCTGTTCTGATTCTTAATTATCAGTTATGGGATTTTTGTTTGAGTGTTTTCCTTAGACGATTTAACAGCAGAGTGGCAAATCAAAGGAAATAAATTACATTTAAATGGAAAAACATCAAAAAGGAACAAAAACACATTAAACAAAAGTCAAATTAGTCAGCCAGAGTCGATCTCAAAACACGGGTAAAACACAGGGACTAGTTGAAGCCTCCCCTAACAAAGTTTGATAAATGATTATATTTTCATTGAAATTATATTAGTACATTTATGAAGTAAGTACCTGAGTATGTTAAAGTGGAAGAAAGAGCAACAAATCAATCTGCCTGTAGTTGTACACTTAATATTTGGTGTAAATTAATTTGTGTTACCTGATATCTATCCCCTTTTTTTCTTTTGTGAAGTACAGAAATCAGAAAACATCTTTTAACCTGGATTCTGTCATTACGTTTAGTAAAAAATCTATTACTGTGACAACTTCAAATAATCAGATAATCGTGTGCACCCACACACAGCACACAAGCTGGCGACCATAAAAAGCAAAGACAACAACGTATGTCGTAAGTAACAAAAGTTCAAAGTAGCAACGACAACACTGTGACACAGGTCATGAAAATCTTTCCCTTTAGGCAAAGGTCTTCTTTTTTTAATTTATTAGAGGACAAACATGAGCAAAGTGATTTTCCTTCATACTAAGGAGGACATGAAGCTACAGCTTGCAACAGGTTTAGAGTAGTAGAACGTCATTCATTCTTGTGCCAAGGACATAACAATACTGGTCCGGACAAGGAGCCTTGATAAACAAGCTGCTAGTAGAGTTTCAGAGTGCAAAGTTGACACGAAAACATTAACAGACATTTTAATTGCGTGTTTTGGGACACTCTAAATTCCCATTTATGCATTAAGACAGCAGCCTTTGTCATTTTAAGTCATTAGTTAATATGAAGAAGCCCTGTCAAGTTAAAATGACACATGAAACCAAAGTAAAATATTTAGTTACTGTGCACAGGTATGTTGTAGGATACTATAAAACGAGCTTAATTTAACTGCAGGCTTTAACAATAACTAGCTTCCATTATTAGAAATGCTTGTGAAGGTCTGAAGACAGCGGCTCAATTTCCACTGCAGTTGTCTGAGCCTGAGCCTCCTACAGTGAAAGAGCAGGAAGTATACATAAAGCCACCACGGCCTTTGAAGATGCAGATGTTAAACATAATAGACTCCAGTTAAATGAGAAGTCTGAGATTGTTTACCTCCTTTTATTGCGATAGCTTTGTGGCTCACCACAGCTGCACCCACAGCAAAGAAAATCAGGTAAATGTTGACATATACTGACTCACTTCTCCAGCATATGCAGTACATTTACATGTTCTGTTTGTTGCCACGCACTGTAACTTTACCTTGTGCCCACTCACTTTAATTGCCCTCTCCGTGGGATGTGCTTTTGTGTCACAGCTTTGGGATCCCGCATGATGGCAACGGTAATGACTGTGAACCCATTGGGAAACAACCTTTCATCATGTCTCCACAGCTCCTGTACGGCACCTCCCTGCCCAGGTGGTCACGCTGCAGTCGCCAGTATATAACCCGCTTCCTGGAGTAAGTGCTTTATGTATGACACGCAGCATAGCTACACTTCGTAGTGGTGCACATTGTGCAGTCCTGTCTTTGTGTAATGACTTGCTTTCCATATGCAGCAGAAGAAGAGAGGTCAGTGACAGAAACTGACAAAGTCTATTTCCACAACTCTAATTGATGACACGAGGGATCCAAACTCTGGGTGTCTGCCATACAAAGCAGCGATCTCATGCTGTTTGGCAGTGGGAAGTTTTCCCATTTGAAAATCACCTCATATAGAGAGGTGTAACGCCACCTCAGTAAGTGGAATCACAGGGATCACTAACAGTGTTTAATCTTGGTATGTTTCTACTGCTCTTTTCATCATTTAATGTAGCAGCACTTTTACTTTCTCCACACATCAACATTGACCTGCTTAACTATGAACTTCTGTCACCGTGGGATATTTTATTATAATATATATTCTAATATTATATTATAAATATTTTTAGATATTTATTGAGCTTTCAATTATATTATAAAATTAAAATTGAAAGTTCATTGAAAGCTTTATTCTATAGCAGGGGTGGAACAAACGGGTATGCTGGCCTGTTGTGATCGCGTCGTCCTGGGCCCAGCCAGGACCGTCAGTGGGCCTTCCCACCAGTATGTGCAGACACAGCGGCTCGTCAGATCATCCTAAACAAAATACAGTTTCATGTAGCTTGCCCATGTTTTCAAAGATACATTTAATTTTTCTGTAATACATTTCAGCATCTTCAAAACGAGGAGTGGATTTTGCTCAGTTAAAGTATTTGCATAAAGTGATCATTCAGAATTCATACAGCAGCGTCTATGATTTATTGGTGTTATAGTAGGTGACATAAGATAAAGTTTATTTTAGAAATAAGGAGGTTTGTATATTTTATAGGATCATATTGTTAGCTACGTAGACATGGATATAACTTCATACATTACTTATCTGCGTTGTTAGTCTACAGTGTGTGTGTGTGTGTGTGTGTATTTATCTGTCAGATACAGTACACAGTGTGCTGCTTCTATCAGACTTACACAGTGACTCTGGCTTCATCAAGACATGTGTTGAACGTCTGAAATATTTTACTACAGTGCCCCAGTTTCTCAGCTCCGAGCATCTGGAATCCATTTAGTGGGTGTTCAGCTACTTGACAGCATCATAGCTTCTTGACTCCACTGTGGAAAGAAAGGCCACAGAGCCATATTTACACTCGTGGGAGGTAGTTACACAAAGGCTACTGCTCTGTGTGTGCATATGAGAGACAGACGGAGCTGCTTCCACATCTAAAACCACTATTTTCCACACAGTTTCAAATAGAAGCCAATGTGCTCATTGTATTATCTAGTACTGCAGCTATCACGTTTAGCATGTTGTAGTGCTTTGTTGTGCTCAGAGGACATCTGCAGGATTTTTTGCAGGATTTTTTATCAAATGAAATGTTTCACGACCTAAACTTGACACTATGCAGAAAATTATCTTCTAGTAAACGTGAATAGCTGTTTTAAATTTGTAGAATAAATAATGATTGAGATGTCACATATACTTCCAACGTGTATGGCTTTTCCCTATTTTTAATGCACATCTAACAGAACTATTTCAACTAAGCTTTCTGTCTAAACACCCCACGCACTGGCTTAAATTTTAACTATGAACCTGAGAACTAAAGTGTACTTTTCCACTTCTAGTCTATTACCTCCATCTTATATGTGTACCCATAATTTATGCTAACCTTGAGTGGAAATGTGTTTATATTCTTTCCTGATGCACGTATGAGCTAATTACTGCCAATAATAATGCAGGAATCACATCCCAGGTGGACATCAACTATATGGAAATGTGAATTGACTTTGTTTATTGTTGACTGACAGACAAAGGCAAACGAGATAATTGTTTTGTAATCAGAAAGATTTCGTGTTAAAAAGTGACTGTGGCAAATCTCTACTGAAAGGAAAAGAGATCATTCTCCCACAGACTCCCTAACGGCTTGCCTGGATCTGTTTTTGTCATTTTGTCTCTTTTTCTTCGTTTGACCTCCACATGCACCTAACTGCTCCAGAAACCTGCATTAATAATTTTCTTCACATGACTGTACTTACTATTTGTCCACCTAACTAATTCATCTGAAAGCTGGAATTTTCACCTTATTTTGTTTTCCTTCCTTCACTGACTGCAGGACAGGGCTTCTGTTGTAGTCATGCCGCTTTACAGGATTAACCTGTAGGTAATATTTTATGTGGGGTGTACCCGGTCATACTGTGCTGAGTGGTTTAGATCACATACTGTAGATGGCCTGCTCATTAATAGAGTAACTCGTTGATGTCCAAGGGAGAGTTCACAAAGCCCCAATTTCGAAAACTTTCATTTCAAATTAATTTAATTGTTTCATAGAGAAGCTAATGATGCCAAAACAATTACAGCTTGTCGCACATTACACAGCATATTTGTATATTTATTCAGGAAAGAGTTAATTGATTGGCATAAACATTTCCAAGAAAGCTGGCATTCACAAAGGCTGCAGCAGAATCTAATTTGCCCTCTGAGCCACATTTAGTTCAGAGTCAGTCATGGAGAACATTTTAATTGCTGCTTTTCAAGTCTGTCAGTGTGAGGTCATCTCATATTAATGATTTTGTTGTTACATGCTAAACAATCAGCCTCCGTGTCAATGTTTTTAATCTCCAGAATATTTAGGCTAATTCATTCCCTTCTTGAATTGAGGCCTGATTAACGGCTCGAAGTGATCTAGAGATGAAGCATTGATTCCTGGGCTTAAAAAGGGGGTCTGAGGTCACAGAGGTAGACTGAGGTGATGATGCCCCTGCAGCGCATGAGGTCCACCTTGGGTTCCTCAAAGCTCTAGATGTTGGGGGTCGTGTTGGCTGACACATCTTTGTAACATTGTCATACTGGGGTGGTGGTCCCTCTGTTCAAGCAGGGTGAACAGAGGATATACTCGAACTACAGGGATCACACCCCTCAGCCTCCCTGGTAAGGTCTATGCAGGAGTTACTGGAGCGCTGGAGTTTTGTAGATAGTTGAATCTCTGATACAAGAGGAACAATATGGATTCTGTCCTGACAGTGGAAGACTGGACTAGCTCTACACCCTGGACAGGATCCTGGAAGGGGCATGGAAGTTTGCCCAACCAGTCCACAACTGTTTTATGGTTTTGGAATTCAGACTGTGTCTCCCAAGTTATCCTATAGGGTGAGCGCCAGGAATACGGGGTACAGGGCTCTTTATTCAAAATGCCCCCGAAATTATCCTGTGACCTCCAGGTCTAGAGGTTTCGCTTAGGCTTTCACGTCGCCCTCTCTGCAAGTTCGCTTCCCACCACTGTTACAGTTCCAGCTGGGAAAGTTTACTGGATGGGCGGTGGGAGTGAGCTGTCTGCTGTGAGAGAGCAGAGAAGCAGAAGAGTACATGCTGTTTGTTTAACATTCCAATTTATACTTACACTCACTCATAGTCACGACATAGTCTTTCACTGTATTAAGATACATCCAGTATATTTGATGTATTGCCCATCTGTAACTCCTTT
The DNA here is from genome assembly GCA_032270685.1 of Microctenopoma stevenorrisi. Lineage (NCBI taxonomy): Eukaryota > Metazoa > Chordata > Actinopteri > Anabantiformes > Anabantidae > Microctenopoma > Microctenopoma stevenorrisi. The sequence continues at coordinate 12,863,345 of JAUMTR010000017.1, forward strand.
CAGTTTCATATATAGAGAAGTTTAGCAACTTTCAGGCTTCCAGGCTTTTCTCCTCCTAAGATTGGGCGAAGTGGCATTGTATCAACAATACTCTATGAGGACTTCTAATTGACATTCGTCTCAGAAACATTCATTTCTTTAATGGCCACCGGTTCCGCATAGCCTTCTTATTATAGAGATTAAAGTGCAGTTTTATTTTGTAGTGACAGCCCCAAAGACAAACGATTTATCTGTATAAGAATGAACTGTTCCTTGTTTAAGATGCCGTGAACAGTACATATACACACACATGTTTGAGTTTGTATGTGAGGTAAATACCTGATTATCTGCTGCCTTGCCATTCTTACCTGCATAAGTACCTGCCCACACAGCAGCTTAGTAGGGAACTATGGAATAACTTTGTCATTCGTTTTACTTCTATTCATAACATGCTCCTTGTCATTTCCCCTGTATTCCTACAGGTTGCAGTAGGGTGTTTTCATGTGTAATCTAATTTTATGCTGCTTCCACAGTTATTCTGACTGACAGGATTTAGTGCTTTTGGCAATAGTAATGGACCAAACTAAAAATTTAGTGATGTCTTGTTGTCCTTCGCCTGAAAGACATTCAGAACTGATCACTTTCTTTGCTTAAACCATCACAAGCTCTCAGTCAAGCCAAGACATAAATCAGCCAGCAGTTTAAGTGTGTTGGCAAACGCTCATGGGAAGTATCTGCAAGGGCAGAAACTGCACTGACTATCATCATATTTGTAGGTCATATCATTATTACTAGTAATAGACGTAAGTCAATAATGATAATGGTGTTGTGAAACAGTGGGTCGCGGATGCATTTTCTTGTATGTATGTAAATAATCAATGTTTAATCAATGTAAATTAAGCTTGTATTGAGTTTTTTTGTGGAATTGCTTTTTTCACAGGTGAATTAATTACTTCATTTAATCTGCTGCCTTTATTAGATGGATACTTAATGTTCGTTAGACTGAATGTGATTGTCTCTCTTATGAAACGCTGGGGTAATATCACTTTTAGTAATGGAAAGCACAATTGTTCGTTTAATTGTCCCACACATCTAATGTTGTGTTTGCACATATTCAAACATACAGAATCATTCAAAACAACAAGCTAAAATCTCCAACATTTAAATCCCATTGCGCCCGTGTCTGTCAGCCTTTGAAAGCAACAGACCTTTAGATTATATGAAAATTCCTGCAATCAATGTTCAAACACCTTCTTTTATCCTAAAATGTCAATTTGATTTGATAACTACATGGCATTCATAGTCTCCAGAGGATCAATACAAGCTTATCATGTTAAGCCAATGACCGAAGTGAACTGTTTTCAGGAAAGGTACATATTGTTGAACCATCTGCAGCAAACGTCTGTTCAGTATTTGCTTCACTAGTCTTTCACCTTTTAAAATATCCAGCTTTGTGAGCATGTCTGATTCAACCCTCTTGTCAGAGTGATGGTAATCTGTGGAGATGTTTTGCCATTTTCACACGTGACTGTTCGCAGACAGAGTCTAGCTGCTACTTCCAAAATATTCACATACAGTCATGTTAGAAAGTTGCTCTTATATATAGTCTATTCCCCCCAAACTTTTCTTAATGATGGAGCCTCTTATCAGAACGCTAATGCATCCATGTTCCACAGTACTCAGACAGTTCGACAGACAGGTCCATGCCGAACCCACTGAAGACCACTTCATCTAAACAAGTCTGGTTTGGTTTTCAGTCTCACACAGTGGTGTAAACTGTGAGTGGTGCACGGCGTTGTTCCTTTTTTTTGGCATAGTTAATTATGATAAAACCCATTCAGAACACATCACATAGGCACATAATTATAATCACATAATTAAAGACACTCTTTGTTTCCCTGTGTGCTGATTGTGACATCTCTTTCTAAAAGATAGAAGAAGCCATACACGTAATTTCTTGCTGAATGAAGTTCCTCCTTAATACATCTCAAACTTTTAGTTTTGTTTTTTTTTTTTACTTTGAAACCTGCGTTGATTAGGTTCATTGATGTGTTTATTGGCGCTATTATTATAAATTAGCAGTGTGTCAGACCTGTATACCTGCATTCTTGCACAAACAAAACGGGCACTCGCTAAGCTCCTCACTTTTGTTGTATTTCTGCCTTTGCGTCATTTTATCAAAATGAAGTGCCACATTAAAGGTATTTAATACAGGGATCACTTCATCAGAGAGTTAAATCCTTGTTCACGTTCTTGTTGTTGAGGAGTTGACAGCTGAAGTGTTGCAGATTTTCACTGTGTGTATATAACAAAGAAACCTTCTCACTGGAAACTCTTTCTTTGAAATCATCCACCCCCTCCACCCATTCTCTCACAGTCGTGGCTGGGGTTGGTGCCTCGATGACTCCCCAGTGAAGGATAAGCTGTCTCTGAACACGGTGCTTCCTGGAGTTCTGTACAGTGCTGCTCATCAGTGCCGGCTGCAGTACGGATCTGGCTCCCGGCTCTGTGATGACATGGACGTAAGACATTAAAACAAACACATCAAAATGTGTGTCTCCTGTATTTTTTTATGGTCCCAGTGGAAATTACTTGTACATGCTGGCTGCAATTAGCTCGTGTTCCACTTGACAAATGACATGAAATCGTTGCAGTTATACCAATTTAACAAGACAAACGTCTGAGCCAATGCTTATCTGATTATCAGCATTCAGTCTCCTGAAATGATCCAGTTTTCTGTCTTGAATCTGCTGTTTTCACAACATACACTAGATATATTATTTGACATGCACATTTGTAGATCCTTTTTTAGTTTCAAATGCTGTCAGATCAGAAAACCTACTGTAAAACATTTGCACCCATACCCACTTCACAGTGTGGTCATGATTGTCAACATTAGAGACACATGCCTGGTAACCATCTTAATGAATAATTTTCAGGTTTTGATCCTCTACAATAACAATACATTGCCCTAATTTTTAAATCCAGAGTGGGATCTTTCTGTGCGCTGTGTTGTAATGATGCCAATTCATGAGAATGTTAAGTCAGATGAACCCTTAATCTTTTAAATGCTAGGCTGAGCTGATAGTATCAGTGTCTTATCTTTCCAACTCGATAATGCAAAACTGTTTTGCTTGTTTAAAGTTGGTACAATGTGTGTCTATACTCTATGGAAGACAGGGATGTTTATAGTTGTACTGGAAAGCTAAGTGAAAAACCAACAGTGCAAAGGTGGATGGGCATTATACTTTAAATTAAAGTTCAGACTTACATATACTTACATATTTTCATTAGAGCTGGCTGTTCAGCTGTGACGTGGGTGTGATTGTTGAAAAGTTCATCTAAGAAATGTGAGAGTGGGGCAGCATGGGGGGGGGGCAGCGGGGGAATGGGGCGTGAGCAGTCATCTTCAAACTAGTGAGTGAGTGGTTTGACTCCCAGTCCCTGCTGGTTATATGTCAGTGTGTCTTTGTACAAGACACCGATACCCTGACTGCTGCCGCCTCACATGGGCAGCCTGTCCACAAAGAAGATAAAAAAAGTATCCATTATTATTATTGTTGTTGTTGTTATTATTAAGATGTGGGCAGAGGGGGTTTCTCAGCTATTTAACTTTTCATTAAACAGATAACAACAGTACTCATCTGAGTATAGTGGAACTTGGCCACGTGTTTTTCTAAGATCATCAGCACCAGACAAACTGCCGTCTGTTCTTACCACAGAAACCAGTTCTACCCGCAGTCATCATGACATGAGCTGGAGTTACGATCACCGCTGTGGAAGCGAAACACACATCTTACTGTGGCTGCTGGTGGTAACATGGGTCCCACATACATGAGGCAATTACAGTGACAGAGGAGATTAACAAGCAGATGATTGCCAAGACTTGAACCAGTGTTAGTATTTAAGCTCACTGGATGTTATACGTCGTTTGATGTATAGCTTTGCTTTTCTTTTTTTTGACATAATGTCGGCTGGCTGCTTTAGGAAAGTCTTACGAGTGTGTTTCAGTAAATTCATTTAAAACTATATAAAATCTTCTTGCTCTCTATTATGGCTGCGAGCAGAAATAATGTAAATAAACCTCATACATAGCATAAGCAGATGAGCTCAGGTTAGAGCAATAAAGCTTAGACAGACTGAGACCACACACAGGCACACAGTATAATCTTTAGCAACATCTCTATAAATACAATTTATTATCACATGTGAGATGCTTACAGGCACCATGAGCCTGCCAGTTTGAAGATTCACATGTTCAAGCAAACCCAGTCCAGTCATAAAAGTTAACATAGTTTAATTTATAAATGTTGACTTTCTTTTGTACCACTGTCACCAACTGCTTTGAGTTGAAGGTAAATATTACTTTATTTTAGTGTTACCTTTGGCATTTTACTGTAAACAAGCATACTGCTTTCTGCTATATGGTAACGCACTCATTTCCTCGCTGTGGGATCAATAAAGTCTTATCTTATTTACTTCCCTATTGTAAAAGGAATGCATTCAGATATACTATTAGTATACTCTTTAAACAAAATTAAGCAAGTATATTTCAGTTTACTTTTAATATACATTTATAGATATACTAGAGCAAATTACAATTTTGTATACTTAAAGTATAAGTATACAGGAAAGTACAAGTGCATTTAGACTATACTACATTTGAGTACTTTAAGTATGCTGAAACGTATGAGTACATATAGCCTATACTTATACTATAGTGTATTGTATACTATATAAGAAATACCCACATGTATTTCAGCAGTTTAACTATAAAAATAAACGATGAAGAATTTGTCAAGAATGTGTCATAATCTGTTGCATAACATGTGTTTCACCTTTTGAACTGATTCATTATGTAAAACCATCAATATAAATTGAAATAGTTAAAACTGTAAGTGAGAGAGATGGGTGAACAGTTCAAAGACCTTTCCTCTTAATTTCATTATATAATACTTCTGGCAGTTTTATTATGGACAGTTTGCTGCAAATGAAGTACTCTGATAATTAACATCAGATAAAATGTCTCACAACTGTTGGATGATTTGAGAAGTATTTGCTACCTATGAAAATAAAATTTTAGCTATAATTCTATTAACTATGATCAACTCAAAAGTAATTTATACTACAAGTACACTAATCATATGCTTTTAAGTTTAGTATTATACTAGGTATACAGAATAGAGTATATTGTAAGTAAACTAATATACTGTATATGTAGCAAATAAAAATGTATTTAACCATTTAATTTTATACCAATTTAGTCCTAAGAAGTATTTAAATAGTAGAATTGCAAGTATACTAAAAGTACATTAACACAAGTTACTAGGTAGAGCATACTTAATATGTACTTAAAATATAGAACCTTTTTGTGCGGACGCTTGTGTAAGGTTTCTCACTGAAATGTATTTTGTCTATCCTTAAGGCCTAATTGATGTGCGGGATACATTTACTTGCTCATAAAATATTTGGAAAGCCCTTTAACTGTGTATAAAAATAGTATAAAATATGCAGTGATTATGTCAGATAGCACTCTTCCTTCTTCACGAAACCAGGAGACATCACAGAGTCGTTTGATATTCATCACCTTCTCTTTTGCCTTCATGTCTCCTGCACTCAGCAGGATCATTAGCTATATGCTTTGGATGTACAGAAAGTGTGCGCTCTGAATAAAAGTCATAACTCGTGCTCTGCAGGGACGCTTGCAATATGCTGCTCTATAGACCAAATCTCTGCAGGTAGCCCTTAAGGATCTGATTTTAATCATATTATTTCTATTTATATCTTTATATTTTGGGGCGATGATTTAATGTCATAAAATCCTCGTTCTTCAGTAACACCACACCGTATGCCCAACCCATACATTTTACCTCCAGTGTGAAGGTATAGAGATCTAGTGAACCACAGTAGAACACAAACAAATCTAATAATCAATAAATATTATATTTTAAGGTGGCCTAGATTTGTTTATACCATTTACAATGGAAAGAGTATTTTCTGTTCTCTACTCCATCCATTTATTCTCTGTATTAATTAGCTGTAAAGATGTAGATCGTTATACTGTGGTAAAGTAAAATTGATTTTTTGCAGTTACACTGTTATGATACCCAAAAAAGAAGGTACTGATCAGGTTCTCAGTCCAGGTAGCAGTTACTTCTCTGTTGTCCAAAGTCAAAGAAGTTACTGCTTCTGTAACAAAGCTTTAAACACGATATTACATAAACAATGACATTGTAGTGTGGAGAGCTGCAGTGACAAGGCTGGGGGGACCAGGCAGTCTAACATCTGTTTGTGTTGTATATTTGGGTAAGGGAATTGGGTAGACTGTCTCTATTGGTTTGTTTTGCATGAGGTGCAGCGAGAGGAGTATCGTTGGGTCAAGTTATCCACCCAGGAGAATCTGATCCAGGTTATGAGTTTTACAGATCTGTTTTTAAAAGATGGTCAGCATACGTGTGAAGTTTGAAGATTAGGCACTGTGACCTTTCTATTCCTTCTAGAAAAATTGAGAATCAATATCTCTTTCCCAGTCCTCATTTTTGTTAGCAGTCTTGCGATCTGTGAATTAATTGGACATTGAGCATTTTTTCCCAAATGCAAAATGTCCTTCACACATTGTATACAAATGTCAAGCAGCAGCAAAAACTACACTGGCCACTGTAGAAAATAAACATCTCATTTCTTGTCTTTTCATTATTTCATTGTTGTTATATATACGATCACATTATTACTTTTACATTTCCAGTGAGCTCTTTTTCTGATGGCTCTGATAACATAGTCAGTTTACTGCATCTACACCTGTAAAGAAACAAAAGAGAAAAGACAAAACACAAATAGGTTTGACAACACATGTGCAACATAAAATGTTGTCCAAACGTAATCTGTTCAGTATCCAATTCCATACATCCAATTAAAATCTAGTACATGAATGGACCAGAGGCAAATCATCTTGGTCTGGTAAGAAAACAGGTTCAAAAACATGATGTCAGCCCCGAACACTCTGCTGGAGACTTGCTCTGCAGGTCAGGTAGCAGATGATCTGGCAGAGAAGTGAGGCTCAAAGACCTGTTTGTGAAGGGAGTACCACAGGTGAAAATTATAAGGCTGAGAAGTGAACTGGAAGATGATCACATATGGCACAGACTAGAGAGCTAGACCGGAGACCCTGACACTGTGAGAATTGTGTGGGCTACTGTTTATTGGCCGGGCTCTGGAGGCCAGACGACAAGACTCCAAGAAATAATAACTACCAGTAAAACAACAAAATTGCACTTTACAGTAACGTGAGCCTTAGAAGTTTACATAAATAGAGTTTTTGTTCATGAAGTACACTAAATTGTAGAAGAGCTCAAAGTTGTGGAAAATGTATGATAGTATTGTTGCATTCAAGTCTTTTTACTGTGTGTATATATAAGTAGGAGAAAATGATTGTGTGAATACTATACTTGTATACAACCTCAATTAATAAATGACAACATATTAAAAAGCGATAACTCTCACTCGGTTTTCTTAGGATGTGTGCAGCACTCTTTGGTGCACTGTGGGATCAACCTGTCACTCAAAGCTGGACGGAGCGGCGGATGGGACAAGTTGTGGTGAGGACAAGGTACTTAGTATTTATTTTTTTTAAATTGCACACGACTAAGATAACCATGGAGCAAACACAAAGTACTATTGTTATTGATAATTTCAAGAGGTTAAGCCGTCTTTACAAGCAAAGATGGGTCACGGCTCACTACGTTCACTCACTACTCTTCGTGAGAGAATTTTGAGCCAGTTCAAAAGAAATATATTATCTTTTTCTAATATATCTACACTAAATAATATTGTGAAAGGATTCAGGGGTTCTAGGGAAATCAAAGTGTGTGAAGGCCAAGGGGAAAACCTCTGTTGAAAATGTGTGACCTTTGAGTTTTCAGGCAATGCTGCACGACAAGTAACAAAGTTAGTTGATGCATCCAGTAATGAAACCTGCTACTCTGTTATGCAAGAAGGAAGCCAAACATCAATTCTGTGCAATTTTATCTCTGGGCCCGAGTTTGTGTGAGATGGGCCAACAGACTAAAATGACCATTTGGACTGTTATCAGTCAATTTCCAGAAAGGATTTTTCTCGATTTTTGTTTTTAGCAAAGGTTGTAATTTCAGTGCTCAGTTCTCATCCTTCTTGATCTCAGTGCCGCTTTTGACACTGTTGATCATGGCATCTTACTGGACAGACTGAATGTCTTGGCTGGAATTACGGGCACTGCGTTAAAAGGGTTTTCATCATACCTGACGGATAAGAAATACTATGTTTCCATCAATAATTATTTACCTTACTTTACTTTACTTGGCAGACGCTTTTATCCAAAGCGACTTACAAGGAGCTAGCGCTGGGTGTCTGGCTCAGGGACACACCTGGTAGGGGATGGACTAGGAGTCAGACTGCGATTCGAACCTGAGGCCTGCTGTATTCCAGTCTGGCGCTTAACCCATTGAGCTACCAGGTTCAGTCTCTCCTGTAAAGTATGGTGTGCCGCAAGGATCTGTTTTAGGGCCAGTTTTATTTTCCCTCTTAGACAAATTATTCGTTAAATTAAAACTCGTGGGAATGTGCATTGTCGTCTTAATTTTGTTAACATGTGTTTTGATGAAAATGTTTAGTTAACTTAATTATAGTGATAGTTTAAAAAAAATAAAAACAAGTAGTCTCCTGGTATATCCTGCATGCTTTTAATGTGGACAGTTATAGAACAGTACTATTTTAACAGCATTTATGTCATAATAGGATGAACCATACAATATGTGTTTTCTGTTGTTTTTTATCAGTGGTGTTTCAGTGGGGACTGTGTAGCAGTTGGATATCACCCGGAGAGTCTAAATGGTGGCTGGGCCCCCTGGGGTGAGTGGTCAGCCTGTTCAAGGACATGTGGAGGCGGAATCCGGAGTGCTCGGAGAGACTGTGATAACCCAGTGTAAGTTTTTACATGGTTCTCAAGATCTCCTACTACAAAATTAAAGAAGGAAACAGTACATGTACAGTACATGTATCACAATGTAGTGTCGCACTTTAGCAAAATCATCCTCATAAAACCCCAGGATCTGTGCATGTTTTTTTTGTTCCTGTTACAAATGCCTTAATATCAGGCATTTGTTCGAATAAACGGGTTTAATTAAGAAATGTTGATATGATGCCCATTTCTTTAAACCCTCGTTGCCTGTACAGCTGTTTCGGCAACACTAAAAAACATGGGGTGTGCTTCATAATCCAAGCCAGCAGCTGGGATGTTGCAACTGTGTGGTATGAATTTCTCTGTATCACTTACTGTTTACGTTACATTACACTCACCTCACTCCCTGTGTGGGTGGGGGGTGGTCAACTGTCTAGTCTGCACACATGCACCGACATTCACTGTGTGTCTGTGTGTGCAGGCCTGCACACAGCCTCTGTAACCTCTGAACTGGGGTGATATGGATCAAACATTCTGTATATTTTGGCTCTGTAACTACCTTTTATATCCCGGGTTGTGCTAAATGTTCATATTTAATTAAAAGACATAACTGAGACTTGTTTTCAAATAATGACTGAAGTATAGAAAATCACTATAATGTAAATACATTTTAAAAAATATAAATATAAAGGAATTGCCTGATACTGGGGGAAGTAGCTTGTTTAGAGACACTGTTTTTCTTTATAATGTTGATGCTCATGTGAAACTCGCACATCACACGTATGTCTGTTGTCAGACAGAAATCTTTCCATACATTCATGCATTTCTGACTTTACCTGTCTGTAAACTACTGGTGACTATAACTGTGAGGACTGTATCTTTGTATTGGGAGAGGGGGGCGGATGTAGGTGTGTGTGTGTGTGTGTGTGTGTGTGTGTGTGTGCGTGGGTGTGTGTGTGCGTGGGTGTGTGTGTGCGTGGGTGTGTGTGTGCGCGTGTGTGTGTGTGTGTGTGTGTGTGTGTGTGTGTGTGTGAGAGAGAGAGACAGGTAGACAGACTCTGCTCTGTTACAAAGATCTAAACGCGAGCATAAAAGCAATCAAAAATGTACAGTATATACTGCATTTAAAAATATATCTACCGCTCAGCCCGACTCTGAACTAGCCCTCAGCAGCTAGCTGTCAATGACTGTGTTTAGCTATTTATGTTGTAATTCAGTAAAAACTGACATTGGTCCCACACAGTACATACCTGACTTTACCTCCCAGGACACTGGTAAACGAACAACTAGCTAGTCAACTACTCATCAGCTAACTTAAGGATCTTTTTTTCTGTTTACTGGGGGTTGGTGTCGACCAACAATGATAAATTGTCGTGTGTTCACCTTTTACTGCTCTTTTCATGTTTACACAGCTCAGTTAGCTTGAGCTTGCTCCGACCAATCAAACCAGCGACTGCGCCAAACATGTACCAAGTATCAAGCAGGGGGTGGGTAACATTGCTATTCAAATAAAATTAATAAATTAAATCCACAAGTTATTAATCTAAGACCATTCAAATATTTATTATTCCAAATGATGTCATTATATTGGGGGGGGGTGTATTGGCTCGATTAGGTTTTTGCAGGGGTCATGACCCCCCGTAACTCCCATGCATACGCTCCTGCATGCTCATAACTTCCTGTGGGTATCCGAGCTCCCAAGCACGCATGGAATCAGCGTCAATGATAAGAACATCCTGTTTTATTCTAACAGGATGTTGCACTGCAAGATCTGATATTTTGCTGGAAAACTTGGATATTTCAGTGTGAAAAATCTGTTATCTTGGTACATTTATAAGTTGTTTCAATCATTTACATTGATTGTCAGCATACCTTCTTTGTGGTAATATAAAATGTATTGTGGTTGCAATTAAATTCCCTACAAAAACAACTGTGATAGCAGTTTGGTTATATAAAAGCCTAAATGTAGGAGGCAGTGTTATGGAATTTACACAATTTGCCAGTGAGACAGAGAGAAAGCTAGTATTTAATCTACAGAATATCAGGTCAAGTCAGGTCAAGTTGTATTTATACAACCCAAAATGAAAACCAAACTGTCCTCAAGGGACTTCACCGTCTGTACAGAAAACAACATCCACTATCCACATTTTTATTTTATATTTCCATCTTGTATTTTTAAGAGTTTGTAATTCAGTTTAGCTAAAATGTTTGTTTTAAGCCATGTAGTTATGTAAAAGGGAAAAAGGCAAAAAGGATATCAGCTGATATACCATTAAATTAGCACGGTAGATCTTAATATTCTCAAATATTGATATTTGTTGTTAAATTTCACTGTACTGCTGAGGCTGAAGAGAATCACTTGAAGAGAATGTCATCTTAGGGACTGTTGCATTGTATTATTGTGTTTGTACTTTGGGAGTAATTAGCTCAGCTTTTACTTTAGTCAGTAAGTATACTGGAGCTATTAATAAGCATCACTGTTACGCTGCAACAGATGAATAATATCTCATCATCACCCTGTTTCATCAATCGTTAGTGACCAAGTGATATAATGCTTTTCATAAATTCAAATGTTGGCTTGAAAACGGATTCAAAACATCTCATAAGGTACTTTATTATCTTACAGTCCTATATACAGAGGGAAGTATTGTCTTGGAGAGCGGAAACGGTACAAGACCTGTAACACCACACCATGTCCTCATAGCCTGCCCTCCTTCAGAGACATGCAGTGTGGCCACTTCAACAACATACCGTACAAGGGCAAGTTTTACAAGTGGGAAGCGGTCATCAACAGAGGTGAGCAGATCACACTTGATTCAGGTTATGTAGCCTATTGATATACTGTACATATCCATGGTTATCACAACTTTCCCCTTTTTTCCTGTTTGTTTTTTTTTGTTTGCAGGCAACCCGTGTGAGCTGCACTGCCATCCACTGAATGAACATTTCTCAGAGAAGATGCAAGATTCAGTCATTGATGGGACGCCGTGCCACGAAGGAAACAAGAGCCGAGATATATGTATAAATGGCGTCTGTAAGGTATCTGTAATAACTAGTTTCACAAATTCTGTGACGAAAACTCAAGTTTCAGATTTTGTTGCCATTTCTGTCTAATTTTCAAACAGGACTGATTGTCTATCGCATTCTTGTGTTTCTGTTTATTTCCCCGTGTTGTTGCTTGCATGCAGCCTATTTAGTAGAACCTTTTCTACTACAGGCGATTGTTGTACATTTGACATTCAGCATGAAAATGAGCTTGTTGATAGAAAAATGTGATGGCTGGGGTCTCTCAAGATAACAGCCTGCCTATCACTTTGGGCCAAAATGCCATGTCACTGATACAGACACGTTTTGGGTAATGGGTGGACGGCAATCACTGACGCTGGCCTGTGACATGTCACATCATGACATTTTATGACATTTTTGTCAGTCACTTGTTTCCTGCTTTACCTTCACCTTTGTTTTGCTGAAACAGTATATAATATTAAAGGCATATTACAGCATATTTCCCAATTGTTAACCCAGTTCATTTATTCTAAGTAAATCAATTTGGGAATGTAAAGTTTACCTAAGGTACTTTATTTATTTATTATGGTGTAATGAGACTTATGTCATTGTGTAAAACGTTGTGAGATGCATGTTTTTTGCTTGTGTATTTTCAGTTTTTTTTCCATTTGTGCCATTGTGGGCTCTTAAAAATTAAGTATTATTATATTACTACACATTAGGTATTTATGGGGATTATTTATTGTAGAATTTTTATCTAAATTGCTCAAGAAGGAAGTGATTGGAGATATTCCGCTCTCAACTTGCAGCATGGTTATATCTAGTGTTGCCTTTGTTGTGTAATCACTGTATGTTCTAATTTATAATAGCTTTTTTTTTACCTTTCTGCTGCAGAAAATAGGTTGCGACTACATGATCGACTCCACTGCTGTAGAGGATCGCTGTGGAGTGTGTCATGGTAATGGCTCCACCTGTACAACTGTGAGGAGAACATTTGAGGAGAGTGAAGGACTTGGTAGGTTCCAAAATAATTTTGGATTTGAAGTACTGTTTATCACAGAGGACACCTTGAGCATAGTTGCACTCAACATTTTTTTGGACAGCAATTATACATGATGCACACGATAGATCTATTTTATTATATTACTGTATAACTTTGTACTACAACTTACACCTTTTTGTTACCGTTGCAACTAATTGTAACTAACTGTAAGGCTACGTAACTGTGTGTTAGACAGTGTTACATTTAGTCTTGCACCCAATTCAGGATCACATGGCGTAGCCTATCATAAATTTAAGTTTCAAAATTATTCACATAAATTTCACAAAGTAAAACATGGGTGTGATTAAACCTGGATAACTTTAAACACTGTTGTTGCTGTTTGTATAGGGAGTTTGCATAATCTACAACATTGCGATCACACAACATTAATAATATGACAGCAACAGTCCAGCTACTTAACGCATTGGTTAACTGCCATTCAACAAATTAATCACAGAGAACAATACTTATCTGTCATGCTACATTTCCCAATTACTTTAGATCATTTGAAGTGAAAAACTAATTCAGTGATTGACAAAATACATAAACAAAACATGCTTCAATTTTTTTCTTTTTTTGGTTAATTAAACACAAACCTAAATCACTCCACAAGTACATATTACTTTTTCTTCTCCTCTATTTGTTAAGTGTGTCAGGTGTTTTTGTTTGTTTTACTGTCACTTCCATAAAATGTAATGTTCTTTAGGTTATGTTGATATTGGATTGATCCCCGAGGGAGCCTGGGACATTCGGATTGAGGAGTTGTCTGAAGCTGGGAATTTTTTGGCACTACGAAGTGACAACCCCAGCAAATACTTCCTAAACGGTGGCTGGACGATCCAGTGGAATGGAGACTACAAAGCAGCTGGGACGGTATTCACCTATGTTAGGACAGGACACCTGGAAACCCTGGTGTCTCCTGGGCCCACCATGGAACCCCTGTGGATTCAGGTAGGACTAACAAATTACCTATATTATGTTTTGAATGTGTCTTGTCCTTGTGAGAAGCCAGTTAACAAGACCAACAACTAAACATGCATTCTATGGTCATCAAGTAACGCCAGGTCACATGAAAATGAAAGGACACTAAAGCATTGACAGTTACTGAGAAAGGTGATCGGCGCCACCGTATTTTTAAAGCTGAAATAGATGAAAGCTGTACATCACTCCTCACCTACTTAACAGACTCAAATCCAGTTTTCAGTTTGTCTTTAACAATGCGTTTCCATGTTTTCTTGTGTGTCACAGCTACTCTTTCAGGAGACCAATCCAGGAGTGCGGTACGAGTACACTATCAGTAGAAATGTAGCAGAGGACAATGGCACCACTCCACCCACTGTTTTTTCCTGGAAATATGGATCATGGACTGAGTGCAGCGCTACCTGTGGAAAGGGTAAGAGTAACATGTTTTACTGGTATTTGGGTTGATAGATAGATATACAGAGAAAAATAGAGATGGAATAGTCACAATAAATGGATTTAAAGATTTAACTTGGACTGTAAAACCATATATATATATATATATATATATATACACACACACATATATAGGGTCCCGTGTCAGTATGGAGCTATTTTTAATGGTTGCCAAAAAGCAATAATTTGAAATATCGGTACTCAGGCTTCCTCTAACAGAACAAATGCAGTTAGATGAATGTAAATTGCCCATAGGGGCAAAATGTTTGTCTTTTCCGTTACAGGTTAAACTAACTTCTAGATAGATGTTTTTTGCATATATATGAATAAATCTTTAATGTTTTGCCTTAGCCTTCCATTTGCACCACATGCAACCCAACTTTCACCTCAGTTATTATTTCTTTCTTATTGTTTTCTTTCCTCATCATTTTAAGGTTGTTATTTAAACCTCTCATTTTTAATCAAAGAACCAGATTTCGTAAGGCAGTTGTTTGCGTAATGGGTAAAAGTAAAGCACAAACACTGCTGAGTGGTAAAAAGGATGCATCTGTGATTAGGAATTAATGAAGCCTCACAAGTCAAATCTACTTTAAGCTATTTATGAAGTTCACACTCCTTGAGATGACTTTGGTGTGTGTTGTGTATGGAGAGGCCTGGGTGAAGGACCTTGAACATAGGTTAGGAGCTTTTCAGTGAAAATGAAAGAAAAACAATTAAACTGTTGGTTTTTCCTAATGGCTCAAGATTAGACTTGAAAACAGGTCCCTTGTTGCATAAGTGTGAACCTTTTTTAAATTCAGCATTTCATTTTCTAAGTAATTGGCTTAGTTGAAATATGTTGAATTTGATTATCTCAACTGATTGTCACACTGGACTGTTGTCATTAAAGGGCTGCCAGCCAAAATCCCTACTTAATCCCACTCCAAAGAAAAGCAGCACAGAAACAAATGCATGCATCGCTTCGACCATGTCCATTCAAACTAACAGATGCACCAGCTGTTTCATGCATTTATACATACAGCAGCACATGTACAGAACTGACATGTAGTGACTCCCTGCTCATCCAGCTGTGTTGTAAAATCTGTGCTAGCGCTCTGCCTTTCTTCCAACATCCGGCTCCATCTGACAAAACTGTTAAGAGTTGTCTTTGAAGGTTTAATTAGCTATCAGACATGCACAATGGCTCTCAGCTCCAAGGATCTAAGCAGAGGGCATGAGAGCTGAGAGCATGGGATTTAATTCCTGCATAGTTTAAGGTGGCATGATAGCTCAGTGGGTAGAGCAGTCATCTTCAAACCGAAGGGTGAGCAAGTCCGATTCCCAGTCCCACCAGGTTACATGTTGAGGTGTCCTTGGACAAGACACTGATACCCCGTGGTAGCAGCAGAGACAGGTTTGTCCAAACAACAATTTCACCAAGGGGATCAATAAAGTATTCATTAATAGTATTATTATTTATTTTTTATTTCATAATGTCCCTCCTTGTGCACAGATTTCCTGTGCTCCAGATCAAATTGAAAAACTCTGTTCTTGACAATCAGAATATAACAATACATCTGCCACAGTCTTCTTTTTACAGTACTGCTTTGCATATTTTTATCTAAAACCAAGATGTAACGTCTCTTAGCATGGTAGATTTCTAAATCACATTCTTGCCCAATAAGACTTACTATAGGTGAGAGCGGAGAATGTATGTTTCTCATCCAGCTGTGTTGTAAAGTAAAGTTACTTTACTGCCAAGTCAAGTAAAGTTCTTTTTCTTTTTTTTTTTAAGTACGCTTTGCTGTCTTGTTTTTTTAAATATATACACATGTTTTGTGTGGAAGCCAAGTTTACTTAAAGTTCTAATGTCATAATTGTTTGCTTATTGTGATCACTGCTAGGTTTTCTATGTACGTAGG
>JAUMTR010000017.1:12879720-12894350 GCA_032270685.1 Microctenopoma stevenorrisi
TGTTTACTGTGTGTGTTTGTAAATACTCGGTAAATCCTGCTCTCTGGTCGGGGAGATGGGTCTAAGGTTTAGCGGCGATAGGTGGCAGGCACCTTCAAAGTTTCTCCAGGAACTTTCTAGTTACTTTTATTGTTGTGGTCTTTGATGTTTATTACAAGTTGTAGGTTTTTAACTTGATTTCTTTTGGGCTTTTATTTAACTATTATTTAATTTTGTAAAATAAGTTAATTATTAAGAAATATCATTTTCACTTCTCACACAATACAGTTTTTTTTTCTCTTTATTGTTATTAGGTGCCTGCCGTTAAAAATGAATGGGCACTATAAATTAACTGACTAATTATTTTAAATACCACATCAATTTTCCTCTCGTCACTTTACATTCCTCTCATTATCATGAAGATCCATAATGGCCACAGGTGATTCCACTTCTAATAACATCTTCCTATTGAGTTTGTATGCAATTGCAATATAATATGCATAACCATCTATTCAAAAATAACAGACTGTTAATTTACAGCTTTGTTAAGCTTAGACTAAAACACTGGACTCAAAAATTGTATCAAAGCTCTTCTTTTGTGCACACAAAGCTTAAATGTGATTGTTTTAATTTCATTGATATGCTTAATTAATGCAATCAAAACAAAATGAGACAAATCAGCACAGATTTCACTAATAAAACACAGCTACTAATTTAATAATTTGGCCTTCATCAACATATGTGGATGAATTAACAGGTATTAGGAGGGACACTCAGGAAGAATGGGCTGGCGGTGAGTCACTGTTTATCAATAGAGTCTGACCTTTCACCTTTACCCAGAGTCCCTGAGCTTCAGAGACCGACGATTAGTCTGCATTGAGGTGACGTCACTGGCTCTAGTGCAGGACTATGCAGGCACAATTAACATCAGGGTGGTGCGCTATAAGCATGATGCATGTACAGTTGAAATAAAATTTGCCATCTTCCTGATTTCTTATCCTTTTGCATGTTTGTCACACAAAATGTTTCTGCTCCTTAAAAACCGTTTAGTCAAACTAATTTGACTATTAGTCAAAGATAACATAATTGAACACAAAATGCAGTTTTTAAATGATGTTTTTTATTATTTAGGGAGAAAAAATTCCAAACCTACATGGCCCTGTGTGAAAAAGTAATTGTGTGTAACATTGTGTGTGACAAACATGCAAAATAATAAGAAATCAGGAAGGGGGCAAATAGTTTTTCACACCACTGTATGTGTATATATATATATATATATATATATATATATATATACATACACATATATCATGAGTACACACACCCATACTCTTACAAGGATTAACATAATACATATTAATAATAACCGGCAATAAAAAAAATAATAGTAAATATAATGTTCTACTTCTACATGTGGGGCGTATGAGAGTATGTATTTTTCTTGATGTAATATTTCTCAGTAATGTTCTATTATATTTTCATTTATTACTTGGATTTGTAGTAGATGTATAGGTAAACATCATACCTAGTTAGTTAACATCCTGCTTTAAGGGGACAACTTGTTTTCCCACTTTTTTTATTATGTTCAGCGTTGTTTAAGCTTTGAGACATTTGATGGGAATCAGAAATTTTTCACACAAATATTTTAATAGTGTATTTCTTAAGTGTTTTTTTTACTAAATGTTACCACTAGTGGTTTAACAGAAAAATGTCACTTTCTTTGCTATTCTAGGTGTTCAAAGGCAGATTGTGCACTGTGTGGAAAAGACAACTGGAATAGTGGAGGAGCAGTTCTGTGATCCCTTAAACCGACCTGACCATAACCAGACGAGTTGTAACAAGGATCCATGCCCTGCCCTGTAGGTTTTTTAGACATTGGTATCGTTTTACTTTTGTTTTCAACACCTTGTATTTAGCAAGGAAACTAATACTCCAATCATTCTGTACAGCTTAAACAATAAAAGTTAGTTCTTCAAATGTTTTTTTAGTAGTTTGAACCCTCAATATGCACATATCTGCCAATAAAATTATATTATTATAGTTAGTGAACACGACGTATGAAGCCATCTACGGTTACAGGTCTTAAATTGATCTTTACATCATTTGTGTCTGTGCATAGATGGTGGGTTCGTGAGTGGCAGAAGTGTTCAGCAAGCTGCGGCAGCTCAGGCCTGTCTAAAAGAACAGTGCTCTGTGTCCAGGCAGTAAGTGTGGAGGAGCAAAGAGCTCTGCAGCCCAGTGACTGTGAACACATACCCAAGCCTGAGTCACTAACCCGCTGCAACACACACATCCCCTGCCCTGCAAACTGGACTGCTGGCAACTGGTCAAAGGTGAGTCCGGGTCAGTTTGTTGACACCTGTACAGATTCTGTACAGAAAGGAATGAATTTTATCGTGATAATAATGAAGAAATTACTGCGATCTGTTTATTTTCTAGTATAGTCCTTGGACAAACATCATCTTGAACTTTTTTGAAATGCAAATGCTATAAACCACTTCTACCTTCTACTACCTTCAGTGTTAGATAATTTAGGATTTTGCTGATTGCTTACAGCCAGCAGATCTCAGGCCTGTGTGTGACCATGGCAGTGACTGTCCTCGCCACGTGTTTCACACAAAGATACAACTGGATATTTTCTTAAATTGAAGCTAGTTTAATGACATGATTTGATTAAAGCATTTACAGCTTCAATTAAACTCCATGGCACCGACTTAACCTTTTAAATTGGTATTTGTGGCTTGGGACATGTCTCCATAAATATTTGAGTGATTGAAACTGTAATTCAGTTCTCACAGGATGAACTGTAATAACTTTAATCATCCCTTAACTCATCATCGACAGTACATGTAGCACCATAACTCAGGTAAACTTGTGTAATACCTTGGTTGCACCACTGGGTTTCAATGTCAAGCAAAACAACAGATGAACATGTCTTTCACTTCACATCTGTTAGAACTTGTGTTGACCAGAACAAGAAGCTTGTAATCACATTGTAAAATTACTAATAGAACGCCTGAGCCATTGCTGCCTCTGTTCTTTCCCACAGTGTTCACTTACTTGTGGAACTGGAGTACGTCGCCGTAATGTAACCTGCCCTAGAAACACAGGTGCAGACTGTGACCCCCAAAAGAAACCCTCTGTTGTCTCCACCTGTCACCTTCAGGACTGCCCAAAGATTGTGGATAATTTTGGAGACGCTGACTGGTCTGGAAGTGGTTGGTCAAGCAAAGAAATCCTCAATGAAATTAGCTCCGTACCTGAAGCCAAACCGCCTCCCAAATACAGCACTACCAGAGCTCAACCAGTTAATTACAATAATGTTAATAACAATGCTGAAGCAGATTTTCACTATCATAATAACATTGAAAACACAGACCACACGAGTGTTCAAGTTGATGATTTTTATTATGACTATAACTTTATCAACTTCCATGAAGACTTGTCAGATGACTTTGAAGGTGATGGAAATGAGTCAGGGGAAAGATTTAATGCTCCTCAGGAGAATAAGCCATCCCACAGTATAAAAGAAAATGCCGTTATGGAAACTACAAGAACTCCCACAGCTACTTCAGCCACTTTTACTGTTTCAAAAGGCCCTGCCAACACACAGAACACAAAAATGAACAGTGTGAAGGGCAGTGGAAATACAGCAACAAAGGAGTCTACGCAGACAAAATCGGAAATTGTGGATGACTTTCTTTCTGAGGATTATCTGCTGCCTGTGTCTACCACTCACTCGCCACTGCTCTCCACAACTCTGCACTCACGATCACTAAAAGAGAGACACGACACGTGGCTTTGGCCTGAAAGTTTTAGCGCAATGCCTCGTTTGGTTTTCACTACAAAGGAACCTACATCAGATGTGGAACTGGGACAATATAGGGAGGAAGCTGACAATAACAGTGACAGTTTGAGTGGGGAGGAAGATGTGAGAGTAACGTCAAAACATGCTTCTCCCACTCCTCAACACCAAGCCACTGTCGACACTGCTGTCTTTAAAACAGTAAGTGAGTTGGATGAACATGATGAGTATGAGTACAGTTACAACAAACAAAATGCACAAGGTTCAGACATATTTGCAGACCAAGAAGCTGGAGAAAGTCTAGAGCCTTTAGGCTCTCCCATGCCAGAAACTGTGATTCATAAGACTGAAGGCAAGCTGGACAGAAGTGCTTCAGAAATACCTCAGACTATCAGTCAATCAGCTATACTTCCAACAGCCTTGAAATTGGGGGATTCAGATTTGGACCAGACTTATGATAATATATTATATGCCAATAGCAAGAGTAATTCATGGGATACTGACCTTGACCTCAGTACAACATCATTTACTCCACCTCTGTCCTCTGAGAAATCCACTCCCTTCCCCATTTCCTTTCTGAAAATCTCAGGTAACCAAGAATCGTCTGACTCCACTTTGCTAACTGGAACAGAAATCATACCTCCTACAAAATTGGAGGGAGCCACGCAGGCTTCTCCAGCTGATTTTCTGCTGTCTACAACGCTACAACAAATACCTACAAGACCCGTCTTCACTCAAAGAACTAGAACAGATTCAACATCCCAGGCTGCTTTATTTGATGGGGCAGATTTTGCCTATGATGAAGCTGCCATTTTCCCGATAAGCAGCAGTAACAGCAACCCTGTGCACTCCTACCAGCATTCAGCAAATTCTGCAACCACACCACAGTATAGCTCAATACCATTAAAGCACATGGAATCACCACCATCCACTGTGACCATTTTACCAACTCATCCGCCTGCTCCACTTCCAGTACCAACGTTTGTTTTAAGTTCTCCCTCTACACAAGTCAGCACCACCGCCTACTGGGTCACCGGAAACTGGAGTGCTGTGAGTCTGTGTTCATCCACATGTTCTGTTGTACTGACTTGTTTCTGAATTTTTGTGGGACAGTTAAAAAACCATTTGTTATATTGCTGATCTAATGTTTTAATACATTTGTTCGTAGTGCTCCACCACCTGTGGTCTCGGTGGCATCTGGAGAACTTTAGCTTGCAGTACCGGCTCAGATGCTGACTGTGATCCAGCCGAGAGGCCAGCGCCAGCACAACAGTGTTACCTGCGCCCCTGCTCCATGTGGAAAGTTGGGGAATGGAGTAAAGTGAGTCTACATTTTTCTAACAATTTATTAAAAGATTTTTTTTCAGCTATTATATGAAGTTCGATCAAAATAACTCCATCCATCCATTACACTAAGTGCTCGTCCTCCTAAGGCCCAGGGTAATATTGGAGCCTATCCCAGCTGTCATTAGGCGAAAGGCAGGCTCATAATCTTTCTTTTTTTGTCTGAATGTTCTCTCAGACTAATATTCATGGCCCACAGAGGATAAATCCTAATCATTTTCAACACCACCTAACTTTGTCTATCATCCAACCATGAGGTTGACATTTATTGTTTTAAGTGAAATATCAATGTAGATGATTTTAAATGATTCTATGATTACATTCTATTATTATTTCATGTCAGAATTTGATGTTTCCCACAAAGCACCACTGTGCCTTCATACAGCCTCACAGCAGGCCTAGGGCTGAAGATATAGAAGATAAAAACTAATCAAATCAAATGCAGATGAGCTTCCAGATGTTTTGAGTAGAAATAAGGAAATGATAATCCCAAAAAAAGATCAATTGCACAAGTGAGTTTTTATTTTTTATGCTCTAATCTAGTATAAACATTGTTCTGAAAGGATCTTCTGATAAATGTTTGTAGATATACAGTATATTATATAATATTATTTGTTCTATTTGTATTAGAAGATGTTAGCCGTTCAGGTTACACTGAAGGTTATCCAGATATAGTAGGACAAAGGCATCTGGAACTACTCTTTAGCCAAGACTTTTCCTACTCATCCATCACTAAAAGCTGTGTTCAGTTCAGTACTGCTCCAGAGGTGCATGTTCTTTGAAAATCAATCATGTCATATTTTCCCCCAGTGCTCCAAAAATTGTGAAGGTGGCATTAAATCACGAGAGGTTCATTGTTTTGACATGCGAAACCAAAGAGTCCTACGGCCTTTCCACTGCCGGATGATGTCCACCAGGCCACAAACACAAATGCCCTGTAGCCTTCAGTCATGTCTCAAATGGTACACCTCGTCTTGGGGTCTGGTGAGTAATATATAATCAATAATACATGATATTGCAAGAAAATGTGTTTCTAAAGAGGATAGCCGGCAGGGAACAATAAATGTGTATGTGGCAACAAATGTCATGTAAAACCTCCGGGTTGTTTTTAACTTTGCCCCTATTTGATTCTTTGTATGTGCCAAAATGCAAGACAGGAGAACTTCTGCTTAAACCATGTCTCTATTTAACATTGCATCAAAAATGAAATCGATATGTACTTGACCCAAATGTCATTATTCTTTTTATTGTGATTTTGTTCAAATCATCCTACGCTGTACATGTAAATTCATGTCATTGTGTCATTTCAGAACAATCTGTGCTTTCAGCTAAATCACTGTGCAACGATTATGTAACAAAAAAAATTAAATGGTCGCAATTCAAGGATTGTCTAGCAAACGGCAAGAGTCTGCTTAGTTTTATATTCTACTGAAATGAATGAAAACCAAGGAGTACTTTTTTTTTTAAAGTGAGAAAATCAGGTTCAAAACTGTTTACTTGCCAGTATTTAAATTTTATATAGATTCCTGGGTTTTGTACATCTGTCATTGTGTGTGTTGTTCAGTGCTCTGAGGTGTGTGGAGGAGGTGAGCAGCAGCGTATAGTTACCTGCCCAGAGGAGGATCAGTGCGACAAGGCCCTTCAGCCCAACAACATCCAAATGTGTAATAGCCAGCCTTGTCATCAATGGCTCACAGGCTCCTGGGGACAGGTAACTGCAAACTCAAACTGCTCAAAGTGAAACGCACAACTGCATGATGTGTACATATAGACCGATTTTCATTGATTTTCCCCATTATTTATCAAGAGGCAATGGATCTAAATTACACTTTGAATAACTCATAATGTCCATCCTTTAATTTATTTTCTAAGCCACTTATACTGTTGTGGCTCACATAATAATGCATATGTGCTTTAATGTATGAAATCAATTTTAAGTCTGTGCACCCATAACAGTGAACCTGAATTAGAAATCCTGTCAGAACGGGAATCACTTCACAGGTTTGCACAGTCTGAGACAACGATAACGCTCCAACACCATTATTATTGATCTCGTGTGTCTAGTATTGACTCCTCTAGACGACAATAGAAAGAATACTGCATGTCCTGTAGTCTGAAATCAGTGGAGCAAGATACAAAGATGATAGTTTAGCATATTACTGTAAGTACTGCTTTATTCTCCTAAGATTCACAGTATCACCAAGAATCTCTGTGGTTCAGACACAGTCATGCAGCTGCACATAATCCTTTGATAATAATCAGATTTACATTGATAGACTGTTATCTGGTTGTGAGCTCTGGTTCTGAGTTCTTTTAATCCCTCAATAATATCACATCAGAGGCAACACACTCTCACAATGTATAAAAAGTCTTCAATCTGCCACCAGTGAAGCAAAAACGTGCTTGCAGCACTTTGGTGGAAAGTAATTAACATTTTTTGTTGTACATTTATGTATCAAAAGTAAGCAAGGGGTAAGAAGTGTGGTATAAATATCTATGTGATATTTGGGTATATGTCATTATTTATGTAATAATAATAATACTTTATTCTTTTTTGCTGTGCTCTTGACGATGTAAAACTTTCAAGGTGTTTCGCAGCAGGCAGTACCAGTCCGTTAAAATGTTTGTCTTGTTTTCCAGCAAAACACTGACATTGTTCTTCTCAACTCTTTCTGCAGTGTTCAGCTTCGTGCGGTGGGGGAGTGCAGCACCGACTCATCGAATGTGTTAACACAAAGGCCGAAACAGACGAAGACGTGGATCAAGCTCAGTGTGACCATGAGCTGATGCCTGAGAGCGCCCAGAAGTGTAACTCACAGGAGTGTGAGAGCGCAGCCTTTGGTGAGCATATGTGACATGTAACGGTCGCTCTTTTCCAATTTATATAACATAATTTAAAACTATTTATGTTGATTATGGCAATACTGTCTAATCCTCTATTAATCTCTAAAGGACAGAATCCTAACTTTTTTTTATTAATGTGTTTGCTGAGAGCACTTAAGGACAGTGTGCCTCCAACCAATGGTTTACTGAAAAAGATTAAATTCAAAGGGAGTTAACCTGATTGAGACTCTTGTTGTGAAGTTGGAGGGATTAGCATTTTGCTGCTGTCAGCATCAGCAGTTATTCTCACTGTACAACACAGCATTGATGCAGCAGATTCCTGCTCGTCATTGTGCACAGTTCAGAACTGTAGCTTCACTTCAGCCATGTACCAGCCTTTTAATAATACACATGCCAGTCAGATTATTGTGGCTGACTGTTGGCACTGCAGCACCTTGTGACCTTTCACAGACTCAGTGCAGTGCATTTAGTGAATTAACTATCTCTGTGTTGTGACTTTGCCTTCGACTGCAGTGACATGGCTTAACATGTATATTGTACAGAATATGAGAAGACTAATGGAAATTTGAAAAACCTGCTCATACAGACGTTTGCTTTGCCTTAACATTATGTGCCAATTACATACAGAAGCTTAACAACAGCTATAAAGATGAACTAAAAGCCCCACTGTGACGAGAATATATGTTTGGAGCCTTACTGTGGTATTGAATCAACTTTTGCTTTACATAAAGAATGACAATTAAAAAAACATTTGCTGATATGGCAAATTTATTCAAAGCTCAGGTAATTTAAACTTGGGTTGTTTTATGATTCTTTAGTTGGAAAATCAAATAGTACGGTGTAGTCTTGTGTTAGAGATGTTTTTCAGGCTCTGCTCTGCGCTTTCACTTCAGGTTGGTTTCACGGGTCACTGACTTAAGAAGTAACTCAAGCATAATCCTCACTTCACCTTTAAATAGACTCCCAGTGGAAAATACAGTCTCAGACATATTGACACACTGTGCATTCTGGTATGCACCTTAGAGAACTGCACTTTATTCTGTAACGTCTAAAACATGACTGGCACTGTTGGAGGATTATGCACATTTACATTTGATCCCCAAGTTTACCTGAGATGTTAAAGTGTGGGATTAAAAGGCATCAGACACACTATTTTATGTTGTTAGTGCCACAGGCCTCAGGTTTCTAGTTAATTTTGTCCAATTTTTACTCTACTTTTTCCTGGGTTAGTTTTCTTTTGTGTAGGCTTAATCTTTTTAAACATTATTTTGTTCCTTTATTTGATAAACGTATTAATCAGGGTCTATCTGACAAACAGCAGAAGAATAGGGAGCTACCAAAGGGCGATATGTGTGGTATGTTTTGTTTTGTGTCTTTTTACTGGCATAAATGTGATGGTTGTGTGTTTGTGCAGCATTTTTTTCTCAGGACAATTTTTGCCAAATTGGGACAATAAAAGTAACAATAATCAAAAAATTGAATCGCCTTGAATAAAAATTGAATCGCCTTGAATAAAAATACATACATTAAATACATTATTTTAATCCTAATTCAGTAAATACAGTAGTCTGTGTAAATTTGGATACAATGTCTCAGTCGTATATCTAATCTTTTATTTTTGTTAACAAGCTTATAATTTAAATGAACGAATAAAACAACAGTAGAAGAACATTTCTGAATAATTAAAAAAGGCATAAAAAAGGGGAAATGACTTGAAGATGCACTTTGATATATTTTGGTGTTGCCAGCAGGATTGATATAACCAAGAATCAAACGATGCAACGTCAGAAGACCAGTGGAAAGGATGACTACAGTAGCCTCAGAGGTCTTCTTTGTTTAACTGGCATGCAGCACAATGAGCTGGAGCTTTTTTTATAGAGGCGTAGAAGACATTTGCAATCAAAGCAACTATTCACATCAGTAATTATAGGCTGTGTGTCGTCTTCTGCCTGAAACACATCATTCATGTCTTGACATTTCCATCTTATTTTCCAATAAGTTAGAGTCAGCCACATTAACCAACTGTAGATTGAAGTTTATATCTTTTTTGAAGGTGATGAGACTTTCCACTTTTGCAAAAGAGGTGTATTTATGTTGTAGTAGATTTTTATAGGTGATATTTCAGGCTTTTCTTATTGGTTATTCAGCATTAATAGTTTTCATCATTCCTCAGAGAATAAACCTTGTATGCTGGAACAGGGAATTTTATCACCTCCGTGAAATACATTATACTACAACATAACAAAAATAAATCAAACGGTTCTCATTCAGTTCTTGACGTAAGCCAGAGTCAGTCTCTGGCATTTATCTTTTATATATCGGATATGAAATCACAGTGTTTCTCAGACAGCAGCTTTGCTGACATTTTGAAGGCATAGAGGTATAAAAGTGTTATCATAAATATTTGAGGCATATGATAATGTGGCAGAAAACAGCTGGCCATGTTAGTTCTTTACTTTACTTTACTTTACTTGGCAGACACTTTTATCCAAAGCGACTTACAAGGAGAAGACACCAGAAATTACCATTCAGTTCTCGCAAAAGCTGAGATACTACAACAAAGCACCCTGATAAGGCCTAACTCGTCAAGACAAAAACATGCATAGGAAATATTTCTCCGTTCATTTGTGTCTGTGTGTTGTGAAGAAATCAAATGGTTACAAATGCAAATGTTCTTTTTCGTCCCTGTCGTCAAGCAAAGCTGGAGAAGTACTTTTAGTCGTAAGAGACGTGCTCTTACTAACATGCAATGTGAGTCCTATAAGTATGATTTTACACGTGAATATAATATTCATCGTGTGATATATCTAAAGTTACGTGCTTCTACATGGCTGCAATTGTTTTAATAAATTCAGTTTTATATAAATCACATGCATTAATAAGAACCAGCTAAAGTGATTTCAAAAGGGATCTTAGAAAGCTCTGTTGCCTATGCTAGATATTGTTTTAGTGATTTTCTAATTATAACAACTTAACAGTGTTTGTAGTCATACTTTATTTAGAAAATGTTTTAGCTGAAGGTGAATCATTTTCTTCTTAGATGGGGTTTGTTTTTTTAGCACAGAGGCTACTTTAAGTAAAATTAAACTTGTGCTTCTCTGTTATAGCAGAGTAATGGAGGATTTCCGAGCATGTGTTAGTTCACCCATGCTCCTAATGCATAAACAAACAATTGTGATAGCTGCCAAACCGTACTTATACGGCATTCCAACATCCGCGGCAGCTTCACTTATAAAGCTGAAATGTGTGGGCTGATGCATATGTAATGTACATAAAACAGTGCTCTGATTTTAGGGACTTGCTGGCAAACAAAATAGCCTTTGTAGTTGTTTACAAAAAATAACTACATAATTTATTTTATAGAGCAACTATAGAGCCTGTCCTGTGTTAGAGCAAGAGTAGCTGGTTTGCTGAAAGAGGATACATTATGGGAGAATCTACACCCTTTTTAGCTTTTTATTATCTAGATGACCATTAGGATGGTACAACTCTGAGAATGTAATGAAGTGTGTTCAGGTTTCGTTTTTGTGTAAGCCTAATAATTCTAAATATTGTTCATTTATCAAAGTCTGGTTGATAACTAACAGTTAGGTAGGAATACGCAAAGATGGGGTCAGTGTGTGCCACATTAACCACATTAACTTTGGACAAGGTCTATAAAGAAGAAAGAAACTTCACCACAACATTTAATTTAAGGCCATGAAAGGCCATTAGGTTAGTAAAATTAAATCTCTTTTAAATTAGAGATCATTTTGGTGATTAGCAGTAGTAGTAAAAATGTCACAGATAACAGTCTGTGTGGTCCCGCCTTAATCAGCTTTGCACCTCTGGCCAGTTTTCCTGATTCCTTTCTAAGCTCATCACGGTCTGTTCAGGATGCATGGAAATGGTGAGTAAACAGCCGTATTTTCTCTGCCGCTCCATGTTAAGCTCTTTGTGTGCATCTTTTGCTGTGTGCTGGATGTCATTGTCTTCCCGGAAAACAAATCTTCTGCCAGGTTGCAGTTCTCTTTCAGACAGCATCAGATGATTTCTGCAAAATCACACAAAATAAAATACTGTTTAGTCTTCTTTTTTCTTACAGCCAAAACCATTAGATGAATAACACTCATATGACACCAACATGTATTTGTTCCTTCTTTGACATTCAGCACTAACAATTACAGAAAATGTGGAATTTAAGTATTACTACTAGATTTGATGAATTGCATTCAGCTACAATACACAGTTCACACAGTACAATTTACAAGAATAAAATCCCCACAATAAAACTCAAGCCTATACATTTATTTACTTTGCTGCTGTGCGTCCTGCTCTAGTCTAGATATGACTTCACTTTGTGTTTTTGGTATGCCTTCGATCAAGTACCTCTTTCTTCTGGTACTTAGCCGTATTTCTTATGTATCGTTCCACAGGTATTGCTTTGCATCTATTTGAGTCTGCTGGACATGGACACAGATCAGAAACTGAGCACCAGGTGTTATAGAAATGTACAGTGAGATCATTGTACTCATCGCATAAAGACAGTTCTAAGCTTTTTGTTCTCTTAATATTAAATCATCTATGAATTATATTCATTATAGTATTTCATGTGGGCAATGGGCGGGAGAGAAGGTTTATCAAATCACATCTGACATTTAATAAAAGCCTGGTCCTGTGTCAGTATACCTTGTCCCAAAGGGATATTTTTTATTCACCAGTCTAATCGACGACTGAGAAACTCTCTAGATGAAAAATAACTTTCCATCAGACGTGAATGGAAAGATGCACTAATGCATTAATCTGTAAATGTTCATGTCTGTCATACGGTGTAGAACTACTGCTGTGGCCAGAGACGTGTAAGACCACGTGTGCATCTGTGTGAAACCAAGACCGATTTCTGTTCCTGTGTGTCTGACAATGTGTCAGGACTGGAGGTCATTAATATCTCACTAGGAAGTCGAGGCTGGTTTTCTTAGAAGTGGGAGGATAAGATGAAGCTAAGGCAAGTTCGCCCTTCACATGGACTCAAGACTACACGTGCTTTTTCAGCGTGTTATACATTTATTTGAAGACGAAACGCCATCTGATGTACAGTTTCTGTTCAGCATGCAAACATAACTTCAGCGAGGGGACTGACCATGAGCGCTAATGCAACTCCTTGATTTTAGTTGCTGTAGTAGTTATAGACTCATTTTAAATTATATTAACTCGCTTGGGTTATATATTGTGTGTATATATACACAATTGCGTATATATACACAGTATATATATTGTGTGTGTGTGTATGTACATATATATATATATATATATATGTACATACACACACACAGTATATACCGTTCACTAAAACATGGTTTAATCTTAAAACACAACATGATGCAAGAAGGAGGATCATTTTCTGTATGTTACACGGCTCTTTTATAGGATTATGTTTCCAGATAATGTATAAATTTAATAGATCCAAACCCAGCTGAATATTATTAGGTCCAAGATTATGGTCGGTCTATTATAAAGAGATTTCACACATCATTTATTGTTCCACCTCATATTGCAACACTGTGATAGAAGTAACATGATTTTCTGGCACATCTGAATATTTGTACTCTTGCTAGAAGTAATTCAATGAAGTCTGCATTCAGTGTAAAAAATCGAAAAGATGAAAAATAGAAGGTCAGGAGGATGAATGACCCGCATTCAAGTCAAATACGCAGAGCTAAAGAGCTACACTGTGCACTTTTTGTGTCTCAAGAAAAGTGGGGAGGTTATTACTGTGCCCGTGCCTTACTGTTATTATACATATCTAAGGTTATTCAAAATGATGAAAAGGTGTCACAGCTCTGAAACCTTAGCTGGAATTCTTTTTTTTCCAATGTATGTTCATATACAGTAAAGACAGAAACACCACTGGATCTGACCTTTGACTGGGCATATTGGAAAAAGGAAAAATGATTTTGTCATTCATTTAAAGGAATATTGATCTAATCAATGCTTTAGTGTTAATGATGCAAGACTATTGCGTTATAAAGATATTGAATCACGACAATAATGAGCTTGAAAAACTGTCCACTGCTTTCTCAGCAGCAGAGCAAATAAAATGTAATAATTATAAGGAAAGATCAGAGTGAATATTTGACCTATATTGAGCAGTCATTCATCTGGGGTCATTTTTCTGTCCACCTGATAATTTCAACATCTATATTCCCTCTTTAACTCTTTTGTTCTGTGCTTTTTCTTTTACTGTTCTGTTAACCATCTGCGGCCCCTGAATTAAGAGATGTTGATTAAAATGCAAAACCACATCTATTCACGATGCTGATGCAAAGGGTGATGAAGAGCTGAAGGGGCTGTCATCTCACTAAAAATGTTTTTAATTCTCAAATGGTGAAAGAAAAGTACGATACTGTGGAAATCCCACATCCTACTGTGCTCTTGTTTACTGTTCCATATGAGCGAAGGGGGGGTGATTCAAAGATAGCACATTTGAGTATATAGATGGTAGCACAGAGGAAATGCTGTGTATTGAGTTGCAGCTGTGACCTCTGTACCCCACTGATGTAATGGAGTCTTTCTGATCTGGATGACACTGAAAATTGAGCCCACTGGAGAACTGCAGTGTGTTCAGATGTACATTATGTATCGGGGGGGGGGGGGGGGGGGGGGGGGGGGGGGGGGGGGG
>JAUMTR010000017.1:12894360-12904810 GCA_032270685.1 Microctenopoma stevenorrisi
ACTGAGTTGTGTTCAGTTGTCAATTTTTTTTTGCCCCCCCCCCCCCCCCCCCCCTTCTTTTGGTTAAATTCAGTCCCTCAGACCAACGCAATAGTGAAAAGTTATAAATATGAAATAATACATTTGGTATGAACATGATCATCCCTAGAATATGACTTTGAATTGTCTTAGATGAGGATGGACTGACCTCATTTCTACCATTTATCCACTAGTGAAGTTAGATTATCATGAAATCTGAATGATCCTGGTCCCTATAAGATTTTATGGCCTGAACATCACACTCACATATAGATATATTGAACATGCTGTATGATGGAAATTTGGACATATTTTTATATAGGTGATGTCTCATCACATTTTAACATGACATTTTGCCAAATTCAATCATTTTTAATTAAACTGATTTAGCACTCTAATGACACACATTGTGGTGACTTATGAGTTTGAGTTCGCAACAGTTTTATAGGTGTGCATTAAACACAATAAATTATTATAATAGGTCAAGGCGGCCTGGTAGCTCAGTGGATTATGGCATGAGGCTGGGATGCAGGTTCGATTGTCAGCTGGGCACTCAGCCCATACCAGGTGTGTCCTCGGGCATGGACTGTGGCTGCCCACTGCTCCCCCCAGTGTGATGGGTTCAATGCAGAAGGACACATTTCACTGTATGTTGTACGCTGTGTAACTATGTATGTGACAAATAAAATTGGAATTAATTTAATAATTAATTTAATAATTAAAAACTGTTAATAAAGCGGCATGATAGCTCAGTGGGTAGATCAGTTACCTTCCAACCAAATCTCAGCGGTTCGATTTTCCGCCGTGTCCTTGGACCAGACTCCGATAGGAGCACAGACACAGGTTTAGCAGCCGTTTAACTAACAATTTTCAATCATCAATAAAGTATTTATTATTACTATTATTGAATGGTTCCAATAGGGTTTTTTTTATTCCATTCCAAGTTAATTTAAGTTTATTTAATGAATGTATTTTTATCATCAACAGATCAGCCATCTGCTGTCTGCAGTCCTCTACTGCTTTGTGACTCCTGATTTACAATCCAAAGCATTTAAACCATCTAATCTGATCATCATAATGTCACACTTCGCATGCGCATTGTGAAGATCCTTGAGATTCCACTTGATTTGAAGTAGTTTGGGTTGAAGTTTTGCTGATCTGAGCATAAAGAAATAAAAATTCTTCCTTCCAAAATGAGGAGCTGCCATTCACATTAAAATCCCCACGTACCACTGCAGTCTAAAGGAGGTTTATAGTTGATAGTGAATTCATCTGTTAAAGCAATCAGATGCTGCTTCCTTCTGTTGATGTTACTCACCTGAACTAAGATCCAACAGGAAGGCGTGGGTTGTTTTTGACTGAAGGAAATTATAAAACAGGTGGCAATCTAACCTAATCCCTGAAGGATCTCCGACTCTGGCTCAGTAAACTGCTCTTTAAATGAGAATCTGTCTCTGTTAGAACTCTTTAAAAATGCTCACGACACAAACAGAAGGCACTTCTTCTACCATTTGGTCTACCAGGAAACTTTTGAATTCGCTGCAGAAATCTGAAAATCTAAACATTATTTATTCACAGCCCTCACATAGAGACTATGACTTATTCTGTAATGATTGCCTACCCGTGATAGTGGAATGAATTCTATAATCTCTTTATGTAACCTCTCTCTCTCTCTCTCTCTCTCTCAGGAACAGCTTGTTCTCGTGATCGGCTAACGCCTCGTTTCTGTCAGACTCTCCGCTGGCTCAGTCGCTGCCGCTTACCCAACGTACAAGCACAGTGCTGTAAAACCTGCAGCAAGAGCTCCCGTCCCAGCAGCACATCTCACCGCTGAGGTGTAACAAAGTCACCACTCATATAATTGAGAACACAAACTGTAGCACTGAGTGGTGAAATATGAATTAACATTTTAAAACAATCTGAGCCCTTTCCTGGTTTCTTATTTTTCACATTTACACAACCACACAGACTTTAAAAGGCTGCATGTTTGGTTTTTTTACATAAGGTTAAAACTAAGCAGGGTTTTTTTGCAAAGGAATGAGAATGTAAATATTCATTTGCACTTTTTATATTATACAGCACATAATGCTACATAAGAGAAGGGTCCCCGATGTGTGCAGTTTAGTAATCCATTATTGCACACATACACAACATTAACCTTAGTTAATGACAGCAGCAAGAACTGTTTAGATTAAAGCAGATGGACAAAAGTTTGCCATGTGGTTTATTGTGGTATGTATATAACGCAAAACATATGTGATATGACACTTCTTCACACACACCCATACTAGCTGATGCGCTTAGACATGCACATTTTAAAGTGTGAATGTGAAAAGCGGCAGGACACAGTTGGTGCTAGACACAGTTTGGGTCAGCTACATTCAGGCCTGGTGCCAGATCTACTTGAATAACTAGCACTTGATTGAAATGTGAGTGAAATTCAGCGTTTCATAATAGTGATGGAAAACATCCGTGTCATACAAACATCAGGTTTAGTAAGGTGTATGAAGAAACTGACTATATATGGTATTTTATACTTTTGCAACTGTGGTTTTTAGATGCTTTTATGTTTTTGAGTTGGAGAAACATTTGCTTTCATCTTCTTTTGTTTGTTCCTGTCTTCAGAATCATTGTTAGCACTGACACATTTTTGTTGTAGGCTGCAGTTCAGTCTATTCAGCAGAAAATGAAAAGAAGCTCAAACTTATTATGTGGCACAGCTGAGACATCTGCAGTGCCATTGCAATCTCCGGAATTTATTTATGGTGTTTAATTAATCTGTAGAAATACATTTTTGCTTCAAGGAACTTCAAGGAAACACAGAAAAGCAAGCAATATTTTGCCTTTGAAATTCACTGTATATTAAGATGAGGTGCCTATAGACAGCACTCAGACCTTAAACTAAACATTTTTACCAGAGAGGTGGAAAGTTAACACGCCTCTGGAGTTGTGGTTTTGTAGATGTACTGCATTTGTTGATGACAATCTAATCTAATGTTGCAAAACCACAAAGTTGATGATCCTAAGGCAAATTAAATACAATTTATGTCATGTATAAAGTACATACAAAGGTCCGGTGTGTCAGAAAGACTTTAAAGTTTGAGGCAAAGTTTAGTATTTTTTAAACATCCATTTGCAGATGCCTTCCAGATGTATGTTAAGCCTCTTGTTCCTTGGATTAATGGTGCTACACTGCTCAGCTTTACATTTTAGTGCAGCACATATGAAGTTTACAGGGATAATTTCAATTTTCCAACAGTGAGATTATAAACAGTGACTTTAAAGCTTTCACTGGCAGATCTGATTTGGGTACTAACTAACTTACTGATGGCTACAGCCGACCCAGCAAAGAGGTCTTTAGATTGCCTCTAACCATGTAGAAGCAACAAATTGGTTGGGGATTAGAGAGAGACATATCAGATGTCTTTATATCTTATCTGCATGTTGAAAACACCATTTTGTTTTGTTTTTTTGAAGAAAACAGGATGTTTTGGTGGATTAAAATATGTTGCCTGTGTATATTTCACTCACTAATGTATTTGCCACTTGTGCTGTATGTTATTTGTGAACATGATCCTCATGTTCAGAGAAAACAACAAAACAAAAAAGCTATAATAGCAGTTTAGTTGTATATGAACATATTTTTTTAGGAGACTGGCAAAAGACAAGCTTGACACACACACTAATTTCTACAGTTATAGGAGAACTATATCAGGGGACCATAATTGTAACTGACCACCTCATTCACATTTTACTAATATAATTCCACATTCAACTACTGTACAGTTGATATACTGCATTTCATATGCAAACTACCAACGCAATAAGGACCATAATTTTTCTGATTGTTTGTTGAACTGAGCGTTTTGATGTTTTATATGTTGTATATTTGATTATGTTGGTTTCCAAGCACAAAATCAAGACTCTGGCCATGTGACTACTTGCCTACAGTTATTATGTACAATAATCTTCAAATAGAAAAGACATAAAACACACTTTCAATAAAGTCAGTCGGCTACAATTACTTAACACATTCCCACTGTAATGTAAATAGGCTTTACAACATTTACTTGTTTTTGAAAAAATGTTATTCATGTAATAATCAGTGACATGTTGGCATATATAGATATTTAAAGTACACTGTGCTTTATACTACTAAATAAAATTGATACTTTAAGGCAGTGGTTGTATGAAAAAAAAAACAGTTTCACAAATGTAAATGAAAAGTTTAGATAAGTGAACGTCTTGCAATCATGCAAGCAGGGCTTGAAATAGCGGCTGAAACCATCAGGAGAAAAGAAATGTGAAAATATGACTGAGGGTTTTAATAAAATCTTCCACAGAAAATTCCAAAGCTTTTATCACACAGGCTTATGAAGAGAAATTAATATTACTAATGTGTGGAAAGCTTACAGTGCCACATGATAGGGTTGCTATGTATTTAATAAAACAACGATGGAATAATTTAAGAACATGTTCAGCCTCAATAGTCTGCTGCTACTGAAATGCCACTCTCATGCAGATTTAATAAAGTATGTAAGCTCTGCATGTTGCAACTTGAAGGTTGTAACATGCAGAGCTGTTGTTTTAAAGTTTCTTTTTCAGTATCTGTAATCAACAGGTGGCAGCGTCACCATCTGGGTGAACTCCTCATAGTTGATAATCCCATTTGACTTGATCTTTGCCTCTCTGAAGAGCTCATCCACTAGAAAAAGAAAACAAAGAAAACGGCGTTGTAAGTGACAAAGACAGAGTGCTGCTTGAAAACTCATTTGTCCTCCGCAATAATTCAGATTCCAAGGTAAATCCAGTCAAAAGCAGTTTGATGTTGCTCTCCACTGGTCTTTGCCTGTGGGAGTTTGACCGTCTGACAACCCTTCAGAGGGTAGAACTGGCAGCATCCATAGATTCTGTGGTGATCCAACCTGCGAGTGTTCTTTCTACTCCTGGATTTGCCATCAAATTAAATACTATAAAATAGGAAAACCTCTCCTTGACACTGGTGATTTCTTGCTCTTTTTTCAAATGCTCATCAATGTCTCCAATCCGGTGAATTAAATAAAGTGTTAATATGAACAAAAAGATCTTACTGTAAACCTATTAAGACTAGTCTCAATATTGCTGTTATTTTTTATTTCACAGTGGTAGAATATATATTGACACATTAACATAGCTAACCACAGTTAGCGAGAAATATTGTACTTACTCCACTACACTGATGAGGTTTCATACATTCAATAGAACATTACATAGTTTGGTGCGTTATTGTGGCTTTAACCATATGTAAAATGAATATAAATACCAATAAAATGTTGTTGAGCCACCAGCGACCACAGCAGCTGTAGTGCTGTGAAGTCTCCAGACTCTAATGGAGGGATGAACGCCATTCTCCCAAACAAGCGAATCAATCAACTTGATTTGCTTATTTCTACCATGCAGTGCACCTGAGTGGAAGCATCTGCATTTCTGATGGTTTCTCATCATCACCTTTTTAATTTGTTTTGATTGCCATACATCACTCTGGTGCTAGAGGTCTGGCATCTAAATTAGCTGTTCCTGAACACTGAAACCAGAGATTGTGATCATCTTCACCACGGCGGTTTATATTTAATACAGGTATAGTAGCAGAACAGCTCGTCTCTCTGCATCAAATGTCTGGGATTTCAACAACCTGATGGATGACCCCACGCTGGGAAGCAGCCGAGTTACATT
Source organism: Microctenopoma stevenorrisi (assembly GCA_032270685.1). Lineage (NCBI taxonomy): Eukaryota > Metazoa > Chordata > Actinopteri > Anabantiformes > Anabantidae > Microctenopoma > Microctenopoma stevenorrisi. The sequence continues at coordinate 12,900,091 of JAUMTR010000017.1, forward strand.
TAAATACAAACTCCTCTATGTGCACAGCCATGCACAGCATCCCAAGTATAGGATGAGAAAATCGATCTAATCTAAAATGTGTGCTGACCGTACAGCCAGCAAACTCACTGTAGCTTAGCACAAAGATCATATATTCACAATTGTACTGCTTATTGGTACTTTTTACAAGTACGCGTCTACAGAAAAAAACATGTGAAGATACAGCTCAGTACGGTGCAGCCGCACTCGAGGAAATGCATTCAGTTCCTGACAAGAAGCAGGTAAAGTTTGTGAGAGATGAGTAAATCATGAGAAAGCATGGGGAGTTCAGGTTGGTCGCATTGGAAGAAGATGATTTATACGGGTATGTTGATCTTTATTTCTGGTTTACAGCCTTCAGTTACAGCCTTTTGTGATATGAACCTCATTATCTCTGCTCCTCTCAGCTTATATACCTAATATTTACTATTTGACATTCACTACTGTCAGAAAATATTAGAACAGAGATATACAATTCATTCATTTGACACTTCATCTGGATAGATCCACAAAACAGTACGTGATGTTCCAGTGATGTTTGAGGTGTTAAATTCATGGGTGATGGTTCAGTGGATGCTGATGTTAACATCTTCAAATACAGTTTCCTTTCAAAACAAGCATACTACGTTACAGAGCCGCAGACTGTGCTCTAACTGAACCATACTTATATCCATATTCTCCCGTTGGAAAAGCGGTTCACACACGATTATCAGTTTGAGGTTAATGTTTGACCTTTTACCTTCTTTGTCTGTGAGCTTCTCTCCTAACATGGTGAGCTTGGCCCGGAGCTCAGGCGCCTGGATGTATCCTTTCTTCTGCTTGTCTGTCATCCTCAAGGCCTCCAGGATTTCTGTCTTAGGGTCTTCCTGTTGCATCTGTCTGTGCATCATTGTCAGGAATGTGGAAAAGTCCAGCTCACCTGTCTTTTCTAAACCAGACATAACGAGTTAGGCATGTGCCATGATGTGAAATAGTGAGAGGTACATTATATTTACCGTTTTGTAAAAGCCTTGAACTCAAGACTTTCCAATAGTCGATAATGTGTAAAGAAAAAAGTTGTAGTACATTTAACTAAAACAGTTTTCTAACCCTGATCATACATAAAAGAAGACGGATGAAAAGAAATTTCTGTTCCTGTGTAAAGTCATACGTACTAAACACAATAAAAGCTACTGAATGCTGTACTATACCGATTTTGTGAACTTGTAGATGTCTTTCAATTTCACAGAACGTGGGGCTTGTGCCCAGACACCGCATAACTGTGATCAGGTCTTTGGCATCAATCTTGCCCTTTCTCTTTTTGTCATACAAGGAGAAACACTCCTTGATCTCTGCAAGGAAAAAATATAGAATTACACTGGTACAGAATATTGTATTGTATTATTTCCTGAGGAACATTGGCAGTAGTTTATACTTCACAAAAATACCACATTAACTCACAAATACACAGAGAGTAAATTCACAGGAACAAGGCAGACTTTTATTCTCGTCTTTGTGTCTTTTTCACCGGTGATGGATAGAAAGCTCTTACCATTGATTTGAACTGGAGTGAAGAATTTTGCCTGCGATTCATATGACACAACATGTGAGTTCACACGAACTGTTGTTAGATATGAAAAATATATGAAAAAGGGATTATTCAGAAACATTTCTTGCTCTTACCATTTGTGCAGTTGCTTGTTCCTTTCCAGGAAGGAGAGTTTTATGAAGCTTGCATCACCTGTCCCTCCACCCCTGTTTAAAGTCCACCTAAGTAATTTAATATGAGTTGCTGTGGAAACACAGATATCAGATCCACAGCGCTGCATTGTCCTTTCTCTTTCCACTCCCCACAATAAAAGGTCCAGTTCACTCACTGTATAATACTACAGTGCAGTATAGTAACCATCTTAATAATTCAAGCTTGTAAAGTTTTAGTCTTAAAATGTTTATTCATATAAACATGTAAAATTAAACCAGTAGCTGAACTACAAAGCAACCAAAAAAAGATATAGTACAAAAAATGTAGAGTCAGATAAAAACACGTTCTGCATGTATAAAGTTTTAAAACTTTTCATCTGCTCTTTGTTTCGTCGACCTAAATAATGCAAAAGCATCTGTACAATAGACCTGTTTTCATTGTGAACACTATTATACTATACATTACATACAGTGTGCATAAATAATGTAACAAAGAACCCTGTCATTGGTTCTGTAGTACATGTTAACTCTGCAGATAACAGAATCATCACCACATACTGTATGAACAATATGAATTTTATTATGTCAAAGAATGAGACATATGATAGTTGAGAGAATTTCAATTTGTTTTTTCTTAATTATGTTTCTTAATAAAGAAAAATCCTGCTTTTGGAACCAATTTACATATTAATATATATACACAATTTTATCATAGGACGTTACCTTAAGAACAATTATAACCCTACCTCTTTCCTTTCTTAATCTCTTAATTGTTTGACACACCAAAAGATTGTTTTGCTTTGACTGTTTTATCCTTTTGCACAACCTAAATTGATCAAATATTTTTATCATTTTAGGATCAAAATGCTCTCCTCGTGGTACCCTCTATCTATACCTTATCTGAGTCTTGCTTCATAAAAACACACAATATGTGTTATACAATGTCAACAAATGTCTTTTTTTTTACAGCAGCGCTTTTATCAGTCAGGAATGACTGCCATGTTCTACTATACTCAGAAGCCAGAGAGCAGCAGCAGTCAGCGTTTCCTAAAACCTCACTGAATTCAGTTAGTTGGATTCTCTAATGAGACGAAGCAACAACTTTGCTATAGTTCAGTGAATATACACTTCAGCAAAGCTGAGGCGGGTGTTAGTACTTAATGTTAATTACTGCCATAAATTTTCAATTGAATATCGTTAAATAATAAAAGGACACATTACATTGGGGCTGACAAAAACCCAGGTAGATGTTTTACTTCAAGGCTTGTTGAGCTAAAAATGTCTATGAGCAATGAAGAGGCTCAATGACAGTGTCCCTGCTGTTTATCATATGATGCAACTGGTGTTACGGGATCCAATCCGTTTCAAAGAATTTGATTGCAGAAATATTTAGAAATTACAAATCATTGTCTGAATATCTTGATAAAGTCAAAGTAAACTGAACATCAACAACCTTCACTTTCGTGCTGAGCAAAGAAAAAAAGGATCCTTCCATCAGATCAGACAAACGTAAGTGGCTTCTGATGTGAAGGCGTTCAGAGGTACCTTTTCCTCAAACTTGGAGAGGTGCCAGTCAGTGGTTCTTGAAATGTAAAGTGTAGTAGGACCAGGGCTCTGGTACATAAATCAGCCCAGGGTACTTGTTGCGTAGCACAGGGTCATTCCACAGATATATTACCCACAGAGCCACAAGGAGCAAAGCAACACTGAAACTACAAAAGAGGAACAGGCCATTACTGTCTGGGCTGAGGCCTTTCTGGTGTTGATGGATCACCATGACAACCATGGCAAGAAAGGTGACGAGGAACAGTTCAGTGATTTGTCCTTCAGTGACCAGGTACCTTAAAGACATGAAAGAAATGTAGATGTCAGGAACTCACAGAGAAACGCCCACTTTTAATTAGTGACACATCACTAATGAGCACAGCACCTCACTGCTCTGTACTGTCCCCGGAAACGCTGCATGTTCCACTTAGCAGTTACGTTTTGAGGAAAGTCTCCTCAATTTCACTTTGTGCTCACAGTGAAGCTGGAACTATCAGAGTCTGTTCTCCCTCCTGACAAAGAGGCCATCTCGTGTTAGTTGTTTTTCTGTAGTATAATATAAAACATTAAACACTAGAATTGTGTTGGCAAACATTGCAACTTAGTTTTGTCAAACCTATTATGCGTTATTATGCGACAGTGTTTACCATCAATGACAAATGGGAGTCATTGTTAGAAATTCATTTTAATTTTGATTTGATTCCTCTGGAAATACTGTGGTTTTTTTCACTGGCAATGCAGCTGTGACATTTGAAAATTTTGAGGCATTTGAATTTTTTAATCCTTTCTTATCCCTTCGCTATGCTGAGAAGGATTGTTCTACCTTCTAGTTTGTAAACACGTGAATTAATCTTCATTTATTTAAGCATACTGTATTATTAGGACAAACCACTGTCAATGTCTTAACAATAGTTCCTGTAAATCCACATGATGTTTTCTCATTTATATCTGCGTATATTCTACACTGGTGATATTCATGTATTCATGTATTCATGAAGTGCAGTACAAGAACGAGATGTTACTGTGTTACCGTGTTACTGCAGCTTTAATGTCAGACAAGCACTTTTAAAAACAAATTAAATTTAGCAATTTAATGTCAAGCGCTGTAAGCTTGGTTTTTGTTTTGCTGCACTACTACTGGTACCATGACTGCAGGACGCGCTGGGAGCGCACCATTGTGTTATTTCTGCACTGATTGAATGATGTTCGTCATGTCAAAAATGTGAATGATTAATTGAAAGATTTATTGTGTCTCAAATGTTAATAAATGGCACGCTTTGCGTTCCCAGTCACCTCTGTCTGTCCTAAAAATCCCCTCCTCGCAGGACCTTTGCGGCTTATAGTAGGGTGTGGCTTATATATGGACCAATCTGTAGTTTCCCCTAAATTTTACTGGTTTTCAGCTCAAGAAAACCAAAAATTCCTGTCTCAAAAAATTAGCATATCATGAAAAGGTTCTCTAAACGAGCTCTTAACC
>JAUMTR010000017.1:12905211-12926317 GCA_032270685.1 Microctenopoma stevenorrisi
TAAAATATATGACAGTCTAATGTTTATCAGTAAATTACAGAAAATAATTAACTTTATCACAATATGCTAATTTTTTGTGAAGGACCTGTATTCATGCTAAAACTCAGGCTGTACAAAATGTGAGAGGACGACTGACCAATAGTAGAGGGCGCTGGGTCCCAGCAACAGCCAACCACAGATGGGAATCTTCTTCTGCTCTTCAGCCTTAGTGAAGCAGCCGGTGAAGCAGATGAACAGAATGATGAAGAAAGGAATATACCTAAAATAAAAATAGACGCAGTCTCTTGTAATTTGTGCACCTGTGCAATACTCATGCTGTCTAATCAGCACCTCGACATGTCACACCTGTGAGGTGGGATGGATTATCTCGGTGCTCAGTAACACACAGATTTGTGATCAATATTTGAGAGTCATGGGTTTTTTGTGTATGTAGTAACATTTTCAGATGTTTCCGATCAGCTCATGAAAAATGGAAGCAAAAACAAAAGAGTTGCGTTTATATTTTTGTTCAGTGTATCAACACATACTGATAATCACTGTTAGTCATTGTAATAAAGCCCCACATTTAAGCCATTCGTGGGAGATCACATTGTGTGTAATTCTAATAGAGTTTTTTTTCCCACATCGTTGCCATAATAAAGCAATTTTAAGTAGCATTGAACTGGAAAGATGGAATTGGTTGTATAGCCTGCAAGAAAAGTTCCCCACAATATAATTACAGGAACAAATGTGTTTAATTTCAGGTGGCGTCTCAGTTCGCCACAACGCAGTAGATTTCAGGGTGCACTGACGTGTGTTCGTTTGCCAGAGTGAAGCTGTAATGCCAGGGGCATTAATATCTAATTGAGCTACTCACCTGCAGTAAAACTCAAAACCCATGCTAATAAAAGAGGATATAGATATGCCTCTACTACCTTACTGCTTAGAACTCCTGCCTTACAAATCCCACAAACAAACCCAATTTTCAGACAAAAAGGCGTGGTCTGTGCATATTGTAGCATTTGTATTTAAATCTGCACTCTCAGCTTCATGCATGTGGTGTAAGCTATCATCTCAGATCCTAAAATGAGCTCAGTGTGATCATCTGTTTTGTATTTGGACTGGAAATAACCACAGATTCCAGAAACCTAATAACTGCCAAGAGTTTTGCTCTTTAATTGGTTTCCAAATTTCGTGTGTTTTCAAAAGACACAATGTTCATTAGAACCAGATTTATCAATAAAAACGTGAAACAGAAAGAAGTAAACAGAGGTTCAAAGCAAACAATTTTGATTTACAGCAGCGAGCTGTATGCACAAAATACATACCACATTAAGTGTCCCAGGTGTTCATCATAATAATACAGCAGCTCGAAGGAGTCGATCTGTGAAAGAAAGAGGAACAAGAACACTGAATTATGACTAGGTACTTGCAGTATAAGAGCTTTAACAGGTGTGTTGCAGCAGGACAGTGGCCACCTCATGTTTTCTCTGGCTGGTAGAACAGCGCCACCTAGTGTTCAAATACAATGTGCACAGCTTTAAGCCAATTAAAAAAAAAAACCAACAGACAAGTGGTAATTATAAGGAAAATTCTAAATGATGATTTAAAACACACTTTATCTGAGATGACCTATCATTAAAAGTGAGGATCACTTATTACTTATTTTGTTATTTTTTTTTACTAGTGTTTAATCTCTAATTAACTTTTATTAGCAATAACTTACTTATGAGTAATTAACTGAAAGAAGATCTTTAATACTTTACAAAAACAGTTCACATAAATGTTTAAATATAATGCAAAGGTTTGATTTAGTTCTAAAGTTTTGCTCGTAACAAGTCAGCATTTTTGTTTTTTGTTTGATCAAACTATTCACATAATGCTCTCAGGTGGCAGCTCTTCTGTTTGACAGTAAAACAGAATTTAGTGTGTGTACTTAAACCTAATGCTCAGTTTGCTATAAAGAAGACAGAGAATTTGGATCATATGTGAGTGATGTAGCAAACCATTGAAATAAAAGCATTACATTTACTCTCCAGGATGCTTATAATTCCCTGACCTGACACCGTCACTGAATGAAAGACCACCGTTATGTTTAAGGACTAATAAATACTGTACTGTGAAGATTTATGTGAGTTTAGTTACTGTCAACTTTTGACATTAACCTGATAACTGAAACATCATGGATCAATCTTTTTAGGTTAAGGAGGATTAAGAGAAACCTGATGACATGCAGTTTGATGTCTGCTAGAGACCTGATTTCTTTGTTGGTTTCTGACAGGGCTTTTATGTGTGCAGTTGCATAACAAAGACACAGCACAAGGAAAGCTTCAACATTGTGGTGGGATTAAAAGATTATTTCTGGTAGCTGTGCATCCTTGTATAAAAATTCTTTTACATATAACGCCTGACTAACACTAACTAAACAAGTGTGGAGTAGAAACGGTTACTAACCTGTCAACTAAATGCAAAAATCTGTTTTTAATTAGTCACACATTTGGTGTGATGCAGCACATGTAAACCTGAATAAATCCATTTGGCTTTTTGTTGGTGAAAAGGCCCCATAATGGCTGCTTCACTGGTTGGAAGGGAATGAAATCAAACCAAACCTAATCGTCGTAGTAGTCCTGCCTCTATTCGTCCCATACATCAAAATAGCCATAATGGAGGAGACAGAAAAATAGACTTCTTGCCTACACAGTGCAATAAATTCTTCTGAACCAAACAAGTGTGACAATCTAGATGTGGTTTGTGTTGTCGGTTTGTCCGAAAATTCACTGTTGCAGACCTAAAGCATCACCGCAAGCAGCATTAACAGACTTTTGCTGTATGATATTTTTACAGATGATAAAGCTACTGATGAAATCTATTAGCAAAGGTAACATTAGTCATGTCGGCCATTACACCAACATGGTCAGAAAATAAAATCAGACATCAGAAACCTGATATTAAAATATTCTCAGTGTAATCACAGTATATCCAAAACAGAGTCTTACCAGTGAATCTGGTTTAAGGTCTTTGATAATGGGGTTTTCTCTCACAGACAGGTGGAGCTGATAGCCACTGAGGATGAGCCGGTGATTAATGGAGTCTCCCACCAGGTGGATACTGGCTCCCATTACAAAAACGATGATGCAGAGGTAGACGGCTGAGCGAGGCAGCGCCCTGGGACTGCGCTCTATCAGCTAAAAGAAGCAGCATATTACATTTAGAAGTGATCTGCCTTATGCAAGTAAAACAGATACACATAATTTAACTGAAGCCATTTTGATCACTAATGTGAAACTTTAATGATCGAAAAAGCACAAAAATAACAAACATGCCTGTTTTGATTATTATGGGTGCTTTGCTTTGAAAGCCTTCTTCACAACGGAAGTATGTGTTCAAACAGTCTGATAGAGAGAAATTAAAATTAAATAAGACCACTGAAGATTTCTTCAAAACACTTACCTTAAGCATTAGGAATGGTGTGATGACATTGTAGGCCATGTGGAAATAATCTCCAGCGCTGGGCATGTTCAGGGGAAACCACTCCAGAGGAAGGATGATCTAAAACATATGACACGTAATTATTGGTATTGGTTGCTCCATAAAAGTGGGTGTAACCAACTATTTGATTATTTTTGCTCTATTTAAATTGTCTGAGCCTTCTTACCATGACAATTGGCCTCCCAAAGTCCAATATCCAGTTCTGTAGTGTCAGACAGAACCACAGATCAACATGGAAGTGCGGTCTTTTTTTCTGGGGCACACTTTCTTTCACAGTAGGAGAACTATGAACACACATTGACAGTCACTGTTATACAGCGCAGCATTTAAACCATTCACAATAGGAATAAGTCAATAAGGGTTTGGTTGAAATTAAATCACAGTCTGGTGGTTTTTGCACCAGCATCTAACCTATTTATCTTATTATACATTAAATGCAGTGTGAAAACATATCCACTTAATGTTCATAACGTTAAAACCTCCAGATTAAATGAAACAGTAGGATCTATTGTTCCTGTGTGTCCATCATTGGTCAGATTTGTTGAAAAGCATCTTTTGTTCCATTTTCTGATAGGGCAGCATGTTTGGGAACCACGGATCTGAAGGTTTACAGACAAAACAATTAACTTACAACTATTGCAGACAGATGACGTAAATAATAGTTCGCTGCAGCCTAAATAAATAAAGTTAAAATATGCTCAACAGTCTGAGCCTCATAATAAGACTAGCTGTAAAACCTGACACAGTTTGAGACTACAGGCAAGAAAGTGGTACCAAAAACCCCAGGTAGCATCACTTCTGTTTCTTTCAATCACGTGAAAGCGTCTTTACAGTTAGTCCCCGTTATTTACTAAAATCACCAGCAGCTATCTACTAGACTTTACAGTCAGTCATTACATACATACACATTAGACCCGGAGATTTGTCTGTAAAACGCGCCTGTCCGCTTTCTTGAAGGCGCCTCCAGCTCGTTTCCAAACACATGCAGAGAAACTGCAGACTGAACGGACAGTTAGCTCTGATTAGCAGCTAAAGGTTACGAACAAGTTAGTATCTCACTAAGTCACATCTTTGTAGTTCCAGATCGGACTCTGCTTTTATGATAGATAAATGGCAAACCTATTTTGTGTTGTCCTGTTTAATGTGTTTCCACGACGTTTTCGTACAGGCTGCATTTTCGCTTCACGGTTCGCTGTCGTTGGTCCGGTTTCCTCGCCTTCGAGCAGCCGGGTTCACCTGCAATACTATAAAAACACCCGATTAACATTTGCATTTCCTAGTTGTCTAGATGTTCCCGCACTTCCGCCTAATTGACCAATCAAATAGCAGCACATGATTTAAGGGTAATAGTTAGCCCTGGGTTAGGTTTTGCAGGCAACACAAAATATAATAATTAAACAACACCACAACCACAAATGTGAAGTATGTAAAAGTCTGGCTCTGAATGTAAAGTTAAAGAAGCACCACATGTGATTGTTCCAACAATATTCGTACAGAAACAACAAGAAAAACTTTTTGATAGATGTAAATGTGTCGTTGAGCCGAGTCATCAGGTCGCTCCGAGATGATATATACACATTGTTATATGCACATATTAAAATATAGGCAGTGATTGAAAAATGGACAAACAATACAGGGAAAATATGCAGTTACGTTATCTGAACAGCAGGTGCCGCAAAAGCGACGTGAAAGCTCAGTGTGATGCAGAACGAGTTTCTCTTTCATCTTAAAAGACAGTTATTGACATCCAAATCCAAATAGGTGAGAGGGATACTAGGTCCTCAAAATAACACTAAGTGCTTTGGTAAATGTGATTATGTTCCAAAATGTAGAGAAAATGAAAGGATCAGACAGTCTTCGGTGATGGTAAGTGGGGCTGAGTGTTATCCTATAGCCTGGGAGCTGGTTCATGCTCATGTTGAGCAGAGTTGCCCAGTGGGACAACAAATCTCGCTTTCTGCCAAACAGCAGCTATTCATTAGGAGGAGGAGTTATTTAACGCGCGCGCGCACACACACACACACACACACACACACACACACACACACACACACACACACTTCGTTCCCGCATCCCGTCAGTTTCAGCGATGAAGTGAGGAATCTCTCTGCTCTCACTCCTCGCTGGGTTCATCATGGACTTGGTCTATTTGCTGCTTTTGGCTGCAGTCACTGCCTGCACCGTCAAAGGTAGGATGTCAGCTTTAATTGCTCATTAACTCTCAGCACCAGAGGATCACGCTTTCCTCACAGCTTCTGTGCTTGTGGACTGATTTGCAGGTCTCCTTTCTGTAACCAGCCCACGTTACCTGTTGTACTAAATATCGAGTTTTTGATCAGATAATTGTTCTTTAATGCAGTGTAATTATGAACTAACAGAAAGCAAAGTGTTTGATGATGGGGGAGTTATGACAAAGTCTTCTCTTTCTCATTTTTTGACTAATATATTTTATAGTTGTGTTACCAAATTGGCTACTAAGCATTTGGGACATACTTTGGCCAACCACTCAGATTTGCAGCTGTGAGAGGGCTTAATGCAGCCAAATGGAAAAAGCACTTTGAGCCAACTGGGCAGCCAGAAGCGCACATTGGTCTGTGTTTGTGGAGATGTACACCATGTAGACATGTCATTAAAAACACAGTCATGTGTTTACACTTTTACAGCACTATTATGCAGCTCTACATGTGGACTTGTGATAGTTCTGATTCTCAGCTTCTTCAACCTTTTGTCTCATGATGTGTGAGATGTCCTCATTTTTAGCTTGAAGTAGAAACTGAAATCCTTTTCATAGAGAGAACTGAGGAACAAAACATGGCATCTGCAAAAATATGCGGATCAGGTGCACCCTGTTTGCTTCAATTATTCTTGAGATGTGATTGGGGCTAAATTGATCGAAAAGGTGAACACCTGTGTACATCCACAATCCTCACAGCATGTTGTGACGAAAGCCACGTCACGGTGACCGAGGAACGCTAGCACTATAATAAAAATTATAGTGAGTAAATCAGAAGCAATGTTTGAAACCACCTGGACGTTTTGTAGATTTGGCTAAAGTGTCCAAAGGTCCCTCTAGCAGCCCTTTGCATGAGTAGTTGGATGGAAGCCACTGTGAGTGAAAGGTAGACGACAGCTTTGACTGCCCTGCTTGCAGTTGCAGAAAAGGAGACGGTTTAGTATTGAGCCAAGGAGAAGTCCTTCAGGAAAGCCTGAGACTGTGTAGGGACCTAAAGGTGTTGATTCACAGGCGCTTCCCATCCAATTCGATGGCGCTTGACAAGAACAATGGGATAAACTACAAAAATCCTGGTGTGAGAAGCTTGGAGACACTGAGGCTGTGTTGCAACATATATTTCCTTCACTTAGTATGACATACTGTACCTTGCTAAATATGTACTGTACATGTCCTGCTCCTTCCTTTGTTTGGTCTAAAACGACCAACGCATGACACGGACACATGCACATTTTAAAGGGTTTGATTTAAATACACCAGGAAAGGAAATGGGTTCATACAACCTTCACGGTATCCTACATCTCAGCACTTTCGCTCAGGTCTTTTGCTCCAGGTCTCTTAGACATTTTGATTGAGGTGGTTAAGGTAGGTAATCATGCTCTTCAGTCTGCGCTTTACAGGCACTAGGCTTGCTTGAGAGGAGTATAAATAGGCAGATGGAGAAAAGCAATGTTAGTGTGTGTGCGCACATACATTCAAATGTCTGGGGTAAATAAAGACCTTGCCCCTCTCTCTGACATTATTGAAGCTGTTTAGTTTGATTAAGATGTAGAAGAATCTGCTTCTTCTTGTTTCATGGCTCCCAGCTCACTTTCAGCCACATATTAGCAAAATATTAGAAATATTCTCTGTGCGGTCTAATTGTTCTGTACTGAGATAAATTACAGAAACAACGACATACATTGATTTAATCCTGCTGATCTCCTTAGTGAAATTTGATTATGGTGGGACTGGGAGGGGGCAGATTCACAGGGGATTCAGCCCTGGACAAAGACAACCTTTCATTTAATCTTTCAGTCTTTTTTATGAAAGAGCCGGATGAGAAAGAGGGCAGAGGAGGAGATGCCTGCAGACATCAAGGTCTCTGCCAAATCATCGAGATAATGTGCTTCTCATAGGTGGTTTAGAATAATTGGCGGTATGGCCATTAGTGAAGTGAATAAATGCTGCCAAAAACCATCCCATAACTCAAGAGAGGAGACGCAAGCGTGTTAAAATGAGGGGCAGGTCTAATTTGAGATTGCACAGTGAGATGAATCTAGTCCAGGTATTGTGATTGAATAATAGTTTTGTCAGACTGCATATGTTTCACCACCCTAGAATTTAAAATATTCCTCTGGCTAAAGTAGCAGTTTTTGTACTTTAATCCAATTTAAGTAAAACACCTTGCCAACTTTCAGTGAAATGCAGATTCATTTAAAGTGAAGTTTTGGTGCAAACTCCGCCCAGCAGATCTGTATGCAGGAGATTATGTAAGGGTGATGAAGTAAGAAGTCCTGAATCACCTTAGATCACTTGGTGCATTCCACCACAGGAGAGACTTACCTAATGAAATAGCAATATTCTGACAAGGCAGGTTCCTTAATTACAAACTCAGCCAGAGATGAACTGATATACAGTCTACACTTAAACCAGCTATGGTCTATAGTTTAAATCAACAGAGCACATGGCTATTGTAAAGAGAAAGACCATCCTATTCATTTAGCTTTAGCCTTTTTTTCTTTTTAGCATTTCATTGCTTAGATTTATCGACTTGCAACTTACTTTTCCACTTCATTTAGTGGAGTTTCTGTGCTGCATTGCACTTTTCTTTTTCTTTCTCCCACATTCAAACATGCAACAAGTCAAACCAAAAAATCAGTAAGTAGTTAGTGATAGCATCATTTATGTCATTGTCTGTTCTTTAAAACTAAATGATCAGTTATATAACACGCACACAGTGAACTGAAATACCCTCTCAGACAGAAATAAAGTTCTGGTCATCTTTACAAAAGACTGTAGTGCAGGATGATTATGTAAATGGACGTATGGCACAGATTGAAAATGACTTGGCATCTGATATGACTAGCAATGTCCATATGTGCATTATTCATAGCAATTGTCCTTTCCTCCTTAAGGTTCCAGGTGCTGGAAACTATCCCAGCTGTTATTGGGGGACAGGTATCACAGGGCTGACATATGAAGAGAGACAACAATTCATTTTCACACCTATGGGCAATTTAGAGTCACCAATTAGCACATCTGCATGTCTTTGGCTGGTGGGATGAAGCCAGAGTACTTAGAAAGAACCCACGCAGACATGGGGAAAATATGGCAACTCAAATAGGTGTCATGGTGTCAACATTAATTCCACTACATCACTGTCCAGCTACTGGCAATGTTTTTTCTGAAGTGCAGAATATTTACTGTCCAGGTTTATCTGTCTTCTGTAGTTTCTCTTCAAGGGAAACACCAGCGCAGACTCTACAGAGACCTGATGACTGACTACAGTCCACTGGAGAGACCAGTCTTTAATGACTCTCAGAGCCTCACTGTTCACTTCGGCTTCAGCCTCATGCAGATTATGGATGTGGTATGTAAAGAAAGATTCTCCATACATATGTATACACACGAACTAAAAAGGTGGTATTATAATAACATATACTTGTTTAGGTGATAACCAGTAATCCCCAGATAAAAAAGTCAAAATAAAATGAAGTTAAATAAAATGAACTTTTGCTTTTATTTTGCAATTGTATTTTCTACTTATCTTTATAAACATTTGTATATTTTGGTGTAACACAACCTTTAGATGTTAAGCTACTGTGGAAGTTATTAAAGGTACTGAGTACCATTACTCCTCAAATTAAACTGAGAAAACAATAAATATATAATGTTCTAAACATTTTTCTAACAGGATGAGAAGAACCAGGTTTTGACAACCAACATCTGGCTACAACTGGTGAGACTTTGCTCTGTGCAATGCATGTGAAGCCAGAGAAAAGATAAACTGCACAATCTTACGGTTACACTCGCACACAAAGTTCATTTTACGACATGTTAGAAGGAATCCCATCGGTCTTCTGTATCTACCCATACTGCTAATGGTCATAAAATAGTGGAGTCGATCTGAGCATGCAGAAATGGGAGATGGGTGTTGTTATCTTTAGACTGAGCAAAGCGTTTTTCCTCTCTCGCTGTACTTTACCTTAGCCTTTACCCTTTTAACTAATTATATTTGGTTTGTTTATCTAATGACAAAAAATGAACAAATTATTTTATATTATTATAAATAAATTGTTAAATTACATAAACTAGGTATCGAATATTTTCAATTTGATCAACCAGAGGAGCAAAACCTCTCCTTCTTCTCCATCTACAGTGAGACTTGTGTCTCACTCGTGTATGACTAGAGATGTTTTATTGTTGCCTGCTCATTGTGTGACACTCGTTAGTGGGGGAGCGTCTTTCGGCGACAGTCATGCTCCCCCACGCGATTTCTTCTGAAATTGCTAAGTCTAGTTTTCTACTGCTGCACCATCAGCAAGTTGTATCAAGGCTATCCAGTCTGTTTTAAATCATCCTGTGGAATCACAGCAGAAGCTTCACTCAGTCTCTTCCCCAGTCACTCAATAACAGAGCCTAACATCAATAATAGTGTTGTTAGCTTTAATATAATAATATTTAATATTTTTCATAATATATGCTACTGTGTGGTTATTATTATTTTTACTACAAATGATTATAGGCTATTCATGATAGACTTTTTTAAGATATACATTTAGTTTTATAGTGTCAGTCTGCAGCTCCTCCTCTGCTCCTCTGCAGAGCCTTTCTAGGGATGGGAAAGGGATTTGTCTGCAGGTGTTACTCCAACAGCCAAAGCCACACAAAATATGCAGAATATACATGAAACAGCATCATTATTATCATGTCATCCAGGACAGTGTTACTGTAAAGTCAAGACGTTACTTGACTAGACTTGCAGACAACTCACATAGGTATTTATACTTTTACTACTAGTATTTACTACTATATTGACTGTGTTAAATAGAACTACATTCAGTCATTAGTTCTCTTTGACTAAAACTAGACTAATATAGTCATGGATAATTCTGTCTAAAATGCTCTGACTTTTAGTCGACTGAAACTCCACTAAAATAAGTATGGACGTGACTAAGACTGATAAAAACTAAAATGACAGCTTGACGCAAAGACTAGACTGAAAATAAATTTAAGACAGGCTGCTAAAAATAACTCAACCAGGTAGAGGATTTAGCTAGCTGTCTTCATGTTTTGGCCCCTCCCCTTTTATTGCCATCTTGACTTTTCAGCCCTGAGCCCTGATCCCAGCCCAATAATGATATAGGACATACCTCTCAACCCATTATTTACAATAGATACTGTATATGGCTTTAAGCATCAGGGATGCAAGTGGTGTGGCTCTATTGATTGTAGTGTCCATCCAGACTGAAATATCTCAACATCTAACAGCGTGCCATGAAACATTCATGGCCCCTTCGGGTGCAGGGAGATTCTGATGTCTGTTTTTTTATTCAAGCAGCAGCAACAGCCGGTAAAACATTTGCTAAAATATCTTGTTCCTTACTTTGTTTAGTGCATGTGGTAAATAACGCATATATACCTGCTAAGTGTGATCAAATAAATTTTAGTGTGGCTGTAGACACTTGCTGTTGTTTGAAGTATTGACAGTGCTTTTTGCATTTAACATTATTACCTCTTTACTACACTGGTGTTTGCCAAAACCTTATCTAAACATTTTCCGTTGGGTCCAAGCTTCAATTATGGCAGCATGCTTGAATGTTACTTAAAATCTGCAACCTGTTTAACAGATATTATTTGCCACTGGAACCTCCATAGAGAAACTACATTTCTTTAACATGTCACTGCATGATGTAACCCACAGTTGCTGTCACATACATTTATTTTAGTCATTATAGTAACTGTTCCTGTCTCCAAAAAACACTGTTAAATCCAAGCTGGAGGTTTCCAACAAGGCTTTCCAAAATGGAGACACAGACTCATACCAGTTTAATGGATCTGTAAAAAATACCAACGTGAAAAACAAAAAGAACATTGTGTTTCTGTATCTCACAGTATTGGAATGATTATTACCTCCAGTGGAATACGTCGGAATATCTCGGTGTGACAAATGTGAGATTTCCTGACCATCTCATTTGGAAGCCAGATATCCTGCTGTATAACAGGTAGGCATTGTGAAGCCAGGCCTGCTAGTTGCTGTACTGTAATTGGATATGCATGGTTTGAGACCAGCATGCATGCATTATCTTGTGCACAATATGATGGGATCTTTTGTGTTCCAGAGTTAAGAAGCCGATTGTTAGAATGACACTGACTTATAGCAGATTAGAAAAAAAAATTGGCCCCTGTGTATCGACAACATCCTTACAAATTAAATCACAAGAGGCAAGTCTTTTTGGAATTGGTGCTGTCAAACAAGTCATGTACATAATAAAATGTAATGTAATAAAATGTCTTGTGAAAGAATTTAGATTTGAATTGTTACGAAATTAAAATACGAATAATTAACTGAAGGCTGCACCAATGTTAAAGAGACACTTTACTTGAAATATGACTGTGGCCTGCCTGACTTTTTGGGTCCTCTATTTCCACTAATTAGATTTTGTTAGGTAAGTTGGGTTTGATAACATGTCAGGGTAATGCTCTGTACTTTAAACGTACGCAGTATGGTCTAGAAGAGCACTTTCAGGCAATAAATCATTTAGACTAATGAATGAGTTGTATACGAACGATGGCAAAAAGACAATTTTATTCTGTCCCTTGTGAAAAGTGCCACAAAGATCACCATTAATCAATCGTTAAAAGAAAGATCTGAACGAACTGCGTTAGAGGCACTCTAATCTCCCATCAACTAATAGGGGAGAAAAAGAGAAAGCATTGTACTTCATTTGTCATTGGTCCTCTGAGTAAAGCCTCCAGTTGAGACTCTTTGAATAAGACTCTGCTGCAAGTTACTTTTCTTTAAGAAATGATTTCAACTTCAGCTCAACCCTGCCTCCACCTCTGGGGAGTTCATTTAGAGGCAGGGAATTGTGGGTAGCATGGGAGAATGAGGGTAACCACGGAATAACCATCCCCAGGGGAATGTTGCATCGGACATGACATCTTATGTGCTGTGTACCTGCTACAGTAATTAGAGAAATTATTTTCATCACATCTTTTCCCCACATTGTTTGTAATATAAGGGCTTTCAAAGGTTGTATCACAATGTGAAGCTTAAGATAATCGTAAATAGTGACAGTTGCATGTTGTCCACAGCGCAGATGAAAGATTTGACGCCACTTTCCACACCAACATTCTGGTCAACTCTTCAGGCTCCTGTTCATACTTGCCTCCAGGTAAGAGTGGTAATATATTTCACACAAGAATTGTAGTGGATTCAACTAAATGTTTTGTGTCATTTAAAAGGAAGAAACAAAAACAAATCAGATGCTTTATTAAATGAATAAAACTGAACTGAAAATAGTGATGCAGACATCTCTCACCATGATGGCAGCTTCAGAAAGCTGATTTAACTTTGCAATAAAATGACTATTAGGACGTGGTGAATGTTACTACATTCCTTTGTTGACACAGCACAGATGTAACATTATTAAAGCTCGTCAGTATTCTCTCAGACCACATCAGCAGAACGAACAGGTGCGAGAGCAATAGAGCGAGAAGAATTTGTCCTCTAATCAATCGATCACAAATGGCACTGATTTTTTAAAAGCTAGCTGAATATACGTGGACAGCTGTTATACCTGAGTTTATTTTTATTAAAATGCCTTTATGCGCCACCATGGCAACATCAGAGTATTGCTATAACATTATTCTGGATGTATCTCTTAAATTTCGTCGCACTGCATAATACCTGTTTAATAATGACTATGAAAATGTCCTAATCTATTATTATAATTAAACTGTATGTGTGTGTGTGTTGGGGGGGGGGGTATGTGTGAAACACTAATTTACTACATATACATGTGTATGTGATGTATTTACCACACTAGAAAATCCTTTTTTAAATTACACAATATTCATTATCCCTCTTTTAGCACGAGAAGAGGCCTGATGCCTAAAGACAACCCTATGTATTCACTCAGCATAAAGTCCAAGCTAATGATCAGAAGGTATAAACTGATTTGAATATGCTCATATTTCGCAGTGAAACAGAAGGCCTCTCTGCCAGCGTTGTGGATGACTGCTGTCCCTGGCGAGCTATTCCCCCTTCACTTTTTCTTCCCCTTAATACACAAAAGTGCTGGCCTGCTTCGCCTCAGCATTTCAATCAATACGGGCGTAAATAGTTCCATCACTGCATTTCTTCTTGCTTGATTGCCTCTGTCACAAGCAAATTGCCTCTCAACTTTGTTCCAAGTGAACCCTTGTTGAGTGCCATATTGGTGCAAAATAGTTATTTGCCGCTTGGACTCAACACAACAGCTCTAAGTGAGTAAAACTCCGTGGCTGCTCCAAATCATTTGAATCTCTTGACTAAATTTGTCTTTGTGATTCAGGTTCATTCCAGTAAATATGAGTCATTCTATTTGCCTGCTCCCCATCTCTATTTGTTCCCCGCTGAGGTTTGTCATCTTCCTGGCACAGAGAGAGAGAGGAGACCTTGTTTACTGCTAATGTCTCATATCTTTCTTAAACATGAATGGAAATGAGTTTGGTGCCTGCCTCTCCTGAAGGATTAGTGGCCACTTTCATCTTATTGTCATATTGGATTTTACTCTGGTTATGATGGATTGCACTTGGACTCCATATATTCTAGGAGCAAAACCTCTCTTCTCTTTTTAATCTTCCTCTGCTCTCTCTTTGGTAGTAGTTCTCTCTACCAGAGCTGGAGATATGAACCTGTGTATTTCTGTCTCTCAATTCAGTGGCCTTCTGCAGGTCAAGTGGTGTATATAGCAAAACCTGGTCTCTTTATGTTTATCACCACAACAGGTATCTTCAAGAGCACTTGTTATATTGATGTGCGCTGGTTCCCATTTGATGTCCAGAGGTGTGACCTGAAATTTGGCTCCTGGACATACGGGGGATGGTCTCTGGACCTAAAGATGTTGGAGGCAGATATCACTGGCTATATAGCCAATGGAGAGTGGGATCTTGTTGGTAAGAGGGACTAGTGTGTATGAGGGGGAATAGAATTGATTTGCACAAGTTCATCACAGGTGACCTTTTCACTTGCTTTATATGAGAGTAGATTGTGTTTTGTTTTGTCTCACTCAGAGGTTCCAGGAAGGAAGAGTGAGCGTTTCTATGATTGCTGTGAGGAGCCATACCCTGATGTCACCTACACTGTGGTGATGCGGAGACGGACGCTCTATTATGGCCTCAACCTGCTCATCCCATGTGTTTTGATTTCCACTCTGGCCCTGCTCGTCTTTCTGCTGCCCGCTGACTCTGGAGAGAAGATCTCACTGGGTTAGAGCAATTGGTTTTTACCAGTTGCAGAACGTCAGGACCAGCAAAGCTTCTCTGCTGGCCTGGAGAGAGTCAGAATCAAAAAAATATATCTTTATAGTTTAATATACATTTATTTTAGTGCTGTATGTATTTTAACAAATGTCTCATCAATCTGTCATTTCATTCCGTCACTTCAAGTGCAGCACATATAAACGATTTTTATCCAATCAGATTTTCTTCTTTTGCTGTCTTATGCTCGAGCCTTCAATACTCTGAGTGAAGGCTTCGGCCGTTCATTGCTGTTTCTGCTGGTTTAAATGATGATTCAGATGGCTGTGACTTTCTAGTTGATAAAAGTTACTGTCAGCGCTAAGATGGATTAGTTAAGTAAAATGACTATACCATGTCGATCTTTTATCATGCTGAGGTTATGCAGGCTCATTGTGGGCAGCCATCTGACTCAAATGGTGGAAGTTTGGGAAAAGAGAAGTAGAAAATCAATAGCACGCAAGACAATATTAAAATATATTCTAGGTTTTACAAAATGCTGGTGGAGAGAAGCTAATATAGAAGAAATATGATCTCTCTTGTTAATTCCAGTCAGACACCAGAAAACCTGACCTGACAACTCAACTTCCATAGTGCTAATAAGCAGTATACAACATATGCAAAGCATAGCGTCTATCTGTTTAACAGAATTGTATCAGCAGCTACAATTGGTTTGCTCAAGGAAGATAGTACCTTTTGCAGGACACCTAACTTATTTATTAGATTACCTATTAGCCATTTTTATGCACAGAAATAACCACGTCTGTTGGTCAGTCTACCATCATGATCCAGGCTGAAATGTCTCAAAAAGTAAATTATATCTGCTGTTTGTTGTATTTGCTGCTAATTAAGAAGACTGGGACTAATTTTGAAAGTGACCATGAGAAACATAGTACCCGCTAATAATCCATTAACATTAACAAGCTGACATTAGCATTTGGCGAATACTGACCATTTAATAAAGAACATTTTAGTATTGCTGCAGTACCTGGAGTTAAGTTACAGCTAGAACCAAACGCTCGTCTGCTTGTTTTGACTTGAGACGGTGTAGTCTCTGCCGTACCAGTGTCCTGTAATGTGATTATTGTAAAATAAGACTATTACTGTGACTATTCCGTCCATCCATCCACATCATACTTTCCCATTTGTATGCACAGTAGCGTTAAGCAGTAAACTTATCTTAAATTTTTATCATGTCAGACTAGCAAAGCGTTTATGTTTGCTGACCACTCTGTACCTTTGCTGCATATGAATCAGAAAAACCCATCTATACATTTTTCCATCATCATATCTGATTCCATTTGTAAATTGAGTTTGGCAGACTGCATCTCTGCACCACATCGCCTCTGTGATATGCAATGCTTCTCAAGAAGTGTTTCATTAATACAAACTTTCTCTCAATCTCCCTCTTTCACAGGTTCGCTACCTGCTTAGATCATCTTGTGCGCCGCCTCTTGTAGACTTTGACATCTTCCTACTCACTTACTTAATTTTAATGTCATGACTACTGTTACCAAAACCCTAGAAACACATTGTTCAGTTCATGCATTCTTGAGATTCACTTGCATGACCCTTTTTTATTTTTGCCTTTAATATTAACATGATCTCATTAGTCTCTAGAACAATCCCTAATTATATAAAATAACAATATAAATATAATGTTTCTATCTAAATCTACTTCCTCTTTGGCCTTGTGAAATACGATGATAATCAGCTTTGAATGACTGACTTAACTGTCAGAGGACCGTGAAAACTGTTTTATCTTATCACAGCTGTCACAGTTGACTGGAATGTTTCATGCATAAATTATACCATCTTTATACGGTATTTGTTGGTGGCTACTCGCGGTGATAGTGGTGTGTTTGTGATCTTTATGGGGGAGTAGAAGCTTTAATCCATGAAGTTTATGCATTCCTCAAATTATTATAGGCCACTGTTGCAGATGGATTCCTTCATTAACCAAACTGAAATGTTGTTCGTCAGAATTAATCTTCTTAAGAGCCAGGTGTGTGGAGTTAGGTGTGTCTGTTTGTACATGTGTGCATTCATTTTGGTGGCTGTAATAATATCACATGGGCAGATAGAGGAAGCTGAGGAAATGAGAATGATGTGTTATGTGTCACAGTCTGCCCTTGCACCTTATTTATTTTTTCCCTGTTCCCTGTCTGGTAATTATTTACCCCTTTCGCTTAACACAGTGATCAGTGTAATAGCCATCTGTCTCACACTCTCCCGCTGCTTGATGCTTTTTTTTTGGAATTAACTTTCCAGTCTGAACCTGGCTTGAATGTTTCGGCCATTCTTCCTGCCTGATCTGTCAGCCTGGCATTAATTTAACCATGGGTTAATGCAGTCATGAAGATTACCTGTCTGTAGGAAGGTCAGGTTTCTTCGGCGCTTTATCTTGACTCCATGCTTCCCCTTGCAAATCAGACTTATGTGGCTGTGTTAGTAAATATTGGACAGAGTAAAATTAGCACATATATGCTTGTCCAGCCTTCCAAACCATACACACTTGATGAGGGAAATGGAAACAAATGTGGTGGCTGTAGAAATCAGAAATAGGGAATAAGGAACAGGAGGGCAGAAAAAAATGGAGGGAACAGGAAGGGAAGGATTCTGAGACTGTTTTGTGGCTGGGAGTAATAATGGTAGGAGACAGAAGCGTTTACTGGAAGTACATGAAAACCTGAGAACTGGGTGTCTGGATAATGACAAATTAAATTGAAACTGTGCAGAATCGTGACGCACTGTACTGTGCCGAAACATACCAATGTTATATGTAAAGGTTCACATTTGATTTTATTTATTTGATAGTTAGAAATCTAGTAGGGAGTTTTTTCTTTCCACTGTTGCATTGTGCTGATCAAGTGGGATTGCTGGGTTTAGCGAATAAATGTTTATATAGTAGGATCTTATACTGTAAAGTGCCTTGAGATGACATTTGTTGGGATTTGGTGCTATATATAATTAAATAACTAATTAAAACAATGAGTATTAGTAATTCTAAACAAGGGAAATTCCACGTTCCCATGTTCTATATATCATTAAAAATAGATTATGAAGGTTTAGGGTTAATTAGGTTGGACTGTTTAGTCTTATAACCTTCAGTTTATGCTGAGTCAAAGAATTGGACCGGGGGTTGGGTGCTGTTATAACTCCGTGATTCGAATAGTTAATGTAGACTTAATGTTTTTGCAAACTTTACTTTACTTTGCTTGGCAGACGCTTTTTAACTGTCACCGCACTATCACCGCAAACTGTTAACTGAGATGTCTCCTCCTTTGCAGGCATTACAGTCCTTCTATCCCTGACTGTCTTTATGCTACTAGTTGCAGAGATTATGCCCGCCACATCAGACTCGGTGCCTTTAATAGGTAAGCCAAAGCTAAAGCTAAAGGGAGTCACGGTGTCATCTACTATCAGTGGGAGGACAAAGCTGAAAAATGGTGTAGTCATTTTTTGTCAGGGGTTCTCTTTTGTCACAGTGTAACTAAAATTAAGCAGCCATCCAATGTTTGTATATTGTTATTTAGAGGTCTGAGTCACAACATTTGAAAGGGTGAAATGAGGAAAGCTTTTAGAATTTCTCTAAGGCTCATGAAATGTCCGTGAGGCAAGACAGGAATTTAAGATACTTAGGCTCTGAGCTTGTCCTTTTCCTTTTCCTGAAACCTTCCCATTTTATTACTTTGTTTTCTCTGTGCGATTACTATACATTTTATTAGTTTTACTGTGTGGCACAACTTTCAACTTTGTCTATATCTTCTGTACACAGCTGAGTACTTTGCCACTACCATGGTTATTGTTGGGCTCTCAGTAATTGCTACAGTTCTGGTTTTACAATATCACCATCATGACCCCGATGGAGGCAAGATGCCAAAGTGGGTGAGTATTTCATATTATGCCAATAAAGTGTAACATATATTGAGATTTCATTAACAGCGGACATGCTGGCAGCTGGACGAGCAAAACACGCTTTGATTAGCTGTTTTCATGTTGTAGTCAGTTCTGCCTCATTTATACTGAGATGAATATGTATTTGCTTGTGTAAGGAAGTCCATATGTCCACTAGGTGTCTTTCACAGGGGGGAATGTATTAAGACATCCTCAGGGTAGCAGTCGAAGCAAACTGAACTTTTTCAACTGTGCTTAGACTTAGAAAATTGTGCTGTAAGTGTTTTTTTTATGAATGCTTTTCTTGCATAATGAGGTTGGACTCAACCAAAGATTTAAAGGCGATTATAAAGAAAATAAATACACAATGGAGATCTTTTAACCAGTCAGAAACATTTGGTATTTTTGTGTTTCCATGGCACAGAATAGTCAGCCTTTTATTGTGACTGTTTGATATTGAATTTAACACTTCTTTGAAACACTGATTTGGCTTCTGTAAAAGAAGAAGAAGGTGTTGACATAAGGGACAAAGACTGGCTTCATTTTCTTTCTCATTTTCTCAAATTTAATTAAAATTGGAAAAAGGCAGTATTCATCATCATATTCATTGTGCACAGACCCGGGTGATCCTGCTGAACTGGTGTGCCTGGTTCCTGCGCATGAAGCGTCCAGGTGAGGCGCGAGTGCGTTCAGCCTGTCACAACAGGGCTCCACGCAGCAGCCTGACCAGCATGGACCTCAACGCTAGCACCTCAGCCTCCCAGTCCGCCAATGGGAACATGCTCTACGTTGGTATCCGTGGTCTGGAGAACATTCACTACTCTCCAGCAGCCATCTCTCCTGACTCTGGGGTCCTCTGTGGGCGGCTGATTGGGCGAGCTGGTGAGGACGAGATGCTCCTTCCTACAGGTCAGAGCTCCACAGTGGGCAGCGTGGAACCAGAGCTAGCCAAGATCCTGGATGAGGTGCGCTATATTGCCAGACGCTTTCGTGACCAAGACGAGGATGAGTCATTGTGCAATGAGTGGAAATTTGCTGCATCTGTTATTGACAGGCTTTGCCTCATGGCTTTTTCACTCTTCACTATCCTCTGTACAATTGGGATCCTCATGTCAGCACCAAACTTTGTAGAGGCCATTTCCAAAGACTTTTTCACTTGAGACATCAGATTATCAGAATATGATGCTTCAACAAAAATAAAAACCTATACTAATATGTTAACTTATCACAAATTAACCACTGTAATTTGGATACAAATAAATTTACTACATAATGTGAGACTACCTAAATGAATGGGAACTTCAGACACAAAATTAGCAGTTGCATTATTGTAATCCATTACAAAATAATCGATAAATGAAATCAATAAGCTGTGGTTTGTTATGTGATGTCACCTGTATATTACTGTCAATATACAATCTGTTAGTTCCTGACTAAAATATATTCCATATACAAAACACAAGTGCTACACAATCTTGTATATAAATATAAATGTATTACTACATGAATACTCATGCATCTGTGTAGTGTTGTAAATTATGCTCCTATAAACTATATTGTTTATAAAAACCCTTCAATTTACCAATGCTCTTACTTATTATTATTGTTTCCTACTTATTTTCAGCTTAATGTTTTGTGACCATTTAAAAGTTACTGTGAGATCAAAATGTCAGCTTTCTTTTTTGTAAGTACATTTTAATTTATTAGATTTTTCTCCCTGTGTGGTAAACATATGAACAGTGAAATTTACTGTAGGAAATAAATGTATTTTTCTTATTTGAAAATGAGAACATTCTTTCAAAACTGTGTTTTGTCTGACAACACAAGCATACTGCTGCTTGCCCACATTTACCTACTGTAAGTGACATCAGCCATTTTCTGTATTTCAGTACATCAAAGTGAAACGTAACAGTCTGATACACAGTTTTCAGTTTTCACACTCAGCTATCAAACTACTCTGGGTAGGTAAGACTCAAAAGTTCCAGCCTCACACAATTACAATAAACGTAATGGATTATCAGTAGGGCTACAGCTAATTTTACAAAATGAACAAAAGAAATTTGTTACACAAGAAAGTCGATTTCTTTTATAAATACTGCTCACATAATACATACAGGTCCTTCTAAAAAAAATTAGCATATTGTGATAAAGTTCATTATTTTCGGTAAGGGCCTTTCATTGTTTTAATATTGATGATTGTGGCATACAGCTCATGAAAACCAAAAATTCCTGTCTCAAAAAATT
>JAUMTR010000017.1:12926555-12938286 GCA_032270685.1 Microctenopoma stevenorrisi
GAGCTGTATGCTACAATCATCAATATTAAAACAATGAAAGGCCCTGAACTACTTCAGTTGTGTGTAATGAATCTAAATTATATGACAGTCTAATGTTTATCAGTAAATTACAGAAAATAATGAACTTTATTACAATATGATAATTCTTTGAGAAGGACCTGTATAGTTGACAGCAAGACAGGGCTTCATGTGAGAATTCAGTTTTTTTCAACACTACAACTATAAGCGTCTCCATTTCGCTGTTGTACACAACTGCCACCTAGTGACCAAATGTCGCAGGTACGCACAATAAGCATGTGGCTGGAGGAGTACAGTGTTACTTTAGTAGCTGTAAGATGTGGTTTCGTAGAAATATAATTGAATCTGCGAGGAAACAGAAGATGAGCATCCAACAGAAGTGTCTTGTTCTGAAAGGAGGTCTCACACGGATCGAAATAATCCTAAGAGATTTCTAAACTGTATGTACCTTTAGACTTTCACATAAGAGTCCTGACAGAAATGCATGTGTACACACATACAAAGACAGTAAAGCAACGTTATAAAATAAAATTGGAACTGGAGCAACTCTGATAATTGTCATTGTCGAGGGGAACCTTAATCCATAGCAAGCGTTTCTGTTCTGCCCGGACGCTGAACCTACGTGCACCATTGTTATTCCGCCGACTGGGAACACATCCGCGTTACGTGATAAGTTTGGTTTTGACACGACACCGGTGCTGTTGGTTTGAGCTCGTCGCCTGGAGTGTAAAGCTCATAAAATGTCAGACGCTTTGTTGCAGTGGTGTGTGGACCAGCTACACCACAAGTTTGGGTTGGAGGCATGTGAAGACATCGTCAAGTAAGAAATGTCCACGCTAGTAAAATCTGGCATGCTCTGTGCCACCAAGCTATCTGACGTTGACGTGAACCACTTTAGTAGGGAGGTGGTGGACCGAGTTTAAGAATAACGTGAAATTAAAATGTCAATGTGTCACAATACCTTCAGACTTCCTTTGTCTGTGATAAATTTACAGCTTTCTGTTGTGTTACATCTAGTTACTACTGTAACAGTAATAACTGTCGACAGTTTGACAGGTGTATTAGTATTTACACAATGTACTAAAAGCTTTTTTCTCTTTCTAATTTATCCTCTCAGCAAATGTTTCAGTGGTCCGTTGAATTTAGCGATTTATTCGAGACGTAATGCAGGATGTCAACTCATTATGTCACACTGAGAGAGAGATGGCATTTTTATTGACAACCATTATAGTTCTCAAAGTGTTTTGCTATTCTAAGTAAGGGGTGTAAGATTTAAAGAAAGGCTCTCTACTACTGGAGACAAAGTTAAATCTGCTTATTGTCTAGTATAGTATACTGAGGCAATTGTGAGCGAGTCTGTGTCAATGCTTTCAACAAAGGCAATGTTGAAAACCACCCATCAAATAAGTGAAATGAAAAATATACAAATAAATACATACAAGTAAAGTTTTATGTAAGTAAGTTTATGTGTCATTCTGCTCTCTAGATACATTCTATCTATTGAAAAAGCTGAAGAGATTGAGGAGTATGTGGGAGATCTCCTGCAGGGCACAGACGGGCGAAAACGGCATTTTATAGATGAGCTCCTCAGAAGATGGAAGAAGACTCAAACACAAGCTACAGACTCTACAAATCTTTTTCTTCTCACGGAATCTGTTCCACTAACGGGTAGGTAAATAAATAAACGTTGCCTCCTATTGGCTCTGTTCTGGTAGCTCAATGGGTTTAGCGTTAGACTGGGATGCAGAAGGTCGCGGGTTCAAAACCCTGTCTGACTTCTAGTCCATCCACTGCCAGATGTGTCCTTGAGCCAGACACCCAGCGCTAGCTCACTGTAAGTGGCTTTAAATAAAAGCATCTGCCAAGCAAAGTATTAATTGTGGGCTTCTGAAAGATATGTTCCTCTAAGCAAACTAAAACCATGCCATGGAGCTACTATTTATGGTACTTTGGCACATCTAAACATTGTGAATAAAATAAAACATCCAAACGATCAAATCCTTTCTTTGCTGTCCACAACATAGGCCTCAAAATAAAGATAAATAATAACTAAGATAGTGACTTTTGATTGAGCTGTTCACGATATGTGATTAAATTTGATCTGCTTTCTTAGACTCACAAGATTTAATCAAAGATACCCAGAAGAAATCTAAACGCAAGGGTCGTAACAAACAGGAGGTGATGACTGTGGACCAAACAGTAGCTGAACCAGAGGCGGTCAAAACCCCCATTGATCAGATAAGGGTGAGGGTGCATTATCCTACTTCATGAAGTTCTAATTATCACATAACATATGAAGATATGTTCCATTTTCTTTGTTGCCCTAATTGGTATAAAATATATTTTGTTGTTCTGTTCCACATATACTACTTTTTCTCAGGCCCAAGAAAACAGCAGCACTTCTTCAACAAAGAAGAAAAGTAAGTTTATCAGGCTGTATGCTAAAGAGGGCCAGGATAGGCTGGCTGTCCTACTTCCAGGCCAGCATGCCTGTGAGTGTCTCGCCCAAAAGCACAAGCTCATCAACAACTGCCTCAGCTGTGGTCGCATTGTATGTGAGCAAGAGGGCTCTGGACCCTGCCTCTTCTGTGGAAGCCTGGTACACAAGTCTTTTAAATCCTTTATTTCCAACGTTATATTTCAGTCTCTTTTTTCCATTGTTTAGTCTTTTTTCTTTCTTCCATTTTTTTTGATGCAGGTCTGCACAAAAGAGGAGCAGGAAATTCTGCAGCGAGACTCCAACAAAAGCCAGAAACTAAGAAAGAAGCTTATGGGGGGTGAGAGTCAAAACCAGTCAAAATTATTAAATACTAAAATTTGTTTTTAAAAAATGTGTGTGATTGTTGTGCCTTTATCGTGGTGACAGACTGTGGTGAAAGAGATCTTTCACACCAAGAGGCCAGGGTGAAGGCTGGCTTGGACCAGGCCATCCAACACAAAGAGAAGCTACTGGAGTATGACAGAAATAGGTATGATAAAGTTACAAGAATAAAATAAGCCTACTCTTAACACTTAAACTGGTCATTTTCAGTACTGTTGAAGGCAAACATGAAATGCTAAAATGTACGCACTTATTTGCTGTCACACTTAATTTCCAGTGTAAGGAGAACACAGGTTCTGGATGATGAGTCAGATTATTTTGCCACTGAATCCAATCAGTGGTTGTCACCCGGTGAGCGAGAAAAGTTAAGGAAAAAGGAAGAAGAGCTTAGAGAACTTCGCCATGCCTCGCGCAAGGACAGGAAGATCACGTTGGATTTTGCTGGTAGACAAGTGCTGGATGAAGGATACGACCTCAAAGAGTACTATGACAAGTAAGATGATGAAAAAAAGGCTGCTAGTATAGATGTGAGATATATAGTCTGCTTTTAAATCATTTGTAATAATTTGCAGGTTGGATCAGACCCTCAAGGTCATGAACAGTGATTCTACGTCAAAATCACCAGTTTATTCTGAAAGAAAAGGTGGAAGACAAGGCCTGAGAGAGTTGGTCAACCCAAACATAATGCAGTCTGCACCAGAGGCAGGTTATTCTTTCGTATACACCGATTTTCAGCACTGTGCTTTTCTTTCTTAGTTGGTGCATACCATTCGAAAACTCAATTGCAACATCAGTAAAACTGAATTACTGAATTGCCCTGGCTGGTATGGCTGACGGCTGTTTCTCCCATCTGTAGTGGGTGGATGTTCAAGGCAGTGAAAACTACAGGAGGAAAATGGAACACAAGAAGAGTGTGACGGAGGACAAATGTTCAGAACGCAACAGGTTGAGACTCCAAGATAAAGAGCTGCAAGAAATGTCTGATGGAGGCTGGTGCCTCAGCATGCACCAACCATGGGCTTCGCTGCTTGTCAAAGGCATCAAGAGGTAAGGAGTAAACAAAATCACATATGTGTGTCAAAAGATGAATAAATGTATGTTTTAAAACTGTTGTTCTCAGGTTTTTATTGACTGACTTTAGTTTGAACCTGTACAGATGGTGCTAAGCAGATAGCAAAACAATGGGTCGATTCACAGCACTTCTGTGAAAGTAGAGATAACTTTGCATTTTGCTTGCATGTAGGGTAGAGGGACGCACTTGGTACACGTCACACCGGGGTCGTCTCTGGATTGCAGCTGCAGCCAAGAAGCCCAGCCCTCAGGAGATTGCCGAGGTGGAATCGATGTATCGCCACATCTACAAGAAAGGTAAACACACTGAAAACCACTCGCACAGACAGAGAAATTCATTTAGTTTTGCACATTGGTGAATGTTTGATTGCTTTTATTTTTGTGCACAGAGCCCCGGTTTCCTACAGACTACCCCACTGGCTGTTTGTTGGGCTGTGTAAACGTGAATGAATGCCTCTCTCAGGAGCAGTTCAGAGAACAGGTGAGTAAAGTACACTGGTTACTAGTAAACCAGTTTGATGCCAGTGATACATTTCAAATGACAAAAACACCAAGGAAATAGAATATTCTAATTTAGTCCCAGCTTGTCATTTAGTATCTTAAACAGACACAGATCAGGGGAAAGGACGAGAGCAAGAATATAAGTTTGAAATATAGTCATGCAAAAACCACCATGATGTTCTTTTGTTACCACATGTGACTGATTTTTTTTAATCTTGATTTCTTGTCGGTGATATCCAGTTGTGTGTGTGTGTGTGTGTGTGTGTGTGTGATTTTCTTTTGACTGTTTGCAGTCCACAAACTCACATTTGTCCACAGTTTCTGTTTTTGTTATTAAGATTCAATTTAAAGTCAGACATCAGAGTCATTAACATAATTTCTTGGAACATTAATGCCTAAGCAAAGACACAGATTGTTTGCACAACATTTAGCACTTACACCATCCAGTCACACGGGGTATGGGACAAAAAACGCATACATCACATTTAGAATCACAAAATTGTATTTATTATTCTTCAGGCTAAGCACACAGTTATGAATATAACATATAGTGAACATGATGGTGAATGACTGTTTAATGGTTGCTTCCAAAAGTTATCATTTGACAGTTTTATGTTGATGTTCATAATGGTTTCCACAACCTTACTGTATATTACAGAGTAATACTGTGTAGTGCTGAGTTTAGTGTACTTTGCATGTACTGTGTAAAATTACTGCAATGTCATCTCTTACCAGAAGAGGTCACATTGTCACTAGCAACTCACAGCCAGCTTAAAATATTTCCCACTAGAGGCAGTATGCATCACAGATCACAGCCCTCATTACACCAGGTACCTCCCAGCAAAATAAATGTTGATGGAAACACATTACATTGGCAGCAGCTTGTCTGTATGTGGGGCTTAAGACATGCTTTCTGTGAATTTTAGGCTTTAGCATCCTACATGACCACTTAATGTGGAACCCACCCTTAACCGAGATGTTATAAGGATTCTGGATATGTGATGTGGTTAGGCTTAGGGCTGCTCCATTGGCACTGTGGGCAGTGCTGTGGATTTGGACTCTTTAAGTGTTTACTTGAGCTCTTATACCCAAATTGCTGAAATTAATTGCAGTTTTCAGTATAAACTAGAAAATACACCCTAAAGTGATTGAGCATGTGTGTGTGTACAGAATCTTGCTGTCAGTCAACACAACTTAATTAATTTGACTTAACTTGACTGTTTCACCTCTGGCTTTCGGAGAGACTGCTGTCTGAGCGCCACTGGTCTCATCCTTTTATAATATATTATATGAGCTGAGTACTTGATTAATTGGTCAATTAACAGAAAATAAATTGCTAAGTATTATGTTAACCTGCCCTTTGTTAAATAATTTTAAGCAAAAATAGCAGGCGTTCACTGCTTTCTGTGTATTATTCAGATGAGATCATTCTTGGCCTCCTTAGCCGTCTTTTAGACTGCAGCAAAAAATTAAAAACATTATTGTAGTATATTTAATATTATGTTGGAGATGTTCTAGTTTGTAAACTATTGTTTCCATTAATAGAGGGAATATTCTGCCGTCATTATCATAGACTTAATTTCAGACTTATTGATAATGCAGCTGTGAACGTAGTTAGCTGATTTGTAGATGTTGGTGAAATGAAAAGTTTAAGATGTATGATAAATGTTTTTTTTTAAAGTACTTAATTAGATTTACCATAACAGTCAGAGTAAAGTCTTGAAACAAATGTACACCCTCAGGCGCTGAAATGTCAGACACATGAGATAGTCTGCACGGACGCTTAATATATTGAGCAATGTGTAAAATGCTACACGTTGCACAAACATGCCCTTAACCTGCAAAGCTACAACCATCATACACATGCACCCACATGCACACATTGCATCTTCGATGAGATGCTGCTCCATCAAAAAGATGCTGCACACACGCGGTTTAACCTATGTCTCCCTCTGACAAATCAATAGTTGTCCTACTGCTGAGAAGCTCTGTTTTAAAGTAAAAAAATCAACTTCTAAATGTGTGCTGCTACATGTTTTGCATTCTGACTGCTGGGACCTGTAAATCTCAGGGCTTTCCCCTTTTGTACTCTGTCCTCATTCTCTCCTCTACCACTCATTCCACCCAGGGCTGTAAAATCATGTTTGCAGGCAGTGTGACTGCCCTTTCATCCTGTGAAAGGGTGTGTATGTGTCTGTGTCTGTGTCTGTGTGTGTCCACTTGCACAGAGCAGCCATAAATAACACCCCCACCCCACACAAGGCCCCTTAGAAAAAAAAAAGGCAGATGTAGAAAGTAGTGAAGCAAGCAGAGAAGAACAACAGTACGGAAAGCTTAATTGTGGTGCAAAATGGGTTTGTTACTGCTTATTTCATGCACTATTTTAGGAGAGGTAAAGACTATTTGCTGTAGTATGTCGTACTTCAGAGTTGCTTCCTTTCATGTGAGAAAAATAGCACGTGGTGTGCTAATGCATAGTAGCACACAGCTGAGATGCTGGGCTGGGCGAGTGTGTGAGGTGTAGGATTTACTGTTCTGTGCTGGCAGCTGTGGGTGGTTAAAGAAAAGGGCTGCGGGGGTGAAGGACACTACGCCATTATTCTTCAGAGTCTTCTAAATTTGCCTCTAGTGAGTTATGAAATATTTTGGGAAGGTGGAATGTGTGTAGATCAGGAACATATGAAGGGAACACTGTGAACACGAAACTGTTGTAAATGTAAATACGGTGTTACAGCAGTCATTTTGCTGTTGGTGTGTGATTGTACAAGGCAGCAACAAAAACCTAATAACCTGGTAACAGACAGTGCAGAAAGACCACCCCAGGCAGAGCAGGATTTCCATCTGCTTGACTTGGACCAATTCTTTCCCCCATTAGAAACTGACTGGTGTATTGATCCACTCTCCCCATAATCTGTCACTCCTCCCAACTTGCCTGCCCCCTTTACTATTGATAATTGGCCAGCCATTATGATCTGTGTTCTGTCTCCTACCCCCAGTGCTCACTCAGCACTGAGTAGAGATGTACGCCTGACCTTGCTACTGCAGAGGGCACAGAAGGGGGTGGGGAATAGAAAAATAGATGCGACGTTAGAATCTCTTGCTGAGGCGGCTATGAGATAATTAAATACTATGAGTGGAGAGCTTTGTCCAAACTAAACACAACAAACGATGGTTTACTTCATACATCCTAAAGACACTCAAATGTGCAACATTTTAAAATTACAGAGAAGGCAGCATTAATTTGTTTTGTGTACGGCACTTTTCTACACGTGCACAGACCCAGTCTCCAGGCTCCAGATTGGTTCACAGCTTAGGCAAAGGCACATCACACCCCATACAGTGCTTGAATAACACCATCAATTTACTCCTGCGGTGCAACAATTGATTGGATCAATCCACACTCTTAATAAGGGTCTGATTTCTAACTCTGTTCCAAAGACCATATCACCAGCTGTAGAGATGCATGTCTTTGTGAGTACGAGTCAAAAAGAGCTAATCTTTTGGACAGGCGTGTCGTGAGCAAAACAAGTGACTGTTCAGGGCTGTGTTGATTCACATACAATGACTAAGAGGGAATTAAGGCTGTGCGTGTGTGTGCGTGTGTGTGCGTGTGTGTGCGTGTGCGTGTGTGTGCGTGTGTGTTTGTGTACACAGTAGTACATTATCTAATCCAAGGACCCTTCAATTTTTTGGTGATGAAATGTTAAATAGTAATTCAACCCAAACATTTTATTTGCAGATGTTTTTGAACAGTAACACTTGTATAGTCGTATATATCTACAGTCTATATGTATATATAGAATTTTTTTTTATTATTATTATTCATTAAATGTTTCCGTACTTGTCAATAATCAGAGCAGAATACCATACAAAACCAAGCACCGTGATACTGTACACTGGAAGTAACAGTGATGTTATTAATGAATGCTCTTAGTATGACAATAGTACTAATATTAATTGACACTTTATTGATCCCCTTGGGGTAATTCTTTGTGGACCCCAAAGATCCAGGTCTTGTCCAGGGACACTTTAACTTGTGGCCAGGAATCGGGGGGGGGAACCAAACCCTGGGGTTTATAGACAATAAACAATTGCAGACTACCCTACCTACTGCGCGCCCGGTCACCCCTGTTGTGACAAGGTATACCATTTGTGTAAAACCCAAGACATTCACTGTCCTGCATGAGCAAAACATTTTAACTGCACAAGTTATCGTAGTACTGTAGAATATACAATAATGTAATAAGCTGTATATACTTCATAGTATTTATACAGTTTATTAATATATAATATTTAGGTTTTTTCACACTCTTGTTAGTTTGTGTATCTTCTTAATGCAATACTGTTTTAAGAGCTGTTTGATGATGTTAATAATAATAATAATGACATACAGTATTGATTCAAATTGTTGTTAGGCAGCTGCCAAGGAGTAGATGTCAGTTTTGGTGTCTTGACATGTAGCTCGGAGGAATCAGGTATTGAACCGTTGACCTTGGCGCGCATGGACAGCTGCCCTACAAAGTGAGCTGCTGCCACCCCTGCATAGATAAAACTATTATCTGTGTATATGTTAGAGCTTTGGAATGCTCTGCAGTAATTAGCATATTGTATAATGTGTGTGGTAGGAGGGATCCAAACTAGAGGAATGGCAATAGATGAGATGATGAGAAATTATGTATCTATGTTGTTTTAGTTCAATAATACTAACAAGGCAGCCATTAGTTAGCATTGGCCTCTTAACATCCAGTTGTTAAATGTATCTTTGTTTTATCGCCATCCACTTGTTCCTCATTGTTCTTTCAGTGTATATATTTATTCACACGGTGGCACAATGTACTGTACAGTAGATATGTGCACACCAGCAAGTCAGATAACTGAAACCAGAGGCTCAGACCACATCACATAGTTGCAAGCTGAGCCACTTATCTTTTTCTGTGGAATTCCATTTGTGCAAGCTCTCCCTCTGACCTCCAGAGTGGAGCTCCCGTGCTTGTTAGGCCGGCTGGAAGCTCGGACTGATGCATGTGTTTCCTTGTGTGGTAATGTGATATTTATATTCTAAAAGCCTTCCTGCCAGCATGCCACACACGCACAGTCCCACTCTCTCGCTCACAGAATATATTGGATGCACGCCAAAGGAAGGGAAGTCAGGCAACTCTTTTTCTTTTTTTTCCCCCATTTTTTCTCTGTAACATTGAGTGAATCCATAGCTGTGACTGCTTCCCTCTCTTCCTGCTCCCCCTCCCCCTCCATCATTCCATCTCCATATATTCCCCACTTTCTCTCTGACAGTATGTTTTACAAGTCAGTGCTGCGAAGTTGTATGCGGTCACGGAGAATTCAGTTTCTGCTCGGTGAGCAGACCTGCACGCTTAGGTGCAGCTGTTCTTCTTTTTTCTCGTAGCTTCTCTGTATCTCTCTCTCTGCTCAACGCAGAGTCGCACACTAACACACTGACATTCCTCGCTCTTCCTCGCTTTTCCTTGCTGGGCAGTTTGCCATGGCAGGGAGGTCAGACGTCATGTGACTCTGCAGTGGTGTGTAGAAAGCATTCAGCCCAGTTCCCCAGGCACTGGATGACAACCAACCAAACCTCAGTCACAGGTTTTCAACAGCATGAAAAATACATACAACCATCTGCCAGGCTTGAAATGGCCTGCTACACTGTGTAGAATTTCACGGCTTTCCTCAGACCACTTCATTGAATGTCACACGGATTCTGCTGTTAGGGAAGCTGACAGCTTCCATATCATTATCTCTACTCCATTTTGTGCTGCTCACTTGATAGAACGTGTTTCTCTGTCTTTTTTTGCTGATCACAGGAACTTGGAAAAACAATAAAGGCGACATTTCACTCGCTTCTCTTCTGATGGTCTGAAAGACAGCACTGTTGATGAAAATAAGTTACGATCAAAGAGAGGCATGTGAATACCGGGTGTTTGAAGTGGTCAACTGAATCTAAACGGATTCAAGTGCTTTCTTTAAAAACTATGCTGTGCTTGTTTCTCATCTTATTTAGACCTTTTTCAATGAGGTGAATTCTTTTGTCTTTCAGCTGAAATTAGCTAAAGTCATCAATCACTAGTTAGGTGCAAAAAAAAGCAAAACCCGCAGGGAATTCATAATATTGAGTTGACTAGTCTTACTGACTAACTGTAAAAAAGACATGAGGACAAAAGTACCGTAACCACAATTATTCAATACTAGTGATGTTTCTTCTTTTTTAGGTAAAAACATATCTTTTCCCATATCATGTTCATGCATTCCTAGTTAGCTGCATAAGCGGCTTTTAGACGTGCACTGGAACCCTGAACATATTTAGACATAACCCTGGTGAGCTGCGTGTAAGAAAGCCAAGGTCTGTCAGACGGCCCAGTAATGTCTGGGCGATGTCAGAATGTGACAGATTTTTACACAAAATGACGTTTTCCTAAACTATTAAAATTTTCCCCATAAATAAGATACTAAGTCAATAGTGTAGAATTTTTACCGACCAAACGTTAACAGCCTGGGATGCTGTTTCTGTTCTGGAGTAGTTATGTTTGGAATTCTGACAGTATTGCTCTGCATCCCAGCAGGTCCCAGCATATGTAACTGAACAGCCTTTTTGATTTTTAGTCTATGGAGCAGTCTGGTTCTCAGTTTGTGATCTCTCTGAAATAATAGCCCCAACTGTGTTAAACAATGTTTGCATAAACAAGACCTCTGTAGATTTTACTGTTGTGATCTATTTAGTGCTTTGCCAGGGGCAAACTCTACCCCCCATAACAGGCTTTAATGAAGCATAGAATCATTATGCTTGACATTTATCTCCCATCCCTACATCTGTTGTTTGTCATTGATTCCCCAAAATGGCTCCTCATGGGCGTCTGTGCCAGTTTTCTGTTTTGGAATGAGAAAATGAATAAAGGTTTAGTGGCACACTTAGTAAGTACTTTGCACAAAATGAACTACCACGTTTCCCCCTCATGGTATTACCTGCAAAATATCTCATTTGAATCATTATCCTTGATGTCCTTTGCCATGTAAGTGTAAGAACGGGCATTACTTCACGGATCTAGCAGATTTTCTGTGTTTTTTGCCAACATTCCCCAGGCATGCCTATGCAGTTTCTTCAGTGTCATACATGCCTGTTTGTGTTCATTTGAGAAGAGATCTTTATCCAGCCAGTCCTGACCCAGCAGCAGTATAACCACAAGTATCCCTGCTAGAGAGGGAGAGTGCCACTCTCTGCGACTGCAGGGTGAGAGATTACAAACTCAATTGTACTCTGCTAGATGACATGTCTGCTCAGCAACTTCCTGCTAGCGACATCTGAGG
>JAUMTR010000017.1:12938301-12956370 GCA_032270685.1 Microctenopoma stevenorrisi
GAAAGAGAAGGAGGTGAGGGAGGCAATCTATGCTCTCAGTGCCATTAATCTTTCTCTCTTTTTGTGTAGAAAACTAGGAAAATATTTAGCTTCCATTTGCCCTTCAAGCCACAGAGTCGGATACATTTGCAGTATACAAGAAAGAACATTTTAAAAAGAACAACACAATACAAGCTGCATATTATGTCTGCACATTGTTTTCTGATGTAACATGGCTTTTAGTTAAGGTTGGACTCTTAGTAACCCGCTCTCCGTTTAGTAATCCGCTCTCTGTTTAGTAACCCGCTTTCCGGATTTAGTAATTCGCTCTCTGTTTAGTAATCCGCTCTCTGTTTAGTAACCCGCTTTCCGGATTTAGTAATTCGCTCTCTGTTTAGTAACCCGCTCTTTCAATTTAGTAACCTGCTCTCTCGATTTAGTAACCTGCTCTCTTGATTTAGTAACCTGCTCTCTCGATTTAGTAACCCGCTCTCTGTTTAGTAACCTGCTCTCTTGATTTAGTAACCTGCTCTCTTGATTTAGTAACCCGCTCTCTCGATTTAGTAATCTGCTCTCTGTTTAGTAATCCGCTCTCTGTTTAGTAACCTGCTCTCTTGATTTAGTAACCTGCTCTTTCAATTTAGTAACCTGCTCTCTGTTTAGTAACCTGCTCTCTTGATTTAGTAACCTGCTCTTTCGATTTAGTAACCTGCTCTTTCAATTTAGTAACCTGCTCTCTCGACTTAGTAACCCGCTTTCCGGATTTAGTAATCCGCTCTCTGTTTAGTAACCCGCTCTCTGTTTAGTAACCCGCTTTCCGGATTTAGTAATCCGCTCTCTGTTTAGTAACCCGCTTTCCGGATTTAGTAATCCGCTCTCTGTTTAGTAATCCGCTCTCTCAATTTAGTAACCTGCTCTCTCGATTTAGTAACCCGCTCTTTGTTTAGTAACCCGCTCTTTGTTTAGTAACCCGCTCTCTTGATTTAGTAACCCGCTCTCTCGATTTAGTAACCCTCTCTTGATTTAGTAACCCGCTCTCTTGATTTAGTAATCCGCTCTCTGTTTAGTAACCCGCTCTCTGTTTAGTAACCTGCTCTCTCGATTTAGTAACCCGTGCTCTTCGTTTAGTAACCCGCTCTCTGTTTAGTAACCTGCTCTCTCGATTTAGTAACCCGTGCTCTCCGTTTAGTAACCTGCTCTCTCGATTTAGTAACCCGTGCTCTTCGTTTAGTAACCTGCTCTCTGTTTAGTAACCCGCTCTGTTTAGTAACCCGCTCTCTGTTTAGTAATCCGCTCTCTCGATTTAGTAACCCGTGCTCTCCGTTTATTAACCCGCTCCTTTTGTTTAGTAACCCCAACTATGTAGTCTGCGAATTAAATTTCAGAACTCTAATGCTGCTAAGTGTCAGCGAGGAAAACCATATTCATGTCTGCAGTGAGCCATGTCAGAGATTTGACATTAAAGCAAAGACATTGCTATTGTGAAAGCTATTGAGCTATAATGTAAATAATGTAAAGTATTGCTGCAGTACAAGAACAAGAACCAACTATATTGTCACTGATTTCTGCAGTGACAATATAGTGACAGACTGATTTCGTTCTCTGCATTTAACCCATCCCCCCTTGGGGGGAGCAGTGAGCAGCCACAGGCGGCGCTCTGGGAGCTAGTGCTCGCTCAGGGATACAACTGGTATGGGGGAGGGGCTGGGTGCCGCAGCTGGAAATCAATCCTGCTATTCCTGCATCCCAGTAGGTTGTAGAATTATTTCCTGTTAGTTTGTAGACGACATTCTGTTATTTTTGTTGGTTTCAACAGTGGTAACTTTATAAATTATTCATCATTATTAATTGTCCCCACACAGATCCAGCATTGGTCAGAATGTTACAGTAATTTTTTTTATGGACCTTTCCACACACTATGCTCATGTGCTGCATCATCGATGTCTGAATATTTAAATAATCACATAACTGCTGCAAAACTACACCAACACATTTCATGACAGAGGGAAGTTGTGAAAGTACGGATGTTTTTTGTGTGTCTTGCGAAATAAAAGTTTTGCTACGAGATATGATGATAATAATAATGATCTACTTTATTCTTCCCTTTGGGTAAGTTGTTGTTGAACAGCTGCAAGACTGTACATGTCAGCACCACTAAGGCACTTGGAGTCAAATGGCTCATTGTAGACTACTGCTCTACCCACTAAGCTGCTGCCTCAAGCCAAGAAATTTGCCAAGAAATTAACGATTTCTTTAAAAAGGTATACAATAGACATATCTCCAGAGACGTGCTGCAACTGGATCCAGTTAGAGCAGAGTACGCAGTGGGAGGCTCAGGGATCCTGAAGGAGAATGATTTTCATGTTAGAAATAGTAAAAAGTCAGCCAGCAACAGTTTTTCAACCCACTCTCTGCCCTTATACCAGGTGAGACAGCTATCTACAGCTGAATTTGACTGGATCGCTTGCCAGCTAGAAATGACAAGCTTCTATTTGTTTTTCCTATTGTTTGAAACCATTACTATAAATTTCAAGTGGGACGCCGTCTATGTTGTGTGCAAGAATGGAAAGCTTGATAAGTATAGTAGACACAGTTGTAATTAAGAAATGGGGGAGGGGGCATAGGAACCAGTCAGTTAACTTAGTCCATTCCACTGAATGGCTTCATTGTTTGGATCCAAATATATCTGTGAAGGCATATAATTATATATAATTCAGGTCAGTGTTGTATGTATAAATTGGAAAAAAAAGAGCTCTTATGTTTAACAGTTCACTGTTATCACTTTAAGAATCGCTTCATCTTTTGTTAGCCTTGGTACTAATCCATGGGTTGGAAGAACTTTAAACCTGCCTTTGATAAAAATCAGGTGACAGCCTTCCTTCTGTTCTCAAACTGTCCTCATTGCCAGCCTTCAGAGAAGTAGGGAAAGAGACAGTTATTTCCCACAGAGGCTGAGTGAACACAGATGGGAGGGCTGTATCCCAGCATCAGAATATCAAAGCAAATATTCACCTTAAGAGACGGACATGTTCATAAACTCCCCAGTCCTTCTCAATTTCCACATTATGAAATCAAATGCCCACTGTGAAGAGGTTTGTTACCTTTCCTAAAATACGAGCCTTTCTGCTGACAGCACCTGAGTTAAGGAGGGCTGGATTTGTGGTACCGATAAAAGGAGATTGTGGTGGAAAATAAGAAGTTTTAATGCCCTAGATTCCCTGGAATTTGTCTTTGAAGTTGAGGTTTGAAAGCGGACATGGTAATTGTCTCCAGGGGTTCTTGCTGTGTGTTTCAGTGTGTGTGCTGTAAAGGAAGTAGGCTAAGTGGTAGGGTTTGCCCGTGTGATTTTCTATAAGTGCAGTTGTCTTCAACTCAAATATAATAATAGCCACTTATTTTTTTCACACTTGAAATGTTTATTAAATGCCCTGGATTACTGGATTGTTTCTCAATTTGCAGGCGTTTTATTCTGAAATGACTATTGCCACTACACATCATTAATCCTGTAAAGTTTTTTTGTTATGTCAGCATCAGACAGAAACTCAACTGTGAGTACAAGAGAGAAGCCTTCCCACTCGGAAAGTTCCAGCAGTTAGCTTGTTGAATATAAAAAGCTGTGACTGTTGTGAGGCCGTCCTGTTTTCTTCTTGCCTGAGGGCCACCGCAGGAGATGAACTCATAAACATGGCTGGGAAAGTGGAACTTGGCTAAGTGAGGCAGGCTTTGTGTGTCTATCTCCAAAAACACATGACTTCACTACACCTGTCAGCACTAGTGCTAGCTAAATGTGTGGCGTACTCTTTAGCAACATTTTTTGCAGAGCGTAATGTTAAACTTATGAGTCGGGGGGGATAAAATACATTTTAGTACCTCTCTTTTCCAGGGAATTTTAATAATGTGATGGTGGGCTGGTGACAGCTTGAAGTCATTTACATCAAGACGGTAATGAAGCCACAAT
The DNA here is from genome assembly GCA_032270685.1 of Microctenopoma stevenorrisi. Taxonomy (NCBI): domain Eukaryota; kingdom Metazoa; phylum Chordata; class Actinopteri; order Anabantiformes; family Anabantidae; genus Microctenopoma; species Microctenopoma stevenorrisi. The sequence continues at coordinate 12,942,239 of JAUMTR010000017.1, forward strand.
TGCTGATGTGCAGAGTGGGTTCTCGAACTGAATGCCACCGTAGCAATGCACCAAGGTTTTCATAGTAACTTCTGGGTAATTCCCTTTTGCTTTAATATGATGGTCGCATTGCAGTGACGGTTTGATTAAAAAAGATATTCTGCAGTAATTTATTTCAGGTACAAATTTACATTTTTGACCTGAAAACAGTTCTAAAAATATGCTTTTACTTTATATACATGGGTTAATAATTGTAAATTCGTGGCCGTCTTATCTATTTGGGATAAATCTACAACACAATAAAGTATGAATACCTGAAGTATGAAACATTTTTGTAGTATGTCAGTTGACCTGGATGTGTTTTTTTTTTTTTTTTTTTTTTTTTTTAGTTAAGCAGACTGTCATAGCCACACTAATTGGAAAACCGTGTTCTTGTTGCTGAGTTTCTAATAATGAGACATGTCTCTTGTACTGTTGAGGATATTAATAATGTAAAGATTCATCAGCCAGTGTTGAACAATACAATAACAAATGTTCAGTCTCCAACTTGACACCAATGGATTATGTAGGTGAAGTAAGTGTGCTAAAATTTTAATCATTGCTGTGCAACTGTGAGCTCCATGAAAGGGAGAAAGTGAGTTGCAATTGCTGCCTGATTAGTTAGGTTAGTATTGGTTTGAGTCTTTGACTCTGCACCAGCATCATCTAAAGCCTGTGTCCATACTGCCTGAGGGGAACATATTTGCACTGTTTGCTTCCAGTTTTAAAAGGGTTGTAAAAGATGTCTAAAATTTTGTTGGGCATGTCCTGGTATGTAGAGCTTAAAACAGGGTGTATGTTTATTAACTGCAGTTAGATTATTTTGGCTTGTAGTCAATAAAAGTGTAACTCCAATAATTACTCCTCATATATTTGTATTCTAAAGTATTTTGCCATTTATAGTAAAATAAAAAACATAGAATACTTTTTCAATACTTTTGTTTTTTTAATTGCATGCCTTCTTTAAGCAACAATCCTTCTTTTTTATAGTATTACTGAGTCATTATTTCAGTTGGGACCCTTTCTAGTTAGGATTGATTAATTGGTCTCTTAGTTTTCGTTAGTCTGCTCTATGGGCAGAGCTCAGTTACTTTCAGTGTTGATATGAATACAAAGCACTTTGTTTTGACTTAAAACAACTTGCTTGCATTTCTGTAACCTAATATACAAAGATTATGCCATGTCTATAAATGCAAATATCGGCTGATTGGTATAAAATATTACAAATTAAGAGTCATACATAGATATAAAAAAATACATACACGCAGAGTTAACCTTGTTTCCCACAACATAGCATGTATAACTGAGAAACAACTGAAACCAATTAATGCCACTGGCTACATTTCACGCATGGTGTAATCTGGCTGTTTGCCATACCCTAGTAGAGATCCTGTTTGTGTTAAGTTGTTTACATGAACCGTTGATGCCTGAGCCCTTCCACCCAAAGACAAAACGCTCAACCTGAATTCAAATCGCTACTCATGCACACACAAGACCGTTTTGGAAATAGAACTGCCATGGCATGTCTAGGTCATGGGAAATAGTATTGAGGAACAGACCTGTGCCAGTCTGCTGTTGGAAAGGCTTGCTAACCCTAACCCTACCCCTAACCCTAGTCTCAGTAAGATTTTTACATTAACATTAACTGATATCTTTATAAATGTTATGCCCCAAATACCATCTGTACAAGAAATCAAGTGATATGTGTTCAATGTCTTTACTCTTTTCTCTTTGAAACGGAGACTGTTTTCACTCAGTGCTTCATTCATTCTGATCAGCTCAAATTTGCCGCACTTTCATGTTTTCAGGCTGCTCTTAATGAAACTCAACACTTGCTGCATATATTTCACAGTAAATGTGACGTGAAAAGATTATTTCCCCTCAACCGCTGGAAGGCTTTTAATGTGAAACAGATGGAGTAAGTTTGTATTAACAGCAAACAGCAGATGGGAGTAAGTAAGAAAGCGGGGAGGAGTACTACTGGAATATATGAACTATTAGAAATAAAAGAGTGTCTTTAATAATAGCTTGTTTCAAATAAAGACCTCAGCCACCACTTGACACTTTACGGTGTAATGTTTACAGCTGCTGGGCCACAAATTGGCTATGTTCTGCTGCAACTGGAATATTTAATGGTGTAAACTAGATTTGGAGTTAATATTGGAGCCAGTGTTGTAAATTAAATACTCTTTTTAATGATACACATTTCATAGGCACGTCATAGAAGTCATACACGTATATAATGTGCATTTAGTGTGCATTGTCTGGCTGCTCTGTTCCTATTGTGCAATGATGGAAAAACAAATAATACACATGGTGCGTGCAAAAAGCTAAAAGGCAGTTACAGTACAAGTTTCCTGAGGGCAGCTACATTTATTAGAGGGTTCATGCATGCCAGAAAGTGGCTTTTGTTGTTTGCTGAATACAATAGATTAAAGAAACAATTGGCAAATGATTGCTGTTGCATACAGTTCCCAACAACACCCTTTAACCTCCTACATGTAGCCCATAGCGTAGAGACAACCCATCTGTTTCTCCACTCCCAGGGTGAAACCAGCCTTGACAGAATTGGCTAAGCAGCATTTTAGAAATGTCCTTTTGGGGAATACTATTGCTTTTGTGTAGTTCCCTGTCCATAAAAACTCTGCTTGCCTGTCTGTCTGTCCCTCATCATATACTGTTATTATCTGTTTTTCTTACTGAACTGTATTCCTCATTTTTACTCTCCAGTTCTCCCGCTCTCCCTCTTCCTTCATTCTATGCCTCCCTCCCCATTATTCCACCCTCCTCATTTTTAAAAGCCACATGCTCCCAGCCCGTCTGGCTTAGTTGCACCCTGCGAATGAAGGGCTTTTTATTGGGCTGAGATTGAGTGCAGCCAAGCAGGCCCTGGCTAGGGCTGAGGCTGGGGCCAGCTTCACAGTCCCCCAACCCCCCCCAACTGCACAGCCCACTCCACATGCCTGTTCTGGTCTGGCCCTGTCGCCCAGAAGGAGATTACTTGTCTCTGCTGCCCTTAATTGCAGACAGCAGCTGAAAAGAGCCAGAGAGAGAGACATTCTAGAGAGAGGAGAGGGAACAGTGTGGGCTTGTTGAGCTGTTACTTGACAAGCTTGGACTCAAAGGTTTGTGTTCCTGCTGTCAAATCCTGGCTCCGTATTAGCTGGTTTCATAAAGATGGATGTTGTTTTCATCAAATGCTGGTTGTAACTCATGATAGTTTGGACGGTACCAAGAATGATTAGTACAGTATGCGGAGCACAGATGATGTGGTAAAGAAAGACTCACGGAATATATTCTTCCATTCACGTTACTTTATCATAAGAATGTGTGGTAGGAGCAATAGAGCCTCTCTGTTCTTTCCCTACCCTTTAAGCTAAAGGCTTCCTTCCAGCTGCCTGTCCCTTTTTACTTTTTCCAGTGAACTTGTGAATTTCATGTTATTACAGTAGGTTATTGTTAAATCCCCTCTGGCTTGATCCCAGCAAATTAAATAGTGTGTAGTTTATTGAATTGAGAATTGTCTCTGAAGAAGCTGTGCGGCGGTATGAAATTTTCACCTCTTCCTTTTGCTGATTAGTATTTTGTATGTGGGTCTTTGTTCTTTTGGTTTGTTGTTTACAGCCCATTGCCTGTTTAACTCCCACTTCAGCAGATATAATCAAGGCATTGCATTAGATCTGACCTACAAATAAACAGATGCTTCATTTCAAAATGTTTAGGCATCACTGGTTTTGTGTTTTCTGGGTTAAACAATCAAGATGTACTACTGTTATTCATTGAGCTTTAGAGATGCCTGAGCTGGGTCTTTCCCAATGTCTGTGGTAAGCCCAATGTATAATGTAAGCTAACAGTATCAAACTGGCCATACATGTGTCAAAATGTTGTTAGTGTTCCTAGAACTATGCCAATTAACTGACTGAATTATGCATACTGCACAACCAGGAATTTGAAAATGGGAAATTGCCTCTGTGAAAACACAAGCCAGGCTGTATTTGTACATTGGAACTTGGGCAGTACAGTAGATTTGTTCTGTTGTGTTCAGCCAGAGCCAATGGTTGTTGAGGTTTCTGAGCAAGCAGAAGCTGTTGGATCTTTGACTCTCATTTGTCTAACTTCTAACTGTAAATAAATTTGCCTGGAGAACAGACTAGTGGCACCTAATTCACCCTGAGACACTTTACTGCACCTGCTATCACAGTCACTTTACATGCACACTCAGACCTCTCCTATGCAAAACACTTGGGTCCCACTACCCACAATGCCCTAGGGCTGTAACCCTGACCTTCCATCATACTGGGCTCTGATTACTCATAACTGAATTCAGTGTGACAGTCATTTTACTTGTAGTGGTTTCACATAAATCCACTTAACACTTTATTCATGCATCCACCACATGTACTTACTCAAAAAGCTCAACTTTTTTTGCATTTCTAAGCAGTTTCACTTTGACTACATTAGATTTCTTTTTTGGGAGGGATGAATATGGAGAGCTTAACAAACCTGCATGGCAAACAACCACAGTGTTTTGTGGCCTTTTGATTAACATGGGATGGAAACAATTAGGTGGAGGAGGTTGTGAGGCGAAGCAGCGCATTCAACGGCTTTAACTGTTAATAGGCTAATGGAGGATGAAAGAGCAGACAACTGGCGGGGTCTCACATGAGCGCACTTGAGGTCTGGCTGCAGCTATCCTTGTGTCTCTCGCTTAAACCTTGTATCTCTAGCAAGACCACCACCATTTTGTCTCCTCGAGTATCTGAGACAATACAGCCATCTTATTTCACTATAGCAGGGGTCCTCCGGTCCTATAGCAGGGCTACTATCCTGATTGTTTTCCAACCATCCCATCATTCACACCTTCTGATTGGCTGAACATACCTGAACCAGGTAATCAGTAGAGGGTAGGGCAGGGAACGCTGGAAAACAATCATGATAGTAGCACTCAAGGACCGGAGGTGGGCACCCGTGGACTATTGATTTTTATAGCAATCTCAAATGAGGCTGAACTATTTGTTTCCTGAAGTATCTTATAGTTTTTAACCTCTTAAGCACTAGACTTTTTTCTTATTTTCTACTTGCCCAAATTGGTGTAATCAAAATAAATAGAGTATATCTTCACAACTACAGGGACTGTTTTAACCTGGTCTCAAAAGAATGCTAAGACATGTGAGATTCCTACAGAGGTGTCAGAATCATGGTATATGTTACAGTGTCAGAGTAAAGGCACCTGGGACACAGTAATGACATTTCTATCCTTGCCTAGAAAAAAACGCATCACTTAGGAGAGAAAAAAACTAAATTATATGATAGTAGCCCAGACGTTTAAAAACAGTGTTTAGTTTCACTATTATATCAATATTGTTATTCAATCCATTCAAATAAAACAGTTTATTTCCATTTTCATATTTAAATATGACCATACAATGGAGATGGAGCAAATGTATTTTGAATTGAAATATTACTGAACACACACAGAATACAACAAAAAAAGATTTGTAAAACATCTCACTTTTTACAGGGCAGAAGGTTGGTTTTATCCAACCAAACACTATGTTTGGCATCAGGAGAGGCAACAAAACGGTTCCTCCCCTGATTTGACAAAGAATTGAAAGTATATGTCGTTTGGGCATAAAGGTCCTGAATCGCACAGTAAGGCGCCTGTATTACTCAGATAAATAACTCTGCTAATCAGCTGCCAGTCGTTACAAACTACGGCTCTGTTAGTCAGGCACAAGTCTGGAGAAGCGAGGGGTTAACGCCCACAATGACCTAGGAAACAGCAATGTTAAGCCAGTAGGACATAAACACAGAGATGGTATATTGCAGTAAGAGCACCTACTCCATTCTGTTTACCGCTATTTCTGCATGTGAAGTAACTGGACCTTCTTCTTAGACATTATTATTTTATATAAATATATATATATATTTATGTATATATATGTGTATATATATATATATGTTTCTTAGCGTGGTTACACATTTCACTGCAAGTTGTACAAGTATAACTGTGTACGTGACGAATAAAACCTCTTGAATCTTGAATTATGTCTCTTAGGGACCACTTTAGGTCCCTCTCGGGTTAACTATCTCTAAGCTTTTAATCTCTAGTGATGTCTCTCTTCTTACAGTTCTATACTGTCTCCCTATCCCAGCATTTCCCCTCATATGTTTGTATTGTTTGATTGTGGCATGGCATTTTTTTTACCAGCTTTTGCATATTTGTGCCTTTTTATTTGTATGAGTTTTCAGAATCAGAGTAGTTTTTTTTGTCTGTGCTTACGGGGAATTGGACTGAAAATAACACACAGACTCGACACAGCTATGTTATAATAAGCAATCATAACACATGGTATATAGGAAGCTCACAGGGTTTTTTTGCGCAGGGAGGTTGCTGTATCTACAGCATTTAGTTTGGTTATTTATAAATTATACATCATTTATAATTCATACATGATTTAAGAATTATTCTTTAGATCGTCAATAAATGTTCCAGTGAAATCACTGATTTTATTTAAACTTGCATAAACATGCACAACATGTACATTTTAATGGAGACCCAATTAGGCTTCTATCCTTAGTAAGCTATTTGAGAATTGAGTGCATGGCCTTAACAATTCATAGGCTCAATCTCTACATTGTAGTTAAGTCAGGGTCCCGTCTGGGATGTTGATGTAATTGGGAAAGTTTAACAGCTAAACTATGTTTTATTTTTATTCTATGAACCTAAAGATAAAGGCAGGCCTATTGTTTACACTGAGAGCAGTGCATCCTTCTACCTTAACATCACATTTCTGGACTCGAAAATCTTCCCTTTCCTTAACTCTCCCTAAATCACAGATCATTTTGATCAAGGGCTGTCAAGGGAATTTTCTCAATTGGAGACGGCATACTTGACTGGGAGACCTAATTTAACTGGAATTGGAATCACTGAGTCATTTGCCATAGCAGGGAGGAATCAAGGACCTCTTTTAGGGGCCCCGTCAGTGGCTTATGACTGTAAGTGTTTACGTATTTTATCACTCGCCCCCATATTACACTGAAGTCGACATGGACTATAATATGAAATAAACATCTTTATCTTCTCTCCCTACTTTGTCAGGGACCATACAGATGGGTTGCAGACTCTGTTGATTTCCCTTAAAAGCCCCAAATTTGTCACAACCTTCAGTGCTCCTTTGAGGGAGATAGAGAGGCTGTGAAAAAGGGGGGTTGGGGGTGAGAGGAAAAAGCATGCTGTCATGAAAAGAGCCGCTTCCTGGCTGGCTAGATACAATCATGGGCACTATCTGATAGCGCTGGAGGAAATTGGATGAGCTGAGAGCCGTTGGCTGCCAGTGATGGGAAAGATGACTCCTTTGTCATCATGTCAGTCGATTCACGACTCTTACCTGAGAGACCAATCAATAGCACATGGAGATACAGGTTTTTGCTTGTTCCTAGGCTGCAGTGTGCTGTGGGCTGCTGTCAATTATGTGCTATAAAACACCCTGTTCTTCAAAGGAATGTAGTGTAGCGTGTTTACATAAATATGTCATAGATGTGGTTAAATGCGATTTATTTTGGTACATTTAGAATTATACTTTTAGTAAATTGCCATATGTTGAACACTAACAATTCTCTCTATATATTATACATGTGGTCTTTAACATCGCTGTGTTTCAGGATTGTCCACTTCGAAGCGTGGATATAACGCTGCACCTGAAAAGCTCGTTTGATTTCTTGTGTTTTTGTGATTGTTATAATGCATTTCGCTGCCCTCGTTAGAAATCATTACATCATTACATGTGCAATTATAGTGCATAAGACCCAGGGAGACTCATAACTATCACTTGCTGTCAGGCATGTAGTATTACATCAGGCATGGGGGGCATCTCTGTGTAGGTGTATAAACAAAGACGCTCACTGAATGATTCATAACCACTCTACAGGGCATCGTGAGCTTCAGCATATTCAATATGACCATACTGCTGTGTAAGATGAAGCTAAACAGCTCTTTTCTTCATCCCTCCCCCACTACCCCTACAGTTCCCCGATACCTGTGAGGAGTCTGCTTCACCATTCGTCTTCATCTGCACCAACCCCCAAGAGCTACTGGTGAAATTCCCCATGAAAGGGAAGCACAAGATCTGTAAGTACTCCTTTCATGTCAGGGGAAGTGGAGTGGATGAAATTAGTCTGAGCTGACTAGGATTAAAAAAAAAAAAGTGTTATCTTCTATCAGTTTTTTCCCATGCATACATTCATGCACACAAAGGCGTGTAAAAGAGTGATAGCGCTGCGTAAAGTCCCTGATTACTATATTTTCATTAATAAATAAAATGACACACACACAACGCACGCTCCTGTACTCGCATGTACAGATTTTCTCTGAGAGCCATCTGTAAAGACGGGATTTTGCTGTCAGGTTGGCTCGGGGACAAGCCTGGCCTGGATGTGCAATGTTGTTGCTGTATTGTGTGATTTATAATAGGACTCAAACACGATTTCCCTCTGCTCCCATAGCTGCTACTGCAAAATGATGAACCTGCAAACTCTTTTGTTAATATTTCAAAACCCTCTAAAGACTTGAGAGGATTGTTTATGCAGCTGCACCCCTTTCAGATCTTGCCAGATCGATGGAGAAGGCTTTTTTAGAGACTAGAGGTAAATAGTAGCAGAGCTATGTCCTTTTCACTAAAATGGATATGATGACCTTGTCTCTATTTTGTATAAAAGAGGAATAGTCTAAAAGCTGTTAGAGATCTAGCACAGTGCTTGTGACACAGAGTGTCACCAGAACGTGAAACGTGATGAATGGTCTTAAGCTCTGTTAAAGACGTTGTACTTTACTTCCACACTACATCTGAAATGAAAGCTATTTGTGTAGCTTTCTGATACGGGTAATATTGACTTGTTTATAGATTTCATTCTAACCGGTATAAACACGGATTTGAATAAACGTTACAGTATGTATTTACATGCTATTAGGTAACATGTTCGCTGGGAGAAATCCAATGATGCATTTACATGCACTGTGGTAACCTGGTAACTAGAAAATCCACATATAGATGCAGCAGATCACTGTCAGTCCTCTCTTCCACCTTTTCCATTCATCCACACACTCCATTCCTTTTTGCCTGTATGCAGGCTTTTGTCCTGTACATGCACACCTATAAAAGGCCAGTCAGACATCCAGTTGGGCATATATTGGAAACCAGGTTTCTTGTTAATATGACATTTACTGTAACCTGGTTACTTAAATGCATGTACACATAGTAATTGTTGTGACAATTACAGGTTTACTTTTGTATGTTGTGACAATATTGCTGTAAGGAAAGATTTAGAGGATTTAAACCAACAGCTTTTTCTAACAGCTTTGTTATTAATTTTACAGTTTTTGCAGCCTGATGTCACCTCACTTTACACTCCATGGAATATTCTCAGGTTTTGTATAGATGCTGTTAGGGCTGCAACTATCGAATATTTTTGTTCGAATGATCTGATAAAATGTACATTTGCGTTTCAAACTATATTGATATTACATTATGAAAGGCCTGTTTATATGACTAAGCACATGGATGTTATTTCTCTGATCGCACACCCTTTGAATTAGTGTCAATTATAAAAGATCATGCTGTTTAATGCAAGTTATATGAAATCAAAGAAGATTCATTTATAATATCCTAGCAGCTGAATTTACAGTAGTTATTATGAATCAGTTGCACCCTTTATGTCTATAGCTGCTGGGAAAAGTAATAATTTAGTATTGTTTGTCTTGCTCCAACCGACTTCAAACTTGGTTCCAGCCCTGACTCTCAGGTGTGTCATGATTTTCATGACACACCTGTATTTTCTTTATCGTCATGTTGGTAAAGAAAACACATCTATTATATTATTCTACTATTTTAACACAGCTATTTAGTAATGCAGTCTGATAAGTTGTCTTTTTATAACTAATTTACAAATATGGACACATACAGCAGCAAACTGTGCTGCGTCTGTAATAATCAACATATAGTATGATTATATATTTATTTTGTGCACATGTACAGCTCTGCTTGTATTGCATGCATTTTAATGCATGCATTGATCACAACCTGCTCCTATACAAGTTAGCCTGGTAGCCTGAGGTGATTCTTTATCCTAATACCACTCTTCTGTCACCTGCCCCATTTTCTCCCCCCCATCTCTCACTCTTCCTCTTCAGTTCCCTCTGCATCTCATGGGTCAGGGCATTGCTGCTCTTGCTCCTGCCATTCCTAAGAGGGCTTAGCAGTATAAGTATTTTTTTTTGGTCTTTAGCAGCTTACATCAACAATATCCTCTTGTCACTGGCAATGCCATCCATCTCATGCCTCATCAGAATGACAACACTAGTAAACATGCCTAACAGGCAGGGCAGTATTGTAGCTTTCTAACTGGTAGCTTAAAAGGACAAAAACAGCGCATCTACATGATGAACATCATTGGCTGCATTTGGCAATTATCAAATAATGTGATGCGACCTCACTCTCCACCCAGTTTACCCTTGGCTTTGTAGATAATATGCTAGACACAGCTAGATGCAAACTCAGGTTGAACAGTCATTTCCCAGTGGAGGAGTCTGTGACATTTAAAATGTCATGTAGCCAAGGCTCACTTCCTGTAATAAGGAAAGTGCATCATGGTTTATAGTCGCATCCTGTGTGTGTGTGTGTGTGTGTGTGTGCACATTTCTGTATATGCTGAAGGTCAGTTTCAGTGGTGAAAGCTATTTGGCTCTCTGACATGAACCCACATTTCCTTTTTCTCTTCTTTATAGCTATCCCTCATTCCCCTCGTGTTTTTAATAGCCTGACATTCTTCGTATAACGTGGCTATGTACACAGCCAGAAAAGTGAAACACAAATTCCCCCTTTTCTCCGAGGTTGTAATAGTCTTTCTTAGCTCAAATAAAACATGTCATACAAAATCCCTTTTAATCAATGTTTTAAGGTCTATTTTTAGTGTTAGTGAAACAAGGACCATTGTAAAACTGGAAAATACCATCGGCTGATGCTAAAGATGCCAACACCACACCCGATTATATGAAATCTGCCTGTCACAGCTTATGTTAAATAACATACAGAGATGATCTTTATTTTCCTGAGAAAATAAAAGTTTAAAGTCGGAGGCACAGTTTGCCACCAGTCACATTTAATTATATGACTCTGGACAAGAACGTGTAGCTCAGATTACTGTAATCAGTTCAGTGTGTGACTATTTTTTTGCAGCCAGGTAGGCAGTTTGTTCCTATTATAAGCATTTTTGTTCCACACTCTCTGTCATCTATAACTGCACATAGTTCTATATACCTCTAAGATGTTCTTCTAATTTACGCTGAATAAGTATAAATAATATTTGTTTGAAAGCTGAACCTTTAATCACTGTCAAGCTCAATGCAAATTTATAGACATTATGCTGCGACTGTTGTTGCTGAACAAGCCTGAAGCTGCTTTGTGCTGTTCTGCAGAACACAGTATTAGGTAACTGGTGAATGGTGTTTGACCTTCCTATTATGATTCCCCTGAAGAATTTAAATCCTATTGCTTCCGAGCATGAAGAGTTCATACCCAGAGTAATGTTCCACGAATTAGTCAAATTACTCTAAGCCGTTTTTAAAGGCTGCTCGACCAGCAAGGAGAAAAACGTACAGATGTCTCGTACGAGCACTTGCATATTCATCTGACACAGCACAGTTAGACAAAGAAGTGCAGCAGTTTTAAATCGGCTCAATGTATTTAAAACATGTTTGATAATCTCAAGGTATTTCAGACCCTTTGGTCAATCTTGGGAAAAACTGGCAGGATATGACTGGAATCAGTACCACAATTCAAATATGAATATATATTTGTTCTATCAAGATTTTTAGAAGTTTATCTGATATTATGTGAAGTAGAACATTAGAATACATCAAAAGAGAAAGATGAATTGTTAACCATAATAGGAACAAAACATGTCTTTTAACAGTTTGTTTCATAGGAAATGGCCGTTGTCGCTGAATGCATAATTACATATGAATTCAGCGAGTGTTTTATGAACATTGGCTTAAATTAGTCACAGTGGTGGCTCTCCAGTGGATACAAAAGCTCTCTTTTGCTGGGTTTTGATACAGCTAGAGGGAGAAACATGGAAAAATTTGATGAGAAGTTTAGCTTCAGCAGCTGGTCATCATGAGATCTCTTTATTTCCAGTCGCATAAGACACGGACATATATAATCATAAAATCATTAGATAATGGATTCATTTAAAAAGATGTCGAGATCAACAGGGTACTTCTCTTGTCTCAAGCCTTATTTGCTGAGAATTATTTCCTGCTTCCTACTTTCTGGTGACACGAGGCGATGCCAAGGTCAGCGTCAGTCGCCTCGAATTCTGTAACTGCTCAACAGAGGAGCATCAAGTTTATAAGTTGACAGTGCAGTCAAACATACTAATGTCGGTGCCATAAAAAAGTCAATCAATACCTTGTTGATACCTTGATTTGATTTCTACACAACAGCAGGGCACAATAATACAAGTGTGTTGCCTTGTCAGGTCCTCCAACATTAGCTAACTGTTCCCTATAGATACTCCTCCTTGTTTTATTGCTTCCTGACATATTTCGAAACCTACCGTTCAAGAGCATGTAGCAACTTAATGATGAATACATTACATGTCCCGTATGATGCTTACAACAGTAACACTAGATCTAGTAGTAGTGTAATACTGCAGCATACATGCATCGATATTAGGGTAAAGAAAACCCTTCTCATTTTTGCCAATTTTCAGCTTTACATGAGTTTGACATTTAAAATATAAAATTATCTGCAGGATGTTCATTTTTTATTTTCATTAATTTAATAATTCTCGGTATACATCAGAGCGATAGAAAATAATACAGCAACACATGTGTGCTATGTTCCTGTCTTGTATTTAAAGCTGATTTCGAATGTATGGAAATGCTGGACTAACAATGAAAAATGGTATAATGAGTGTTAGTTATAGTAGAATGTAAAAATGTTGAATGGCTATTGCTGAAATAAATAACGATAGAAAATACAAATAAAAGAGAATAAAAAAGAGAGATTATAATATCATACCTTTAACTACTACTCCGCTGCACTTGCTTACACAGAGCATACATACAGCAGCAGCACATATAGTAAGTCATCCAGTAATAGCTACTCTTTGCTTGTCTCTGTGTGCTTATTTGTAAAATACACACCACTGAAATTCAGTATAGCACATATAAACGCCCTTATGGAAGTTGGTTGACGCTAAGAAATGTATATTTTCTTGTTCATGTGTAACAGCCACATTTCAAGGGACCAGTGAATATACATCACAAATAAATTGTCCTCTGTTTGGTTATTCATTCAACTTTTTTTTGTTCTGTTTATTTATTTATGGTATTTCCATTTAATATGAATGTCTTTTCAGGACTATCTAGGTGCAGCGAGGATAATTTGCTGCCTCTGAGACGGCCAGGGCCAAAAATCAGCTTTCAGCTCCAATGAACCCAGCGAATGAAGGGGTAGAGAGAGAAAGAGATTGGGGGGATGGGAGAGCAAGGTTTCATGTGTTCCCTAGTAAATGAGAGGCAGGCCTTGAAGGTGACAGGCTGTGTTTATTACTGATCTGTCAGCCGGTTAATGGGGAGAGGAGAAGAGAAGAGAGAGGAGAGAGCTAAGCTGTTGAGCAGAGACCAGAGCACACAGGCATGGGAGCCAGAGAGAGCACCAAGCAGTAAACTTAGCCATACTAGACCCATTTGTCCTCACAGGTTCATACGCCTGCAAGATGTATAAAATAGAGCAAGAGCAATTTTGGCTTTATTGCCACAAAATTAGTGGGCTTTTTCGTCTATGAACAGTCATTGGCAGAAATTATTTACTGACCTACTTTTAATATACTGTACTTCCTTTGGACCTGCTTCATCTTGCGTCAGACACAACTCTAGACAATGTGGTGTTGTTGTTGTTGCCTCTGCGACCCTGAGTTAGCTGTATGTTGTATACGTAGCGTATACGTTTATTAAAAGGAGGGATATTGGGCGGCATGATAGCTCAGTGGGTGGAGCAGTCGCCTTCAAACCCAAGGGTGCGGAGTTCGATTCCCAGTCCCACCAGGTT
>JAUMTR010000017.1:12964425-12988136 GCA_032270685.1 Microctenopoma stevenorrisi
AGTAGGGAAACCCAGACCTCCCTATCCCCGGCCACCTCCTCCAGCTCACCTGGGGGGACCCCAAGGCGTTCCCAAGCTTCTTGATTATAATATGTTTATTATTGCTATGTACAAGACAATTTTTTAAAAAGAGGTTACACCAAGCCACTAGTGTGTAATTCTAAAAAAAACAAACATCAGAGTTCTTCTTTAGTGTAACATGTTTGTTTTTTTGACTCCATTTCACACTGACCGCTCTATAAAAATAGATTTACAAACTCTGGTTGATCTGACCTGAGATGTAAGGGCTCCAGGCAACACGAGTGAAATTTTGACAGGTGATATTGATTATAATTACCTACATTCTCTCTTTATTTGCTTGAGGTTTTAGAGAGCATCTTTGACTAACGAATCATTTATAAATTCATAATATAATGTATTTAGATTCTGGCAGTAGGGCCAGAATATTCTTTTAATGTTATTAATTTGGTTTTTAGCAAATCCAAATGATTACTATGCCAAAATCAGATATCTATAAAACAGTCAAAAGCTTTTTGGAGCTTCCCATTTAGATTTTCTTTAAATATAAAGACAACATAAGATGTATTTGGCATCCCAAGACAAAAACTTTATTAATATGGTCTCAGTTAAAGGAAACTAAAATAAAGTTGCGACGCTGTAGATTCACATCATTTCCAGCTGTAGAACACAAGATACATTTTCAGTGCGAAGTGTCATTACTCTATACAAAAATAAAAATAAATGAGGTATTTTCTCTGTCGTTCAGCTGTAGTTTAGGTGACCGCAACAAAAAGGAAGCTGGAAGCCAACTTGTCATTGAGCTGTGAATCACGTAACAAGTGTAAATACATCACTCCACACTCACCCTGTTGGCTATGTGTTGATGTGAGCAATGAGCAGCCTCACAAAAGCAGTAATGGAGAAAGAAATGGTGACAGAGAAGAACACGAGCAGCACCACTGTTTATATTTAAACACCTTTTTTTAAACATCGGTGTGAAAGGTTTGTCCTTAGCTTTTAAAAACTCCCCATCCAATCTTCAGAAGCATACATTACTGTACAACATTGAATATTGAATTTGATATAAATTAATTACAGTTACGTCATGGAAAGAAGAGCTCCAGTTTCTCATGGAATGTTCTAGAGGAGAAGGTCATGTCTTTTGCTAAATTGGCTAAATGGATAGATTTAACTATGATAATTACCTTGGGTTAACAATGTCAGAGAGGTCTTCCTAATATATTGACCACACTATTTCTATACAGTAAATGTAGATGTAGTCCTACTTACTGGCAGCCCCCTGTGACCCACAACATATAGATAAAGCTTTTCAAGATTTCCTCAAGTCATCGCTTGCCAAGTCAGCGAAATGATCGCAACCCAACAGAGCATGCTTTTCACTTACTGAAGGCAGAAAGACTCGCAGACGAGCAACAACTGAAAGCAGTTGAAGGCTTGGCAAAGCATCTCAAGGGAATAAACTCATTTGGTCATGTTCATACGTTCCAGATTTTAGGTATTCATTGACTGCAAAGAATTCTTGGAGAGTAGTAAAGGGAATCTTTATAATTATGTTAGTTTTATTCCATTGTTTATAACCCCCCTGAAAAAAGGGGGGGGGGGGGGGTTGTCTACAATGTGTGAAAATAGCTGTAATTCCTGATTGGTTAATACCACATAGACTTGACCTACAATTTTTAAATGAAAGCTTGACCTTTCTCAATGTGTTTCATTTCAATTTGTGAATAAGCAGCAGCCAAAATGCCAAAAGCATTACCATATTACATTATTTGTTGACCTAACTCTAGATAATATGAGAGGGATTGTTTGTTATTCAATTACCATAAAAAACAATGTGGTTTAACTGGCCTATGGTCATTTTGTACTCTGCTTTTAGCTTCTTTTGGATTTGCTCCAGTTTAATCTACATGAGTTTTGCTCCGGTGTATATCATGGAAGAGTGTCTCTCCTAGTTTGGCCATTTTTGGACATTTCTAGGAAATGGAAACCGTTATGAGTGCGGAATTTACATATGATCATCTTTTAACTTGGCAAAAGGGAATGTGTCTGCAAACAGTTGTCTATTTAAACATCCTGCTGTTATGGAGCAACAATAGCATTCATTTGGAGTTGTTTCTCTCCACTATGGCCCAATAACCAACTCCTGGGAGAAATATCTAGCTCTAATTTCTAAATGTTCAAGTATTTTCACTCGCCTTCCTCCACCCCCTTCTGTCTGATGTGTGCTGCACTGTTTTACAGGTTTTTCACTTATAACAGCTGTCTACTGTAGCTAAAAGTTGTACAGTTAGTGAATCAAAACCCTTTTACAGTTTTTTTTGTTATTTGATATACTGGATAAAATATCCCCTTCAGCTTTTTACACATATTTGTTTTCAAACATGCTGAAAGTAATAGTACGAACATATTTACTTTGCTGGTTTTAAGGAAAACGTGTATTGATTTCAGAGGTCTGATAGAGGGTATGGTGGCTGTAGCTGCCACTGTTTTGCGCCATGGGACAGTGCGATCGTGCAAGCTGCAAACTTTGAGTGCAGAGTTGAGCACTGTACAACTCTGCAGGGAATGTTTTTTTATAGTTTAGGACTGGATCTGTGTTGGCATTGCTATCTCCTTTTTCCATTGTTTACCTTGTTGTTGTTGTTGTAACCCCTTCTCTTTCCTTCCCAAGTGAGAACTGAGTTAAAGTAAATTAGGGTTTTGCAAAGACAATAGCCATAGTATTTTTTGGCCTTGTGGTTTTAGGACAAAAAAAGATAATGTACCTCATATACTATGTTGTAACTCTTAATTTCCCAATCACCTCCTGATTTAGCATAGTAAGAGTAACAGCATTTCATATGGCACTAATTCCTTAGAGTCCGGATTAGATTTGATGCAGTGTGTGTGATGAAAAAAGTTGTAGCAACCAATAGATATTTCCACATTGAAGTCCCTTAATATTACACGTATTACGACCAGCTCTTTCAAGTCTTTTAAATTAGTATTTTGTATTTTGTTTTAGCTCAAATGTGATTGCCACTTGAAAAGGCTTTTCATATTATTTCCAGATCCCCATAGGATTTGGTACTGGAGCCTCAGCAAACACAGAAGTGTGAAAATTAAAAGACACAACACTCTATTGCAGTCTGATGTCTACTGTATGATAAAAGACTGCAAACGTGTGTTTGTACAAATAAAGTTGAACATGCATACTAGAAATGTAGTATAATCAACTATTGTATTTAAACTTTTATTTATTATATATATTAATTTATACTACACACTATGCCTGCAACCAATTATTAATTTCCATTGTATAATCTGCTGATTGTTCTTTTTTTATTAATTGTTCTATAAAACATTAGATGTTCTTTGCTAATAATGAGGTTTGAAAAGATAAAATGTTCCTATGGAATCAATTGATTTATCATACAACAAATCCTTGCAGCTCTATTACACACATACATGCGATGAGGATAGTGGAGACAAATAAGTCTGTCAGAAAAGGAGAAAAATGAGTATGTGACACTTGAAGGTACTCTGCAGCTACTCACTGTATGAGCTCTTAAAGTCTTTATCTCACTCTCTGTGCCTCACATAACCCTCTTCACACTTCTCCAGAGAGCACCTGAGCTTTCAGGGGAGAACTTTTATACACACACACACACACACACACACATAAACACACAAATGTGTGTACCACAAAAGACACACACACATCAACTCCAGCTGAGCCCCCTTGCTTACAGTAGTGTCAGGACTGTATCTTTCTCCCTCAGCTGTGGCAATAGCCTGATAACTGATGACTGATACAGCCCAACACCACAACACTTTCAATAGACAAAAAGTCACTTGTAAAGTAGACGTTTGTGTATGAGTTCTACATGTCTTCTCTTTCTCTGTGACTATAACCGAGTTAGAGAAAGCATTTGCTGTGTAGTTGGTTGTCTAGGAGACTCCTATTACAGAAGCCTTATTAAGGGTTTGTTTTCTCTTGATCAAGATTAAATTTGTCCACTAGCCATCATTGCATAACTGAAATAATTATAATCATTCATCTTAATTAAAGTCGTCCATCTTGTTTGTAACAACAAAAGTATGTCGACCGATGGTTGGCAATCTTGGAATGTAAGCCAAACAATGAGGGAAAAGCCGACCAGGAATAAACCTCAGTTAAGAGAATGAAAGAATTACCATAGCAAACATGAAAAAGATTGCCTCTCAAGTGATTTCCTTCTCTGTTGCACTCACTACTCTCACATCAAACAGCTGTGCTGTGTCTAAAGGTCAAAAACAGCTATAAACACTCTGCATCACTTTGCTTTTGTGAAATTTTCCACCTTCATTTCATCACCTAATTATAACAAATGTGAAACACTTTTCTCTCCACAGTGCAGCTACAATCAAAGAATTTAGCCTGAAATAATATTGATTGCTCTAATAATACTGTCCATCTGGTTTATCTAAAGTACACTAGATTAATAACACACATATTTGTTCTAAAAAATAACACAATAGAAACATAATGAATTTAAAATATAAGAATTGTAGGTGAAAAAGCAAAACTGCAAACTGCCCTGGTTCTGTCATCTGTATTCCACTTCTTCCTCTACCCCCTGCTTCATCAAACATACTTTCCTTTTCTTGTTAATTATCAAGTGAGAAGCTCTTCAAGAGTTGACCCACTTTATATGCAGATCTGTTGGTTAAACCCCTTCTGATGATTCTTTTGTTCCTTTTCAGTGAACCCTATTTATATTAGGGTCATTTAACCCAGTTCAACTATGTGTAAAATAACAAATAAAGACTAAAGAATAAAACTGACTGTCTTTCTCAAACACAGTGATGCTACCATATAATTTATGACATGGATCAAATTCAAATCACTGTTCTTCAGACTTGACGGTGAATACCATTTTTGAGTGCCTAGAAAGGGTATGATGTTTTCTCAGTGTCTTATAAAAATGCACAAATCACTACAAGAAGTTCTATTCAAAGCTGAAAATAATTTAGTTAAAAGATGAATTCAATCAGTTTATGGGGAAATTGATTTTGGACACATCAGTGATGATGCTTCTACAGTGTCTTGTTCACACACATTTACAGTAACTGGAAATCAATTCACCACTGTGTCCTGTATATTATTTTTACACATCTTTTAGATGGTGAATAGTGATAAAATAATCTCAAATGTATAGTGTATGATATATTTATCTACAGTGTGGGTTGCTTTAACCTCATTGTTGGAAAAACATTTACTTACATTTAGTTTAATTTTGGTGGAATTGACAAAATGTGACTAATTGTACAATCAATATTAGCGTTAACAGCATTGTAAGAGATGATGGTGGTGCATCTATGATCATTAGGCTTTCTTAAGTTGGCAATGCTGAATAGAAGAACTGTAGTACAGGGATAACACTGTACTTTGTTCCTCTCGCCAGGGGTTTAGGTTAAACAACGAGTGGTGGACTAGCAGTTTCACTTTCATTTTTAATTGATCTCAGGTTCACAGGAATATTGCAGATATAAGTTGAATCGTATGAAATATGAACCTAATAATAACATTTTTTTTATGTTTGTAGCCACATCTCTTACCCCAAAAGCATTTCACTGCATTGCTCTGCATTAGGATTTTTTCAGGCAAATTTACAGAACAATCTGTAACTTTATAAGAAGTGCTCCATAACTTATCTTATCATGTAGCGAGGTGCTGTCAAAGCCTCCTGTGACACAGACTCACAGAATAGCACTGGCAGCGGTAGCTATATTTCCTTGTAAAGTTTTTTTTTAGCAGGGCATTCCCTTCCAGCCGAAGAGAGAAGATCAAACACTGCGTGTCACACACGAGATGGTATTTTGTGCAAATCTATGAAATGGCCCAGGTTTTGAAGGTGGATGTATGGTTTTGTCACACAGTCAGTGTTTGATGTTCGGGCTAGATTGAGTTCGAGTATGTATAACCTTTTTCTGGTTGTGGTTCTTATCTTTCCTTTCGAACCAAAACTATCTACAACGAAGCAAAATGAGTTCCCTAAGTTTTTCTTTTTTAACCTTGAATCACGTTAGAGCTACCGTGATTCCCAGGATTTGATTACTGTAGCTTTAATCCAAATAAAAAAGAAAGGCTTTCCACCTCATCAGTATCTTTTTTGTTTGCTACTACTTCACAGGTTGACTACGTATTTCACAATATACAAAGATATCATTAGATTTAAATAAATATACTGTCTGTTCTTTGGTAGATTACATGCAGCTATCTCTTGTATTCTTTCATCATAAACAAACCGAAACAACGGTGCATCTTATTAGCGCTGTGATGTAAATATCAGTGCCCCTGTCACATTCGGCTCAGACACAGACACGCCTGGAATATATAGCACCAATTATAAACCCGCTTGTATTTCCAGCTCATCACTGCCAGTGCTGCCTAAAGTCCTGTCTCAATGCTGCTTCTTTTCTGAAGGTTACACCATGTCCAACCTTACTATATAATACATCAGGCTGAAGCCACCATTAACACAGCTCCATGTAAAAGCATGGAGTCATTCTGAAAATCCTCCTCTATGCTTCTCCACCCCCACCTTTAAGAAGAAAATCAATAGCATCTGCTACTGTGTAGCTAAGCCTTCTTCGTCGCTGAAGAGAAACAGCGGATGAGCTTCATTGGTAATAGTATCAAGGTATTTTTGATCATTTCTACATTTGTCCACATAGATGCAGCAGCACGGTGTCCTGCTATTTTCTGTAAAGGAACTCTATCATCATCTGCTGTAACTTTCTAATAAAAGAAACATGAACATGTACTGGGATCCTTGCCGGCCACAGCTTTTGAAATAATGATGAAAGGGATTCAGCACACTCTGTATCTGTGCAGCAAGCATTTGTCACATGCCTACAGTGGTTGTGGGTAATTAGCGTGTGACACAGAGCACTGCTAAGCTAACAAATGATGCATATGAGAGAGCTAATTGCACATTGTGGCATATTTGCAGTAATATTTAACTTCACCCACCTCCACAGCCTCCCAGGCTCTATTTATATGTTAGTCTCTTTCAAGTATTATCATAATACACATAACGGCAAACTGCTAATCAGGAAAGGGATTTACTTCCTTCACCCTGTATCCCCTTCCCCCAGCCGCCTCTGTTTATTTGCTCTGCATCTGTTTGAAGTGTTTCTTTGTCTGAATAACAGAAGAAGACTGTGGTGGAGGAAATGTTTGTGTATGAACAAGAAATCAAATGTTCAAATAACACTATAGGTTTCCCTGTCGGGAGTCATCGTAGCTGTAATATAATTAATCCTCTGTGTGTGTGTGTGTGTGTGTGTGTATTAATATGCTTCTTTGTGCACACCCGTGTGTAAGCACATTTATTTTTGGATGAATTCGTCTGTTTGGTGAGTGTCTGCCTGTGCGCATAAGAATAACATGGTTTAATTTCCATTTTTATGAACAATCCAGTTACCTCTGTCAGCGAGACTGATGGAGAGAAGTCTGCTGGATCAATGTCATCGTGCTTCTGGCATGCCAAGGAGCCTGTCCGCTGTGTTACTCGCCTTCCTTTGCATCCACTCACCCCCTCCCCAACAATTACATACATCTACACTTTGTCATAGATACACTATATCCCACCATTTCACTTTCTCCCCTCGCTATTTCTCCCCACTAGACAGGATACATTGTGACATTTGATGGGCCCATCAGCAGTTTTCCCCTCTCTCTCTGCAGACAGCCAGCCTGCAGAGACCCAACATAACCTTGAGGTAACTTAACCTTGAGCTAAATGAGCTACTTAGCCACACCCAAGGGATTCCTCTGGTATGTGTTGGCCATAATGTTGGCCATGGGTGCTTAAGCCCCTTAGCAAAAACCAAAAAGAAGAACGAACTTGGCGCTAATGCGTTTGTAGGAAAACATGACAAATAACGTTGGCCACGTTTAAAGCCCCAGCTGTATTTTTGTCAGAACTGGTACTCTCATTCACTCACACACACACACACACACACACACACACACACCATTTGGCTTAGGCGTTTATCCAAAGTACTGACAATTATGTGCCATGGAAGTGGAAGCACTAACCCTGGCAGAGTTTGTGCTCTTCTCTCTCTATTGAGCAGTACAGCACCACATGGAGCACACAGATAGATAAATCCTCAAGCAGTGTCAGATTAATCAGAAATGATGGTGGCTATTAGACAGTGTCAGGCAAATAAAATGTGTTCCCCCGATTCTTGTTGATGGCATTGCATGAACACAACTTGCCAAATTAAAGCCCCCTCTGGGCTTTTGAGATAAACAGCATGAAGATAGTCTGGCAAAGTGCAACGTCTTTGGATTTAACTGTCAAAAAGAAGAATTCATCTACTTCACTTGTCTGGTCTAAGGCCTGTGAGGCAGGGGTTTTGTTTTACTCGCACACTGACGGTCTTAAATATTTCAAAAATGTGAAGCATACCGCAAAGAACCTCATCCCGGCTTCGTCTTAGGATGACATATAAAAAATGATCCAGCAGGAGGAAACAAAACAACAACGAGGTTAGATAGAAATCTCATCAATTCCCCAGCCCATTTGAGTGTGTTCCAAAAATGCTATTACAGGATAAAAGTTTACTGAATAATTTAGTACGGTGCATTAACATGTTATTTCTCTGAAAGTGCTGCACAGTCAATAATGAGAATCAACTCGTGTTCTTCTTTCTGCTCTGTTGCCTATCTGTTGTTGATAAATCACAATCAGGCAGAAGAGAAACTGAGAATCCATAAATGAGTCATATGTTGATGGATTCACAAAGATCCACCATTACTGTTCGCTGACTGCCAAGTTTCCACTGCTGATTCGATTATAGTGAAGTGTTTCCACAGACTGGAGAGCCCACAAATGCCCCCAAAAGTTTTGGACATTTTGGGAATTCACATTATTATGCTTTTTTTTCTTTTTCTATTCGGTAACATCTTTTTCTATACAATATATAAACAAGTACATTTTTTACCGAACAAGCAAGATGGTGTTCATTAGCATATGAGTTACCGGTTGCTGCATTTAGTTACTTTTCTAGTACTTATTAACTGATTGCTGATCTATGGACATGATGATGGCATTGATCTTTAAATTTTCTAATGGATTTAATTCTGTAAAAGATAGCAAAATGCCAAACATTCTTTAACAGAGACCTTATCTAAATGTCAGAATCCACTGGTGACAACAAGAAGGTTGTTGGCAAATGCTCTAAATTGGTTTTAGCAGGTCTACCTCCCATTAGTAGAACAGAGTCTGATTTTCAAATGGCTTTTTGCCCAGTATTAAGTGCAAATGCGCTGCTGAATCCAAAAAGAAATATCATGCAGCATTTATGAATCAAGCTGTCACATGCAGTATGGTTTGGGGCATTTCTGTGCTGTTTGCTGTTTTAATGCTTTTGCACTAATGCATATAGACCTATATATCTACACACAGGAACAGTTACTATATGTTTGTGAGTAGCATCAGAGAATGGCCAGTCTCACTGTATCTTTCTCCCAGATGATTATACTTGAGCTGACTGTTGAACAACAAGCACCACTGTGTGCAGGAACAAAGCACAAAGCTTCCCATCTTCTGACCTTAAGCCCTAGTGTCTGTGTGTGCTTGTGTACATTGTGTGTGTGTGTGTGTGTGAGAGAGAATGTGTACATACATGCATTTGCTGGTGTGTACGGGTGTGTTTGTGTGTAAATTTGTGAGTGTGCTCCTTCCTTGTAATAGTGTATGCGAGGAGAGAGTGCCTGCAGGGGTGTCAGCGGAGGTTTAAGATATTCAGCTTGCTGTCAGCACCGACACATTTCTCCCTCTGCACCGCTGCACAGATATGCAAATCCAGCCTCCTCAGAATGCAGAGCACCAGATCAGCTTCAATTTATTCCATTCTGCTCTCCCCCTCTCTCTGCACTCCCACCCCCCTCTCTGTTCTCTTTGCTCTCTCCTTCTCCCTCCGCTGTCTCCATTCTGTCTTTGGTTTTCTGTTTGGTCTTAGCTGCTCTGTTCATGGCATATGCCCCCAATGAGGAATTGTGGGGAAGTGAGAGGATTTCTACCGACAGCTTCAAGTCTAGGCTTAGTGCAAAGAAGCACTTCATTCTTTGAATCTAGTACGAGGTACAAGAGGTGCAAGATTGCCTGAGT
Source organism: Microctenopoma stevenorrisi (assembly GCA_032270685.1). NCBI lineage: Eukaryota > Metazoa > Chordata > Actinopteri > Anabantiformes > Anabantidae > Microctenopoma > Microctenopoma stevenorrisi. Next base: position 12,974,595 of record JAUMTR010000017.1, read on the forward strand.
GTGTGCGTTTGAGCAGCTACACTTTCATGTGCGCGCATGCTTCAGTCTTGATGTTGTCAAGGTTTGTTTGTATTGTGCACAAGACAACAATGTTCTTCTCTGCTCCTGTTAATTACCAATGACAGCACAGCAACAGTCTGCATTGCTAGTGGTGAAACACAATTAGTTAGTTGCCAAGCCGCTCTCAAAAAGGCTATCTCACCACCTCACAGTGTCATCAGTAATCTAGTCTCAGCATAATCTAAATGCCAATGTCTATCCTCTGTGATCCATCCCCAGCACAGTACATTTACATTCTAATTAGATGTGGCCCAGGCCGCTTTATAAGGACCCGTTTTAATAACACGCCTGCATTCACCTTTTCTGTCCAAACGCAGCTGGGGATAAAGAAGTGGGCGACACTTTTTATTTGGTCCCTCTGATATTGTTGCTACTGAGATTCTAAGTACCTTGACACTGGAGTGTGTATAGCCTAACAAGGTTTTCTATTCTCTAGAGGATACATTGTAAATGAAGTTGTTTGAAATAGAGTTGTGGAGTCAAAGCAGGAATAAAACACTTTAACTATCAAACGCAATTTGTCAATAATCAAATAGAAGATGTTCAGTTTTGGTCTTTGTGGGATTGTTTGTGTCATTTGTTTGAAGTTCATCATTTATTATTAAATGTAAAATGTAAAAATGTCCATGACGACATTTCCACCTAATGTTAATGATAAGTCGTCGATAAAAATATGTTTTCTGTTGATCGACCTAGTTCCCTAACCAGTTGGTTTTGTCATAGTATTTCTACACAATGAGTTTCACTCTGGATTAACACTGTTACTGAGGTGTAATTAGGTGTAATTAGCAGTTATTTTTGTCATTCGCTTATGTGCAAACTCTCCTTTTCTAATTTGATGAGATTTGACAGCTGTTAAAACAACATGTGGTTACAGGGCTTTTACGGTGTTTGGAGTGCAGTCGGGTTTTAGCAACACTAAGTTTTTCTGACAAGAGGATGTGATAGAAGCTAATGTGAAAATAATAAAACATCTTCTGGATGACTGCCCTCATTTTCACTCTTGTGAAGGCTGCTTCAGTGGTGCAGGGAAGTCTGACTGTGATACCATGGGCTGACTGTGATTTTTTTTCATCACAAGCGTTTTCATTTCAGCTGGACAATATTTAATTTGTCTGTAATTCTGCGCTTAGGTGTTTTCTAACACATTCTCCAAATTCAAGCAAGAAAAGCTCAATCTTTTCTTACTTGTAACTCCTGTAAAACCAAAACTGTATGTATGTTTAGGGCTTGTTTCAGTTTATGTCTGGTACAACTTGGTTAAGGTTAGAGAACCGTTGCAAAACGTATGTTGATTTTTTTTTTTTCAAAAACAAGAAAGAAATTCATGTCAAAATGGGACGTTTATATGTTTTTTGGTCGGAATTGTTAAGATCCATTCAACACTACGTGGCATTTTTCTGCAGCAGCCACCGGCCTGTTGTAAGAGCCTGTAGGAGAGGTGATTGATAAGCTATGAGGATCTGGTCGTATTTTCTAGAATCACTAGTGGCTGCAGGGGAAACCTGTTTACTTTGTTAGGGTAGCTCCAAGTAAGTGATAAACCTTCTTGCTCAATCATTTGAGGCTTCCCAGCGACTCTGCTTGAGAAGCCAGAGCCAGTGTTTCTCTCAAGCTGTTGATGTTTAACAACAGTAACGGCACTCTACAAATGGAAGGGTCGGGCGTCAGCGGTGATAGGGCAGAGTAGGATAGATTTTTACTGGTTTCATGTTGTGTTTTGCAGAAGCTCAGCTGAATTGAGGCTCGTTTGATTGTATATGTGAGATAAGACAGCAGGAAAACAAACGCTTAAGCCAAAAACTACAGATGTGAGGCACAACATCAGCTCTGAGGAGAATCATTTTGAAATCCAATATGTTCAGCTTTCAGTTTCTGTTGTCGCCTGTAAATATAAGAACACCTTAATTATAGAAAATGTTTGAGCCAGAAGGTTTAAAAACTGTAACGGCATTATCAGCAGCTCCCCACGGAGCAAACTTCAATAATAACAACAGAAGTTTGGGAAACTAAGCCACACCAATTCTTTTTACACGCTGCGTACGCCCCTAGCATGGAATCAATATGTTCTGTTTACTCTGTGACACTGATGTCTAGCTCTAAATTCAGCTTCACACAATTAGATTGATTACTGCCAACAGGCGTTTTGGCATGTTGTGTTTTATTTCGCTATGTCAAAATAATTACAGTCTCTGTGCTGTCTCACTCTGTGGTATAGGAACTAAATAGAATGTGCCTGTTCTATACTGAAGCATTTAGACGCTAAACATTTTAGTCAGGCTTCACTTCTCTGTTTCATTTTGCATTCTAGTTTAGTTCATATTTAGGAGTACAGAATTGTAGTCCATTTAGAGCGAAGCCCTGCTTTTTAAGCTAATATTTACAAAGACCCACATTTGGCAGTTGACCAGAACAAGTCATTTCTTACGTTCACTGCCAATAAGCATTTGAGGTTTTTACCTCATTGAGAAGCCCTTCAGTGCAGAAATTGTTAGTATGGAACCACTCAGTTTTGTCTGCTTGTCAGGATGTTTAACTGCTCACTGTCCAAATGTAAGTTCCAGTCCAAAACCTGTACTGCCAATCTAAAAGTCAAGCACAAAGTGCTTTTCCAACTGCCTGAAGGTGGTGAAAAACGTTTATTTTGTTTGCTGAAGTTGGTCGTCTGCAGCAGCCAGCCAGGTGCATGTTGGAGTAAAAATAGGTAGGGCTTCAAATGCTTGTTTTTTTTTACCCTGCAAATTCCTCACATTGCTGTTTGCTGTTTGCTCATGGGTAAACCGCAACAGTTGTCCTCGTGCTTGCAGTGATCTCATCATTGTTTTCAGACACAAGGTAGGAGATGTTATAATGGAATCAAATATGTGTTTCATTCAGGTAGAAAATCCAGACATCTGAATATTTGTTCACATTCACTTTCAGAATTGTGCTTCTTTGAAGTTCCACATGAACAAGCAATAAAATTGATGTGCTATTGTTACTGACAATATTGTTATAACATTTTTGCAAATCATACAATGTAATGGGCAGTTTGTCTTGTTTGAGGGGAACGCAAATCTGCTGAATCAGAATCTCACAGTGAGATGTGTGTGAAGATAAACATATATAAGGTTCCGCTGGTTCACATAATGTGCTTTTCACAAATCATATTTAGCACATTGCTCCTAATGACCTTTATCAACAGCATGTACAGTCTAAGCCCCACATAATACAGATATAATCCAGCTACCAGCACGTCCTCACCGCTCCACAGCCACTCACCAACTAGAACCACCTTTGCTGTCCCAACTTGTCAGATATCGGTTTTCTAGGGAGTTGTGATGAACTGTCATGTGCGTGACTAAACCAGCTCAACAGCACACTGTTAGCTGGAAAAATCACTCAGCCATTGCAGCCCCTCAGTGTCTGTGAAAACAGCTACAGGCAGAGCGGTTTGGACAGACCAAGAGATGGAGAGAGACTGTTTTTTCTCCAATGGGAAGCAGAGTTGATGTTTCTCCCTAACCCTTGCAAACAGCATGCCAACACAAGTCTCAAACAGCACCCTCTCTATCCACTTGTAAATTCACCAGCTCGGCAGCACAGGAAGGGAATGTAAATTAGGTGTGACTAACGGCAAGATGGGAATCCAGGCAGCCCCCATCTTGCTGTTCCCTCTTGGCTACAGAGGGTTTTGTACACATCCACTTTCCTGCAGCGCTTGAGGCTGTTGGATTGGTTTTGCGTGCAGAATGACTTCAGCTGGAGGTGTACTAAGCTGAGGCCAGATAAGAAAAAGATGATAGAAGGACAGTGTTGCTAAACTGAAGTCAGGATAAGTCTTTTTTTCAGTATTATTATTATTATATGTATCTTGAACTGGGAGCCCTTTTCCTTCATCTTCAAAGTGAGTGACCCAGTCATGCTTACTGAAATATGGGAAATATAGTAACCACATGTGATTTCTCAGAAACATTTTAGCTGTATTCCGGGGCTGCACAGTGGTGTGGTGGTTACCACTGTCGCCCCACAGTTCGAGGAACCCCGCATGTTCTCACCATGTCTGCATTGGCTCTCTTCAGGGACTGCGTCTTCCTCCCACCCATCCGTCTCGAGTTTGAGGCTGATAAGATACATTTGTCAATACACGGATTTATTCAGTTGATACTGTAAAAATACATATGCGGCAATGGAAAGATTCACACCCAACCGCGATGTGATCCAATACAGTGCAATTGGGTGCAGTGTGGTTGTAATGTGTTTTCATACATGTCTTTGAAGATTTTCAGTCATGCAGGTCATGGCTATCTAAAAAAAAAAGGTTATTCAGAGGGCTTTCTCAATTCTGACTAATGTTTTCATTTACTGCCTCTGTACTATACAGCAGAATGGCACATTTTGCAAATTGCATCTGATTTATCAAGCTTCCGTCTCACTGATCTTTTAAATTGTAGTTACAGTATATCTCTCTCTCAGTTGTGACACCAGTGGTTCCAAATGTCAGTCATAAACTTTAAGCGTGTTCACAAGAGTTTCAGTCAGAACAGCGAGCAGTGAATGGTTGCCAGTGGTGAAGTTACAACATTTTAGTACCACCAGGAGATTTCACATCCATTGAAATAACTCTAGTAAAATATCAGGACAACGTTTCTTACAGTTTTATATCTCAGAGACGATATGTCCTGCTGGCTGTGGTTTGTTGACGGAAGAAAAACAAAAGTGCGAACTGAAGATTCATTAGCGTACCTATACAATGCATCTGTGTAAAATGCACAACATAATATTAATAATAAAAAATGCTAAATTATTCCCCTTGGGGAAATTCTAGTTAACATGCCACCATTTAAAGCTCTGAGGGGTTTGGGGTTCAGTACAGAGATATGTGTGGTCAGGAGTCAAGGGTGGGACCTGGAGTCAAACCACCAGCCGTGGAGTTCATAGGTGACTGCCTACCAACTGAGTCACGGTCACCCCAACACGAGTCTTAACATGTATTCCAATTAATAAAATCCTGTCATTAACACACTGAATGTCTTTTGCTCTCCGGTCAGTATACTAGACTCTGACTGGTTATTGTGGGATTCCTGTGGGACCACTGAAAGTAACACAGGCCATTGAAAGTGTTAAATTAAATGGAAGAGCTGGTGGTGCTCTACTTTCAACTTCTCCTGTTTTGTGTCATCATTTGTAGGCACGAAGTTATTTCCTCATGTCATAGTGTCAGAAATTGTATCAACATGTGGTTAAGGTGTATATGCATAGCCGTTCGAGATTTATTATCTAGGTGCATTGGGACTGGTGTGTAATAAAAAGACAGAATACAAAATTCAGCCTTTTTATTCTTCAGCGTGTAGGCTGTTACTTTCGCAGAAAGAGAAACGGCAACCAGCCAATTATTCTTGTGATTATTATTGCAAGGAAGCTGGTGGGCCTGCATGTTATTGATGTCAGAGAGGAAGTCAATGGGCCTCTATTTCGGTCTAATAAATACTCTTTGCACTACTGCCCCTGGATTTTCAAAGGATAATGTGAATGCACTTTCCATCAGCAATGAGCTGTATTCTCCCATTATGTTTAAATGGAATAGTATGCATGTAGTCATATTGGCCAATATGTAAGGAGACTCTCCAGGTGTCGTGTATGTGTGAATGTCTGTGTGGCCTAGTGTGTGTTTGGGAGTGTGGTTTATGGGGTTGATGATGGAGAACCAGCCCTCTGCAGACAACCTGTGCTTTTTTTATGGCCTCCTCCCCAGCTGCAGCGTGTGGGCAATAAACCTCTCTCCAGCAATCTCCAAACAGTGCAGCAATCAATGGGAAATTATATCAGTCAATCGATGGTGGCCAGCTTTCCTGTTTCTCCCTCACTCTACCTCTCCCGCTCTCTGTCTCTATCCCTTTCTCCCACCAGTCCTCTCTCTCTCCCGCTCCACATCCCTTCTATCTCATTTTTGCTGTCTCTGTTTTTCCACCCACTCCTTCACTCAGTCCACTCCTCAACAACCTCCCCACCCCCACTCACTCCCCAGCTCTGCGGCACCTACTCTGAAATGCGACAGCTCAGCAGCTACAGACTCATTAACAAAAATCCTTCCTACATGGAAAATGTAAGGTTGCTGGATTGCCTTTTGTGTGGAATATAATGAGTCTAACTTGTTCATGCAACCAAAGACCACCTCCTTTGACAGTAATGAAAACAAGACCCACTTACTTACTCCACGTTGTTGTTGCTGTTGTCCTCGGTTGCACAAAACCTCATTATTTTTCCATGTTTCGCTTAAGAAAGTATTTTACTAAATTCGGAAAATTGCACATTTTCAAACACCTACCCTATGTTTAAAAAATGTCCAAGGGGTTTCCAACATTTAATCCTTTGGGCCGTGTAAATGCAATGACGACAGAAAGTACAACTAAGTAGTGAAGTCAAATCTTAGGGCATGAAAGTCTGTGATTGGTGTACAGTATTCTTAGGTATTCCTGGTAACAATAATATAAGAAGAAGAAAACCTTATTTGAATTGTGAAATGGCTTAGACTAAAAGAATATTTTGGCTTTGTCTATAATGGTATTGTTATCTATGCCGTATATACAAACCTAAACTGAAAGTTATCACCTGACTTGAGACGATTTCCGACAGCTGCAAGGATGTTTTTTATTTTTTTTGTTTTGGTTGTACGGCCCCAGTTGTTTTGGTTCACGGTTACTGCTCACACAGTCACTCTGATCTACTTCAGTATGCACCCCATACAGGGTTAACTGTGCTGACATTAACCAAAGAAGTAACAAATTACAACAGCTACATGCTTGTTCTGTCTGCCTGTTTTGGCTTATATAATTAGCTTGTTTTCACATTTACTGATACACAACATTTCACAGAAATGTCATTGTGTCATGACAAGAAAAATACCAGAGCCAATTTTCCAGGAACCAGTGATTCCAGCTCTCACTCACATAACACCCAAAAGGAAGCAAGAAAGGGCTGGATTGGAGTTGGACCATTAACAACCATCTTGCTGGCACAACACTACTCTCACTCCAGTTCTCTGTAGTTCAGCTGCCATCTTGGTATTTTATGATATAGTTATGGGGCTCTTAACATCTATTATTTATTTTCTCCTAAAATATCAGAGTGGGAGCTGCTCTCAGACCTTGTCTACTGAATGTTTCAAAAAGCCTTTTCTTTTTTACTTATTTCTATAACCGTGGATTTGTCATTAAAGTCATCTTAGATAACCTTTTGGCAGCATTTACCCAAAAACTCCAGAGGTGTTTCCCCAGCTAAGCAGCACTTGCTCCTGGTGAAACACACAGACAGTGACAGCCATTCAGACAGGTCTGGAAATGGTGAGCAAACAGCACTTCTCCTAAACACCTTGTTTATGCTGCTACTATCCACAGAGTTCAGCCTTAACACGACAACATGAAAGGAAAGCACAAGTGACAACCACCACCCTGGCCTGTCACACTATCATTTTTTCCTCTGCCTCACCCAGGGAGAAAACAGCCAGCTAATGCCATGGGTTGACAAGCAAGAGGCAGGATTTATATTTTATCATTATTAGTTGGTTTGCAGTTTTGGGGAAACTGATGGGTGTCAAAACCAAATAGAGGTTTTGCAGTCAGTTCTCTTTGGTCATTTGTGGTTTTGTTGCTGTAGCTAAGCTACTAGTTAATTCCTTATATTTAAAATTGTTCCCAATATTGTTGCTTTCTCTCTGAGGTTTTATTGTCAATGGGTTTACCCACCGAGCTGTATAGTTAAAAATAAATTTTAGGCAATGTGATTGCGTCATTTATCTAACAGCTGCAGCTATGTCACAGTTCACACTAATGGTGACATTCAAAGACATTACAATTTGAATAACATTAAAACCAACAAGCGAAACTCTAACCTTGAATTTTTTATGTACAGATGTGGAAGTCTGGGTTTTAACTACTTTTGAGTGTTAGCTTAGTTTGAGGTTTAATATTTTCCAGCTTTTTTATCAGCTTTTGATAAGTTGGTCCACAACTTATTGAGTGTTGTTTTCCTAGGAGTTGCAGTGGTCCAAAGACCTGTTGCTTGCACCAACTTAGTATTAGCTCATGAGTTCATTCTGCTAACTTTGGAGCTGATAATGTTCATATAATGTCCTGGCTGACTGACACGGACATTTGCATTCTCACATACAGCTCCTCTGGGGTCCTCTCTCTTCTGTCTTGCTCTCCTTGTCTACCCGAGGCCGCCTCTAATCAGTAGGCCTTGAGCTCTTAGAAAGGTCACTCTGTCCCTTTGATGGTGTTTTGATTCATCCCTTCCTCTTCTCTCTCCTCCCACCCTTCCCTCTCACCCCCTTTCTCCCAACCTCCTCTTTTTATTTCTCACAGGGAAGCTAGAGAGTCACTACCACCAGGGTGCCAAGAAGGGGCTGGTCCCATCAACTGGAGAATGATGTCAGAGGGGAAGCTGAAGAGGAAATCTTACTAGAACACTGCCACATTATCCATCGGGTTGTTCCAACATTTTACGAGGAGATAATAGTGCTGACATATTATCAATAGGAGCTTTAGCAGTAGTTCATCACTGGTATTTTCACTTTGCAATGAACCATGAATACTGCATTGATATATAATAATTTTGACAAATTTCCACAATGTGCTTTGTCTGTTTGCAAAAATAAAGAGATCAATGGGTCTATTGTCATGCCTCTGTTATTCCAATTAAAATGTTAATTGTCCATTGAAAAAGCCTGTATGTTGTTTTAGAATGTGAGATTAATAGAACAAAGGTTTCATTTGAATATTAGAGAAACAAGAAGTAAGATTGTAGAATCTAGTAACCAGTCATACAATCATGCTAAACATTACACCTCTAACACCAAGGCCATATTTAGACCTGCAGATCTGTGTTAAAAAAACCACGACCCTCTCATTAATTACGATGAGACAATTGCATTGGCACAGCAAGGGGGGGGTTATGCACAATGACGGGAAAAAGGTTGTTCAGAATCAATTTGATCCTGGTTCAACAGCTTAATCCAGTGTTTCTAAGCAACACACTGTTTTCACCGTTCAAATAGATGTGAACACTCCTTTCATTGTAACGGCGAAACGTTTGCCTTGTGCTCCTTCTATGATTGATCTCACAGACATGTAGCTCAAGGAAGTGCATTTCTACTGTCATTACACATTTTTGGTAAATCCTGCCTAAATATAGTCTAAAGATATGTCCTTAGATAAGCAAAATTTTTAGCCCTGCGTTTCTTTGACTGTATTATCATTTTAATGTAGTTCTACCTGTACTTGAAGGCAAATTCTGAGGACAGCCGTCATAGAAGAGGGAGAGTTTTATGTATGAAATACAGACATGGTGCACATTTTCAGACTGTCAAGTAGTTATCTCTAGTAGAAATTCTCAGTGTTGCTTTTGCTGCAACACAATAAATGGTTGTGTAATGACTGAACAAATCTATTTCAGCTGCTGTCACTTAAGTTTGAATGTCAAACTGGGAAGCTACAGAAATGATCCCACATGGAGCCGGATTATTTTACAAGCAGTTTACACAAAGTATAAAGCCTGCCTGTGTCACACCGGGTGAAGGTCATGGCCGTTGAGCAGCTTCCCTGTTCGGCCATGATGATAGTGTGATGTCTTCTTTATAAGTTACTATATTAGTCGCAATAATTGTTACTGTCAGGGACAGTAACAATACTAGTCATTTTATCCAGTGTGCAAACATCATTTGCGATGGAAATTCAAATAGATTTTAATGATCTATTTTTATTTGCGATGTTGGGTAAATCTACAAATCCATAAAATATTCACAGAAATGATTGGAGGTAACTATCTCCTCCTTCAGTTATTTATTCTACTGTAGAATTACGCCTGTTGGGTGGCAGCCAATCACAGCAGCTCGTTTGTGTGTTGTTTTTATATTATGTTCCACAACCTCATGTTGTGGGCTTTTCTGAGGTCCTGCTTCAATGTAACTGGACATTTTTCAGCAGGCAAGGATGGAAAGCCAAGACCCCGCTGCCATTGGACTCTATGGCTTCCTGCAATCTTAAGTGACCTAGATAAACCTCAGATTGATCTGCCTGATTTCTCATCTTAAAGGTGCTTAAATGTAATTCAGTGATGTTGTCACAACTCCAAAACCTGCCTAACTCTATGTTGCTCCTTTCCCCGTTATGCTATTGGTCTATTCTTTATTTTTTCTAGATTGACTTTGTTCTGTTGCTCTAAGCTTTGATGCCACTTTTGCTGTGAATTTCTCCTTTGGGGGATCAATAAAGTGTTTTCTTATCTTATCTTAATTACTGTCTTGTTAATCACAGCATGATTCTACATCACGATGTGTGAACTGTACAACGATAAGATAAACCTACAAGATTACTTTTTGCCTTGGAAAACAGACAATCTGGCTTTTGAAAAACCACACTTGAACTGGTGGGAGCAGGTGTTTACTCATGAAAAATAGTTATGAACCATGAGCACATGCACAGACTACTACCTCTGAATTAATTCATCTGAGATTTCACTCTGCTTGTATGCAAGAACACGCAAGGTTTTTGTCATCTTTATTTATACGCCTTTCCTCTGGATCAGGTGCTGTTGTGACAAGCTCTAAATTATATTCTGCCAGTGCAATATAACTTTGTGTTTACCTGTTCTTGTATCGCTGTGTGTTTATTTCCTTCCAGTGTTGAGTGGCTCTTTGACTAAGCTGATACTTGCTTGAGGGCATATTTCACCATGATTTGAAAAGCATAGCATGAATCACCAGTAGACACACCCATCCTGAGTTGTTGTGTTTTTGCCTTTGCCTAGCATTGTAATTCACTGTTGATTAGCTTAGATCTACTCTTGTTTGAGTTGCAGATTAGCTACAACCCTCTACTCTAGTCCATTCAGCATGATGAGAATGCATAATTCCCCCTGCCCTCCCAGTAATCTCTCACCTAGAGAATGCAAGAGGTCTCTTTTGTAAGGTTGCTCTTACGAATGTGGGTTTTTTCAGAGTCTGCTTAAGACTTTACCAAATTCAGCCTTCAGTGAATGAACGATGACAGCTACTTGCCCTGTGGGTGGCCTTTTCTTCTGTCTCCCAGATCAGTGGCATTTCTCTGAGAACAGACATCCAAGTTCACATAAACAAGAGCTCTGTGGCTTTATTCTAAACAATTAAGCAGTATTTACTAAGCCTCTTCAAACACCATGAGATCATGTGCTGTTGGCTTTTCGTGCATAAAGGATGATGTGATGTACTTGTGTGGAAAAAATGCTCTAGGTGATCCATTTAAATAATGGATGAATGGTCTGAGTTACAGTGAATTCCAGCAGCGGAAATGGTTGCAACAAATCATTCTGTTTTAACAGAGTAGTTCGACATTTTGAAAAATACATTATTGATTTTCCGACAGAGAGTTGGATGTGAAGAGTGATTGCGCTGTAAAATGTGAGGCTAAAGCTGAAGGAACCAGTTAGTTTTGCTTAGCGCAAAGACTGAAACTGAAAAAGCAGCATGCCTGCGTCGACCCAGAGGTAACAAAATACTCCTACCAGCTAGAGGTCTTCATGTGTCTGCAGTTCTGAGACCGGCCCTAGTACTCCTGCTGGTTATTGAAGTGCTGAGGATTTTGTTGTAGTTTCTGTAATGTTGGAGCAAACATTGGAACAATATTCTAAAATCTAAAAAATGTTTTCATAATTGTTTCTAGAGTCTGTCAGTTGAAATTTCAGATCAGGTATGTTTAGGGCAAATGGGTGAGGCTTAGGGTTCCCATCGCAAGAATCATAAAACTTAAATGCCTTATCTCAAACACAAACTGTCAGCCCTTAGGTTTAAATCACACCAATTTACTGTGAGGTGTGTTCCTGTGCTTGGCCACTGTGCCGGGGGCTTCTCCGGCTACATCACAAACACCCTGCTGCTTATTATGCTGGAGAATAAGGAAGCTAATCAGCCCTGCAGGAGTCCATCCAATTGTGACCACCTGTTTCACGAGTAAGAAAAGTAAAATTGACCATCCAACTTTCAACCAGTTAGCTAAGATTTTCAATTAAATTAGGTATTTGAAAAGGTGTTTGATGCATTTAGTTATCATTGGGCTGAAAAAGATCCCTAGCTGCATCACCTGATTGAAATGAAATGCAGTTGACTCCTGTCCAAAGGCATGCCCTGCTCACCATCAAGCCAAGTTTGCAGTTGTAGAAGCAGCAGGACCTTTGCGTGCTTGCTGAGAGACTGATTGGACTGAGGGCGCAAGGTCCCATCCCCCCAGCCTCACAGGCCTGGAAGAGGAATTAGGCTGTGGAGCACTTCAGAAAAGGTGGTGGCAGGTGGTGGAACAAAACAACATGGGAATGGCTTGTGGCTCATCCATCTCATAATGTGTAGCAGAGCGCTGCCTGTCGAAACAAGGCGGATGTACAAAGGAAATATTTAGAAAAGGATAATGTCAAGAGTAGAGACACTGGAGAAAATTTGACAGTAGAATTTGGTGCATTGAAGTAATCAATCCCTCATTACTTCAGCAACATGTCAAGACTCACACATGGGCTGTGGAAGAAGGAAGCTTTGAATAAATAAATAAAATAAATTCCAATTTTATTAGTCGCATACATAGCTTTTCTCAACATTTATTATTCCTGCAAAAACAAAATTGTTTTAGTTCATTTTATATTTAGTGCTACAGGGATAATGAAGAATCAAGCCAGTTGCCTCCGACTAAGCTACATTACCTAGAGTTTTGTGTACTTTCATATTAAGTCTACAGAGAGAAAGACTGGTATTGATTTTCTCACCTCACCTCAACTCCTGGCATGAAAACAAATAAAAACTCTTTCTTAAAATGTTGAAATGTTTGTTATACTGTAGGTCATACAGTTTGTTCACAGTCCTGAGAGCACGATTCCTTCTCTGACTGCATTTGTACCGTATCCAATGTGTGTTAAGGCACGTCACCTATGGTTAGTTCAGAGGTCTAAGGTGGGCCCCATCTGAGGAGTCTCACAAGGCAAATAAAGAGCTATGCCCTGCTTAGCCTTGAGGTTTGGACAACAGTAAATGTTAACTTTACAATATAGACCTTGATTTATATGGGATTTTTCTAGAGTGGAAAATGTGTGTATGTAAAAAGTTTCCTATTAGTACTTATAATAGTACTATTAGTACTATACTTTGAACCTACTTATTCACTCAATATCAGAGGTGTTTCTTTTCTGTTTGGTGGAGTCTCTCATGGTTTCCCTGACCTTAGAAATGATCACATAGTCATCATAAAGCTGCAAATGTTTTTGTATGAATTACACAAGAAGATACCTTGTAGGCTCGCTGTATAACTCCATCTTTGTCAAACATGGCAGTGATAATATTCCCAGCAAAAACAGTGGATAGTCTGCACTTGTAGACCCAGTCAGTTGTAGATGTCAGGCAAAAAAGTGACAATTCAATTCATCTTTATTTGTATAGCGCCAAATCACAACGAAAGTCATTTCAGGGCACTTTACATTGCAAGGTTT
>JAUMTR010000017.1:12994615-13019434 GCA_032270685.1 Microctenopoma stevenorrisi
GTCGAATGGGGCAGGGCAAGTTATTCCACCAGCCAGGGACCACAAAGGAGAAAAGACTGGACTGTGATCTGAGACCTACTACTATACTGACTACTATACAGTTTGGTATCACCTTTGTCTGGATGTGACAGAAACTCTGAGCTGGTGACACTGATTAGAGAGTGTGGAATCCTCCATGATGCAGTTGTTGCAGTGCTGCACAGAAATGTTAATCAATTTAGTTCCAGTGTGTCAAACCCTAAAAGTCACAGATTTGCTCAACACGTTGATTCAGTGTCTCGTAATGTGCAACATTTTCAAAGTTCTATCAGACCTTTGTTTCTGTCATTCTCACCATTTTTGTCAAAGTGGTCGACAGTTGGGTTGCTCAGTGTAAAAGCTTGAGATGCAGCAATCGTAGCTCGATTCTTAGGATGGCGATGACTTCAACTGAAGTTTAGTTAACGCAGTGGCCAAAATTACCGTACACAAAGCCATAAAAACACAAAATGAAGATCTTTAGCTTCTTTACCCTTACAGTGTTGTTTTTTTACTACTGACCATTTTCTGGGTTTTATATAGTTTAAGGCTGCAGATATTTTCTTATTCCTTTTCTGTACAAAACCTTAATACCATAATGTTGAGCCTTCATTTCATATTAATATTAAGCTTGATTGCTGTAGCTGGCAGCTTAGACTGATTGTACAGTTAACACTTTTAATAAGTGTAGTACCCATGCAGAGCAAACATTTGTTCCTTTGTCTTTTGTAAAGAAGAAAGAAGAGGAAAATTCAACCTTTTTTACCAGGGCAGAGCAAAGCTTCTTTTCCAGTTCACTAAGTTTTCAAAGGCAGTTCCTCTCCACCTGATTACTTTTTCCAGTAGTAATATGTTCTAATCATTGTAAGGTGTTAAGAGCCTTGTTCTAGCACATCGGACACATTTATACTATCTGACAGAGCCATCAATTGCAAAGTGGAAGTGAAATTTGACACTGCGCAGCACATGCCATTTTCTAGTCTGAGATGTGTAAATTTGCCCAGTGCTTGAATGATTCACCAGTTTGATGTTTGTGATAACCAAACTGCTGGGAATGTGATGTTTTTGAATCAAATCACTAATTTATGTGTTGATGCTGTAGCTTTTCCTGAGATGAGTTGGTGTACATCAGCGTAGTGTATTTACTGAGAAACAGCTCTGCTTTTAGTAAAAGGACAATTGTGAACATTCAAAAACAAAGAGTTTTGTGTTAAATCTACCTGACCTTTCACATTTTTGTAAAATCTGTTCCACATCAGGCTGAATATCAAAGAAACATGGTGGAAAGAGAGAATTTAAGTGTTTGCGTAGAGGTTCTAGGCATCAGATTAGTCCAGGACAAGAGGATTATGTTGGCTTTGTAAGGCTCCTGTCATCTCACCACTGCACACCAGCTCGCTCTAAACTAAATGAAAACCTTAAAAGTAGCTGGACATTTTAAAGCTTTCAGGTATGTCCAGATCACTTGAGCAAAGCAATTTACCTTTTATTTGTGCAAAGAAACAGAACAAAAGCTTAATGAGAAGTGTATGAATCCCCTAATTCCCTTTGGGCAGTAGTGAGTCCATGTTAAGCCTTGTGATGTAGCTGGTGCCATTTGACAGGTTGAGATGAGATAGAGTGGAGCACCTTTGTAGTTTAAAACATCATACAGTCTGATTTATTTGAAGTGGGCCTCCCTGAGTGATGGGGGATGGGCTTGTTTAAGCACTGGTGGGAGAGTCTGCTGAAAAGCAGCATTACATACGTGACTTGACTTCCAGATGGTAGTCACTAGGGGTAAATTTAAAAGGCGCTAGCGCACATAGTAGGCGTTTTACTTATTGATCTGCACCTTTGTCCACATTAATCAGAATTTCGCCTAAAATAAGGAATTTGTGCAATTTGAAAAAGACCATTCAAAACACTTTTGACTGCAGGTTTCATTGTTAGGGGTTTTGTGCCTTATGTGATCTTAGCTCTACATTAGGCAAGAGCCTGCATTAAGATGTTCATAAAGCAGGTGAAGGGTGTTGTTTAGTGTCCTGTAGTTCTTTGTGAAATGCTGGTAGTGAAGTGTCATGAAACAGTCGTCAGTGGAGGGAGGCACTGCTTGGATCTTTATCTCCAACAGGAACAAATGCTGAGGTTCAAATGCAGTTTTCAGCTAACAGCAGTGCTGATAAAGCACATGCACCCGAGAAATATTTTAATGTTGCACAAGTAGGATCAACCAGGACCAGATTTTTGCTGTTCCTCCACAGCTCACTTAATTCACAGATGTTTGGCGTTGTGAATGTCATTACTTTATGTAGCTTGTTGCCATTTGATTTACTCCATCAAAGATTTTTCTGACACCTGATGTCTGCCATTTATTGACACTGTGACAGAATTATCGAAGTGGGCTACGACTTGGCCTGGTAGTTCAGTGAGAAGCATCAGACTGTGTGGCGGAAGGTGGCAGGATTGAATCCCACCCCCAATACCAGTGGTGTCCTTGAACAAGACACTCGACTACACCTTTTAAGTCGCTTGGCATAAAAGCATCTGTAAAGTAAAATAAATTCTACTCACACTGTTATTTGAGTGTCTTTTATTTTCTGGTACTAGTTTGTTAAAAAGTGGAATGGATGTGACGGTTGTCATTGGAACTGTAAAGATGATAAATCTACTTTAGTTTTTATTGCATGGGTTGGATTTCTCACAAGTGGATTGCCATTTGCAGCAGAAAAGAGCACACTTTGAGTGTGTGTTAGGCAGTTGCTGCTTTGCCAAAGACTGGCGATCCATCGTTTACTGGGATGCGAGCCCAGGTTACGCTCCACTCTCCCCCACATAAGCTATAAAGATACTGTCAGCTTTCGTGGCACGGCACAGTCTTGAGTGCTGCAGAAAAGCTGTCTCATTTGCCTTTGATTCGAAGTATCATTCTTTATGTTCTTGGAAAGAAAAGACACCAATATGATCGAGTGATCAGTGGGTATTGATAAGGCATTTTTGTTGTTGATGTGATAATAAAGACCTGTAAAATGGAATTAGTTGTTTGACCTCGTTTAGCACTTCTGCTTACGTGACAAAAAGTGTAAAGAAAATTGTATGACATTGAATTTTTTTACTGGATGTTTAAGCTGCTCCACAGAGGTAGCCCACCAATGTATTGACTCAAAGCTGTTAAGTTAAAATAGAGATACATTCTGAGTTGAGCTTAGTGTAGTGCAAGAAAGCCCTGTGAAGATGTGATGTGGGATTTCATCTGAACACATCAGTACTGCTGCATGGTGGCAATATGTGGGAGGATGTGAGCCTCTGTCCCCGTTGTCCTAATCATACTGCAGAATCGACTGTCATCTGCAAAATCAAAGAGAAGCTGTCGTCTCCCTCAGATGACACATGCCTCACTTGTGATATTGACCAGTAAATGAGAAAACATGAACAAATGACAGAATCCTGCAGACTAAAGCGGAAACAGATGATCAAGGGGAACTTCAAAACAAATGTCAGTCGTTTTTAGATTTTTTTTCTATTCAGAACTACGTTACTGTTAACACACAGCTGTTCTCCCGTTTCTTCTCACTGCTCGAGCACACATGGAAACAGATGTATAGATTTTTTTTTATCAGTTCTTTGAAACATGTTTGCATCAAAGTAGCTTCAGTTTATAGACCACTGAAGGGTTGTCATTCGAGACTCGCCGCTATCCTGTCCAATTCCTTTTATTGTATGTGGATAAAGAATTAACAGGGCTTACAGGCTTAAGTAGTGTGATTCTCCTGGTCTTATAAATATCATGGGCCTTGGTTAGTAGGCAGCGTGGGTCTTCAGTTGCTTTACAGTTTTATAGTGACTTAAAAACTGATTCACAGCCGTGTTGCCAGTCTTAAGAATAACCATTAAATTCACCAATACTGAACAAAATAGTTGATCGTATTGGGGCCCTTAAGGTTTGATAGTAATGGCTGGCCTGTTGCCCCTGGCAACCACGTTTGGACCACTGTCAACCATTTTGTGCAGCCTGGTTGCTCTTTCTGGTAACCTGCACACGGATTCCCGTGTCCTTGACATTAAATCTTGCAACTGAACAAGTAGGAGCACTTGTTCTCAAAATGGCAAAATACGTTTAACAACAGCTGACAGTCTCAGAAGACAATCGCTGACATGTTTCTAAAAAAGAAGTACAAACTACAAGTGTAAGGATTTGACATTTAAATGATTAGTCGGGCAACAGTAAATGAACTGCAACTGCCTTGATAATCAGTTGTCATCTGAATGTCTTTGGGGTTTGGATTGTAGATCAAACAGGGTGGGCAAGCATTTTTGCAGTGTTGATATTTCCTAAACGAAATGGTGATTTGGCAATTTATTTAAAATAATGAGCAAATTGATCTGTAACTATCGTTGTTAGTTGCTGCCCTAATGGAAATGCTCCTCCTGTTGGAGAAAATCCTTTCAGTACCTGAATGGTCACTGTCATTTTTAATATTTGTGTCCCTCAAATACAAGCTAAAGATGCAGTAATGAGACACTTTTCCTACCTGATATATATGAAGTAAGAGGAAACAGTCTGGCGCTGGATGGATCACACCGTGATCTTGTAGCTCCCCTGCCACTGCCATGATGCGTGCAGCAAATGATAAAAACATCTGCAGCATGGACATTTGTCAAAACAGCCAGGGAAGTAGTCCTGTGGCTTTAACCTAAGTGGACAGGATTGTCCTGATAGTAAAAACCGGTAGGTGTTTCACACAACAGTTTGGGTGGATTTATGCCTCTTTGTCGAGATGTTGTGGCATGGGGGCTTTACAGCTACAGAGAGACAATAAGAATTTTACTTTTACAGTTTAGTCTGCTTTGTGTTTTCTCTTCCATATTTTTTTTCGCTGGCAGTATTTGTTGATGTAGAAAGAAATGTGTATTTTGTGATGTTAAAAAGCATTTTCTCCTTAAACTATTCTTTCAAATACACTTGTCTGTGTAACAAAGGGAACAACTGATGGTAAAGCTAATTACTTTAATGTACAACACATCCGTCTTGTGAGGTAGTGGTGTCAACAGAATCTGTGGGTTAAAGCCTATGTTGGCCTATAAATCAGTTCCCACGCCATAGGGATCTACAGCAGGAGCCATGAACGAACTTTACAGAGAAACATAAATTCACCTTTAGTGTTATTAGTAGTAAATTGAAATAGTGGGATCCTCAAGGCTTGTGAATATATCAAGGCAAATATGCATATGTATGATCATTGTTGTATAAGATGTACGGCTGTCTTTTAACTTGTACATTACTGTGATCTGCCAGAGAGAACGGGTGAGATGCTGATAGAATAAGAATATGGTGACGATCTACCTGTTTGCATTTCATTTTAATTTGGGACGGACTGAAAAAGTAAGAAGTGCTAGAGACACACGTTGGGAAAAGAAAGGAAGGCAGACAGATGTGCAGCATTGGAGGAACAGGTTGGAGGAAAAGAGCCGATATAAGTAACGGTTGGAGGGGAAAAGCAAGCAAACACTTTTTTCGAGCATTTGAGCTCTGACCTAGTTGATTTGCATATTTAGAGGCGAATGCATGCGTAGCCTTGTTGTTTCCTTTAATGGATTACCAAGTGGTCATTGTGGCTGCAAATGTATAAACAAGGCTGTCATGCGTCAGAATGAGTATGAATGTATTTAACCTTCGATGGTATTTTTCACGTCGAAGCCTGGTAACTTTCCAAAATGGAGCATAAGGCAAACTGGCCTGTCTTTCCCCCGTGCCGCTATGTTGCAAGGTGAAAACTGAATTGTTTACAGCAGCAGTGATCTAGGAGTTTAAGGCCATGTGAAACAGAGCTCAGTTTGTGCTCCGTCTAAAAATTGTGGACAGGGGTTAATGTGAGTTGAAAAGTGGGAGTGAACACTGGTGAAAAGGTTAAGCAAACATCCAGCATCAAGTAATTATGCCCTGCTGCAGTAGCAACAAAATAGGAAGGCACTAAAACGCACAGAGAGTAGTTTTATCTCTGAAATGTAGCGGCCCGCTTCTCTGTCATTACAGCACCTTCTTTTTTCACTTTAGAAAAATAGATTTTACTTTCAAGAATGGAACTTATTTAATTTTTTGGTAAAACTGTTGCCATAAGCTCATCACTCACGAACTGGTTTTGCCACTCGCAGGGTGTTTGAATGTGACTCTCAGGAGCAGATCACTGCTGCATTGATTCTGGACAGCTACCATGTGAGAGTGACAGTGCAATTTCCACTTGCTTATTGACTGTACCACTGTTAAGCCGCTGCTGGAAAAGAGGCGGCCAGTTATTTAAGGTTAATGCTTGTCCATGTCCTCTCTCTAGTTAGACATTCATATGGCAATATCTCAACTGTTCATAGTGCAAACAGTAGTATGATGGTCACTCAGCAGCGCCCTGTTGTCTATTCGCAGTTAGACGCCTGACTCTCACATGCGTTACATCGTTGTGGGTGCTACATGTGTTGCTTGCTTACAGATTTCTGCAGGTCAGTGACCTTTGATGTAGTTAATAGACAATTTAGTTTGGCTGAATGTGTTGTGTACTAATGGATATCTTGGTTTTGTGCAGGAATTTGTTGGAATCTTAACTGGCAGGCAGCCCGTGCAGGAATGTATGTAATGCAATCAACACTACACTAAAGGCGCCAAAAAATTAATTGTCTTTATCTTATTCTATGACACACACACACACCCAGCAGGGTTAAACAAGGAACTGGCTGCATTTAGCCTCCAGACATCCTTATTCCTTGTCCTGCGTCAGTCAGTATTTAAGTAAAAACAGCCAACTGAATTTACCCAACATATTTGTTGGTTCTGTTTATACTGCACACTGAGGGGGAAACCCTTCTTGTAACATTATTTGGTAGGTGGAAATATTACCCACCTGGTAAGTGCAGGCCCTACCTTAGTTTATCGGATTCTTTTTTGACATTTGGGTATCTCAAAAAAGGTTTATCCAATAGCAACTTGAAGTAGTAGGTTTCTTGACGACGTTTCGCCCTTCTATCCAGAGGGCTTTCTCAAGACTTGAGATAACCATGACCTGGATGACTGAGAACCTTCACAGATACATTTAGTTATGACCAAAATATATAATTTTTTCAGTTAAACACTATTCTCTAGCATTTGAAGTCTCTCCTTGGATGTTACAGCTGGCTACTGGACAACGCATGTTATGAGCTGATCACAGAATCTGTCTGCCACAGTATGACATGCTGTTTGCTCAGCAAAATCCCTGCCGAGAATCAGTAGATGAGAGGGTATCTGAGCCATAGAAAGTCATTGCCCCAGGGACAACTCTGTTCATTCTACTTTTCAGCAAATAAGCCTATTTTGCACCATATTTTCTGCTGCCTGCTGTATTTTTTGTACGTGAGGATTTTTTAAAGAAGTTTTATTACATATGGGGGAAGATATCAAATGATTTTTGAACGATCCAACCCCATTGTTAAAGATTTTCTTCACCACGCAATCTTATATCACTGTGTCCCATTACCTAATTAGAGACTACCATTGTGTAGTGGGCGTGTTTACTATCAGGATGAGCTGAATGTTTGTAGTGTAAGCTCTTGTTAGATGTTTGGTGCTGGAAAGGAAGTGACTACTGACTACTTTCTAAACCTCCACAATGTGATCTTGTCCCCCAACAAACTCCTTTATCACAAAAGGAAGACAGGTCCTCATAGCTAAATCTGTTTTGTTTTTTCCTAAATTCAGTTTCTATTCTTCTTTAATCACATTTGTTCACCTAAAAAGTGGATGGGGAAAAAACAACAAGGAATAGGAAATTAATATGTTATTCATCTTCAACATAGCGCTGGGGTTCAGAGGAGCACTTACTGCTTTGCTAATGCATTCCAATTGAGTGAGCATGGAGTGTTGAATGACTTCGGTGTTTCAGCGAGTCTCTTAGTCATAGCTGACAGCTGACTTTCTTTCCTTTGTGTGTGTGGAAAGAGTCCTTAAAGTTTAAACAGGTAACACTCACAGGGCATACAAAAGCATTTTAGGCTGTTTCGCAGTCTTCAGGTCTGACCACATAACCGCATGCTTGCCAGTTTTAGTGTAGCTCCAAGAATCCAGATTTACTTGTGTAGTGGTGTCTGATACTTCATTTTGGTAAGCTGCCCACTGTCGCCTCTTTTGTTTATATAAAGTGTTTTTCTTTTTTTTTATTTAGAAAATCCTGATTTTAGTCGCTTACTGTAGGTATTTAGACACAATCAAGCCTCCAAACAGCTGATACTTGTGCTTGATAAAATCCACGAAAAACCACTAAGACCACAATGTCAAGACATGTTATTAACATGTTAATAACATGTTATCAACCACACATGTCGATAAACATAGTATTAGTATTTCGGCAGTGATTCGGGGGATTTTATTTAATTAGTTTTAACATAAATTTCAGATACTCCTTTGGCAGCAAAGAAAAGGATCACGACCAACTGTAAAGCTTAAAACAGTGTATGTGTTATTTATACCATCAAATCAATGTTCTCTGTTGCTGTTGTGTTGAGGATGTTTATTTACATGCCATGCAATGACTGGATGTTGGTTTCCACAACCTCCAGACATACCAAAAATATCAGCAAGATGTTCTTTTTACTCTTCTGGTAACCTTATATTAGGAACCTGAGACCCCAGTGATCAGCTTTTCCTCTGTCACAGCCATTTGTTTATAATTCATTTATGTCGGGTAGCATATTTGCATAAACTTGAGCTTTCATCAACTTTCCCCTGATGCACACTGTAAATGACGAAACACTGGGCCAACGACGCATACCTTTACGAAAAAATGTCTTCATTTCTCAACTAGAAATGAGATGAAGAAGCATCTGGTGTAGTATTTCAGATGTCGTGAATATGAGCAGATGCAAATATATTATTTATCAAAGTGATTTTAAACATTGCTCAGTAGCAGAGTATAGAAAGCGCCTCAGCCACATTAATATGCCATATTAGTATTACATTTGGCACCATGTGCATTAAGATATTAATGGTAAATGTCTTTAAATTCCTCACTTAATGTACCCTGAAGTCCTAACCGGCTCACAGTGAGCCTGTACTTTACAGCTCACCATAAACAAGTGTGCCAGAGGTGCTGCTGCAGCTGCTGTTGTTACTACATCGACTTGCATTGAGACGAAGTGTCGCAATTACAGAATGAAGAGAGCAGAGATAATTAGAAGTGTTTTGAGAATCTCAGTGATTGGCTTAGGTAATTCAGAAATCACGACAGAGTGGAATGGCTTAGCATGGTAATGGAGCTGCTCTTGTTTCAGAGTCCACTTTGAGCACAGGAAAAATCAATCTGGCACCTTGTCAGTGTTTCTTTGCGCCAGTGTGCGACTGTTCTTTTCATCTTCTGCATCAGCTCTTGCCGCAGACGAGCCACACTTAGATTTTTTTTTTATTCGCACATAATGTGAGTCACATTCCCAGACTTGGACTGGTCCTGACCACTTATCCTTGACAAAAATGTTTTAATTTCTATAAATATTGGGAAACAATGTTGAAAACCCTAATTAATTTCTCACAGAGAATGAGTTCTTTCTATGCATGAGTACTTTCTATGCATGAGAATAATGGTTGTTCATTTTACTGGCAAGCATTTCCACTGTCATATTAAAGTAAATGCACTTAATGTGGGTTTATTAATGCGAGTCACTTTTATTTTTACTTCTAATAATTCAAGTGTGATATTTAGCTCAATTTGATTAGGTGACACAGAGCTGTCTTCATCTATCAGTCACTTAAACCACACCTGCCCGTGTTTGAGTTGTTGACTTGTGTCCCTGAAAGTGGAGACCGTTAGGAATTTCTTGCACCTTTGAGTCTGGTTTTGGTGTTTTGAAGGTCACAAAATGATTGGATTTCTTTGCTGAGCCAGTATGGAGCATGAGGGGAATCTCAGAAACTGTTGGAAAAGCAGCTAATCTGTGTGACATTTTTCCTTGAGCATTGAGACCAAGCAGAAAATGGTTAAATATCAACAGTGAGTGACATTCCACTATGTTTTATTTTTCTAATCTTAAGCTAATTTTTTTTTACCTCTGTCAGCCCTGTGACCCAGTGACAGCTCGGATAGGCTCTAACACTCCTCTGTAAACCTTGAGAGGAGTGGTTAAGATAAAAGATAAATGGAATTTACTTTTGTCCAACCAAACATTTTTGCAGCAATGTCTTTTGTTCATTAAAATATAATTTTCAGTTGCCAGTCAGGCTAAACGTAAAGTACTATATGAAACATTGCTATGAATTACAATGCTTGCACACTTTTGTGTGTCTTTGACAGTGGAAACCGGGTTAAATGAAAACACACTGGTATTGTTGTAAAAATAGCACCTACTACTAATGTATCTTACTTGTTAATAATGCTGTCAGGGAAATTGTTTTTAGTTGCTGTAAAAGGAACATCAGATGTAGAAAGACTTGCACTTTACATTATGATGACCTAATTTCCACCAAAACTGAACTCAGACACACTGTAGTGATTATAAATGTGAATAGGGTGCCTGCTCAGGTATTGTTAGTTATAATTTTCTGTAATTCAGTGTCATTATAGCTGACTAGATAATACATGTTTGTTTTGAATCAACATTTCTAACACAAAATTGTGATTTGATCAACACAAGCAATGCAGGAATTACTGTTAGCCTGGTTAGCAGGTATACGAATCCAATAAAAAACAACTTGTTTTCTGATTGGTCCAAATTGGTGTATGTTATCTTTATGTGACAATGAACATGGCATGCAAAAATCCTGACAACAGCTGGCTTTTTTTATGGGAGGATTGTTGTGTTTCTCCACTTGACCAGTTTTAATGGAAAACTGCTACGGAGAAAGATATCGTTTGAGGCAGTGTTGTGTGAGAGATGTGTTGTTGTTTTTTGGCTGCATCACACCAAAGCCTGGACATTAAGGCCTAATCAGCCAAAGACCAATCTGCATATTTCACACTTGTTTAGTTACTGGCGGTTTGAGTCATGCAGCTGCCAGTCCAAGAGACGCTGAAAGCTGCTGTTGCCAGGGATGAAAGACCTTTTGGCTATATTGGTGATATTTTCAATTCAGTGTTGAGTGAATTAACCAAAGTGACCTCAATTAGTTTGTAATTTAGTCTTTCTAAGGATAGAAATAGGTGTTTTTACAAAATGTAGCAAATAAGACTTTATACTGCATACATGGGACCTTCATACATTCATATTCATATGCTGGATCTCCAGTGAGGTGACGCTCACTGCTGGTGACTGAGAGTTCCAGTTGTTAACATATTTACTGATTAAAAATGCTGGCTACCCAGCAGACTCCTGATTCCTATCACCTGGATTGGCTGGGTTATTCTATTTTGGTAATCAGCTCAAGTGCACAATCCAATTACATGGAGGTTACAGTGGGGCTTTCTGGATGGGGACCTCCCTTTTAAATGACCTGGAAAGAGGAAGAACTGCCAGAACAACCACATACATACACCTTTGTCACCACTAACCTATAGATGCTTTATGGGAGCTGTACAGTAATGTGTTGCTAAACAGGACATATACGTGCACATTTCTTTTAGCATATTAATGATTTAGAATCCGGAAATACTTTCCCTTTAATAGGATGAAATGTTTAAGTCCCATGAGAGACTAATGATAGAAAGGCTAATAGATAATTAGATTAAAAACCAAGAGCCAAGACTTACAAAAGTGTAACCAGCGCCCTAAAGGTGGACAGTCGGGGAAATCGTGTGTACTTATTTGTGATGAGTTCGCTGTGAGCAGCAGTGGAGTGCAGTCATGGAGATTGTGAAGTCTGATGGCAACAGGGACAACAGGCTTATTATAGTCCTCCTTCACACTCTGCGCGATGGCCCAGCCCAAGTGCTGTTGGATATCTGTCACAGTTCGACCAGTCAGTGCTTGTTTGATAGATCGAGCCACAGCTATGCAAGGCATGTTGGGATTTTGGAAGTGTTAAAATCTCCTCTGAGTTATGGTAAAACAGACAGTTTAAAGTGACTTGCGAGATACATCTTTCAGTCTTTAATGAGATTTGGTGCATTGGGAGTAAAGATGAGGCAATTTTCGTTATGATTGCATATGTACTTCAATGAAAAAAACATCCTAGCATGGTGTAAGTGTTTATGATTATAATTAAATAAAATTATAAATAAATCCATGCTCACAACATTAATAGTTCTCATTTTTATTGAAAAACCAATTATGTCATTGAAATATGTGTGTTTCTGTTTTACACCTAAAGTTAAATTTGAGAACATTTAGAATAATAATAATCTTTGGTAATTGTGTTAATAGCTTGAAGTTGTTCTCACCAAGATAATCATACTGTCAAACGTTCATGTCAACACATGCCTGATTTGAGAACACATCTCATTTATGCCTGAACTGAGCAGCTGTGTAATTCAGTCTGTAATTACCTGTTCTGCTTTGTGACATACAGGTCTTGAAACATATGTTATCCATCACATGCTGTTGTTTTTGTTAGAAAGAAACTAATGAATAACTTCTGAATTTCTGGACCATTGCCTGAATTTATTAAAATGTGCAGGGATATTTTGGCAGTTTTGAGCAGTAGAAGTCTCTTGTTGTACTTCTCTGAATCTACACCTCTGTCTGCCGTACTGTGTTGTAGCTTCAGCCTGAATAAAAGTAGAAGACAGGTTCGTCTATAAACCAACCTCATAGTGTAGTCTCTTTTTTATTGACCGTTGGTGTTCCTAACAGTCACATGCAGAAACTATGCCAGGTCTAATTTATTTATGTTCTGCAGCAAATTGCCCAGAAATGTGTTCGTTTTTCCTATGCGGTCAATGCAGAATCAGCCTTACGTGGCCTCCGTGATGGATAGCTGAATGAAACTGGATCTGTGAAGAAAGGACAAGCACTCTGGGAGTTGCACAGCCTGCATGCCTTTCGCTCATCGGGGCACTCACTGGGACATTTTCTCAGTGGGGCTTTTTCAAAAGAGGCTTGCGCTGCAGATCCAGCTAAGGGCAGTACAGTAGGTCAAATGCTGATAGAGTTACAACCTCTCTTTTGTGAAGGTGTTGAACAAATTAGACCTCACAACTGCTTACCCAGTCAAACAGGGGTAGCTCATTTCTCCACCCTCCGAAACCAGCCTCTGACTGTTGTTCCTTCGGGGACCCATCTGTGAAGAGTAAGTAGGCACAGCGATCAAGTGACTGTTCAAACAGTTTTACCTCTGTCACTGCTGGGGGTGTTACATGCGAATGGCCACTTATCCGAATCAGCTTGAGCTCTACCTGCTTTCTGAACGGTAGTTTAAATGAGGGCTGAGTAATGGCAGTGCAAAATTACTGCTTCTTTCAGTCAGTCGGAACAGTCTAGCTTTAAAGATGGGAGACATCTGGACTATAACAGTTATTGTATTTTACCATTATCTCAAGATGGATCTGGGCCTACGAATAGAGTCTGCAATACAATGCCTTAGCTGGACAATATATTGAATATTTCCTTGAGCGCTTCCATTATAAAGAGATTAATTTAATTGTACTGCCAACACAGCAGTGAGACTGAGAACATGCTGATATCCTCGCACAATCTCTTTCGATACTGCCAGTTATTGGAGAGGCTTCAGGATCTGACTTATAAAGGTCATCAGGGTTGGCTGTATTGACACACGACTAATAGTCTGGGGATCCAAAATTAATTTTCAGCTGTGCAGAAGTCAAGTAAACAACCATGAAAAGTAACAATAATAATCTGCGTTTCTAATGTTTTATCTGCAGTTCACTTAATTGTTTTCAGCAAGAGAGTTTTTACATCTTTACATTCTTAAATCATGATCTTTAATGTCAGCTATTTATTTTACCCAGTAATTTGATCCATTTATCATTCTGTCCAAAAATGTCATAGCATCGTGAGAAATGTTTAAATTTTTTGTGATATCACAAATGTTAGAGGTGCCATCTCTTTGTATGACATGTAAACTAATCCTGACATTTGAGAAGAAGCGAGTGGCATTTTTTCTTTAAGGACAGTGATTTATTAAACTATTATTAAAATAGTTGACAATTTCTGTCAGATCGACCAATCGTATTATTGCTACTTTACATTCTAACTAGGGGTGGAATTTGTAGTAAACAATTTTCCATTAGAAATGCAGTGTGTAACCACACAATACACAGAATTGTTGAGATCTTTTCATTACTCCAGTGTATGCTGTTGTGCTGTATTTTTGCAACACTCTGCAGCACAAAGAGAATCATCAGAATTCATCTTGTTTGAGGCAGGTATTGATCTCATCACCCTCACCACCACTCCAGAGTCTTTTGTGCTCGGGCCTCCTTATCCTTCACTTTCTTTAATGAAAGGGCAGATGAAAACTAGAGATGCAAGTGTTAATTATTTATCTACATTATTGAGCTTTTTGAGATTACATTTTCAGAAAATTACCTCTCCGTCTGGTACCAGTTCATTCTCGTGTTTAATACCATAAACACTTCTATAGGTTCTAGGAGCTTTCTTTAACAGTATGTGTTTATAGTAAAAGAATAAGAGTATTGCCCATTCGTAACATTGTATCAACAACAATGTGCGGTATTCATATAAAACAATCGAATGTTGATATTAAATTATATTTATGCTAATGAATTTGATTTGAATCCCGAATTAAGTCAGTAACCGTTGTTTCTTACGTTTCCATTTTAAAGAGGTGGGTTAACAAGATTGTTTTATCCATGTTAATCTGCAGCATGTGTGCAACCTGACTACCTCTGGGCGATATTGTGTAAGCAAACACAACAAACCGGTGTTCTGCTGCAGCATACACTGGTTCATTCGTGTTTTAAGCTCCTCTGTTAATGCAAGATTACCATTGTGCTCCTGAGTTGAAAAGGCATGGCTTCATAAACCATGTGGGGGTGTGTGGGGCCAGCTACTCCTTATTTATCAGCAGTGACACTATCAGCGGTGCCTTGTGAAAAGAGAGCCACTCATTCAGAACAGTGGGGCCACCTTGGCTGTCAAAGCAGGATTTGGGCTACATTTCCCATGGTTGCCATGACAACAGTGGGAAGTGATTATGAAGAGAGGGTTTTGGAGCAGTGCTGTTACACCAGTGTGTATTACCATAGTGGTTTGCGCAGTGATCATCAGAGAATTACTGGCTCATGATCAAGTGATTTTTTTTTTTTTTTTTTTTGTGTGTGTGTGAGTTTTTTGACCCAATAAATTGTGATGGTAGTAGAATGATTGTTTGTCAAGATTATTCGAATTTGGAATAATATAACCCCTTTTCTTATTTCTTTCTAGGGAAAAATGTGGTTAAATGGGAAAGGAACGAGTACACCGTGAGGATTCTCTAACCCTTCCCCCGGAGTCCCAACCGTCTGAGAGGGTGTCGGACCTCACTGAGGCAATCCTGGGCCGTTGGCACTAAAATGTCCCTAAGTGGTGGCACTGCAGGCGGGAAAGGTGTGGACTCTAATGCGGTGGACACTTACGACAGCGGCGATGAGTGGGATATTGGTGTTGGAAATCTGATTATCGACCTTGACGCTGACTTAGAGAAAGACAAACTTGAGATGTCTGGTACCAAGGACGGCATGGCGGCACCACCTAGTGCAGTGGCACAGTTGCCTGACAACATCAGGTTTGTTAGTCCAGTGTCTGGCTCTCAAGGAAAAGAAAGCAAATCCAAATACAAGCGCAGTAAGAACTCTAAAGACAGTAGTAGCAAAGCTTCAGCTGGAGATGGGGGCAAAAAAGAAAATACAGGACGGACTCAAGGGGAGCCAACAGGCACAGCAGTGAGTGCAGGAGCTGCTGGCAATAATTCCAGCTCGGGGAAGAACATGGAAAAAGGGGGCAAAGCCTCCAGAGGTGTTCTGAGTGGTAAGAAAGAGAAAGAAGGGGCTAGTGGGAAAAGTAAGAAGGACAAAACAGATGGAGCCCCAGTGGTGGCAATAGGTGCTGCAGAGAAGGACGTTGTGTCTCAAGCTCAAGTTGCTTTGGGGAATACTCGTAATACATCCTTTGAGAACACACAATCAACAGACTTGGCAGAAGCCAATCAAATGGGGAATATTGCACTTGAACCTGTTGGGATAGTACAAGCATTGACTGCAAAAACTGAACCAGAGGAGGTGGAAAATGGTAACGGTGAATGCAAGACATTAAAGAAGGTGAAAAATGAAAAGGTAAGTTTGTCTTTTTCTCTTTATTTGATACTGCATGGATTTGCTGTTTTATTACGTGTTAATTGTTTCCCTGATTACACTTTTTTTTATTTTTTTTTTTGTCAATCGAGGTTTTATTGGGGAAGTGTACCTGTTACTTGACATGCTTATGTTGCACTATGATTCTAATGTATCCAAAAATGAAAAAATATGGTGTCTTAAAGAATTTATTCCTAAATGTGAGCTCTTTGTGACAATATGCTAGTTGGCTGCTAGTATGGTTTGGGAGTATTCTAAAGAGTGTTTCAATTATCCTGAACTCCCTGACAAACACATTTGTGGAAATGTGTTGGAAAGAATAATGTTCTTGTACGTTGGGTTTCTTTGCCAGGAAACGCTACCAAATAGCAATGAACAACTTGAATTGTTTGTGATAGTATTGAAGAAACAATCCTGGAACTGCCGGTACAAAATAAGAGCGAAAACGTTAGGGCTATTGAATCTCTGCGTTGTGATAGACATTTATAGTCATTTACAGCAGGCTGAACTATGTGCGCTCTTCCCAGAAGCTGTCTGACATGTGATGCATAAAAAGACCTACTGCTGTCTTCTCTTTTATTACCGCGCGGTAAATAAGCACACCCTCGATGAATCTGATGCTGAGACCAGCCTTAGGAAGTAACCCACACATTGGTGTTTTTTTCCCGAGTTGTGTGCTGTGCGTGAGTCAGTAAATGGTCGACAATGTCTGCCATGTACGTCAAATTACACTTGTGAAGTTAAGTAAATGTCATGTTGTGTTCCAGTTTATTTTCACACTATTTCAATGCTGACATTGTCATACAAGAGCAATACAAAGATCCATGTAGCTATTCACCCACACTTACCTTGTTCACTCAAAGAATTGATCTATCACTCAATCTATTGTATGCCTCACAGCAGCCTTTTCATGCTCTCACAGTATAAAAGACAGCAGAGCAGGGAGGCGCTGAGGACTGTTTTTGTCTGTCATCGTGTTCCATTCTTAATCCCACAAGCCCGAGCAATGCCTGGTGGAGCAGTGTGTGGGGGAGGGAGCTGGTGCAAAGCACGCCTTCGTCGTTTTTTTCCTGCTGCTCTGAAAGTGGTGTGGGGGATGGGTCGCAAGGAAGCCTGTATGATTCCTTAAATCCAGGACACCCGGTCGTAAACACGAGCTGAGGAGTCTCCTTGGACAGGCTGCTATGAATGAAGATTTCAGGATAGTTTATGCAATCATATTGTATTTAGAAAAACATGAAAATAAAAAACCCTTTGAGGGAGAACCACAAGAATTGGTGGACTGCACTGAATAAGGGAGAGAGGTCACAGCTGCTTTGAAATAGCAACTGAAGAATGTATCCTTGAAAATGTAAAAATAAAAGGATTTGCTTTTATTGTTGCACGCAGCAACTTTGACTTGTAGGGCGGTATTTGGGTTGGAAATTCCAGTTAATGCATGTGAGACGACAGTTTTTGTCATCTGGATTTTGTAAGATGGTTTCCCTTGCCTACCTCAACGTGGAAACTGGAATAGGGAGCAGGGAAAGAGCAAGGTCAAGTACGACAGCAGTAGTAAAGATGAATTCAAATCTGAGGGTTGCACTTGGAAACCTGCTTCACAGTGTGCCCTGCTTTAAGTGGTCCTTTCTGAATAGTCTGTAACTGTAGACTTAGATTTGGCCATTTGATAGTGTTAATACAAGTTTTTTGCATAATCTCAACATTAATATATAGCACTTTGTTCTCCACCGTAGAAGT
Organism: Microctenopoma stevenorrisi; assembly: GCA_032270685.1. Lineage (NCBI taxonomy): Eukaryota > Metazoa > Chordata > Actinopteri > Anabantiformes > Anabantidae > Microctenopoma > Microctenopoma stevenorrisi. Next base: position 13,012,549 of record JAUMTR010000017.1, read on the forward strand.
GTTATAGTGAGGTTACATTGTCTCTGTCTTGAGTTAAAGCTCCCTAAAGCAGGTTTTCAGAAGCTGAATAAATCATCCTTACTTTCTTCGTACAAGTGCTAACCACCTCTGAGTGTGTCTCACTCTCCCACCTCTCATTATACAAATCTAGAAGAGCAAGGCATACGTCAGCTGCCTCAGTGTGCCACTGGCCTTGATAAATGGAGCAGCTCTCACTGAAAATTACATTGGCAATGTTTCTTTGAAAATGGGGGGTGAGAGAAAGGAGGAAGCGTTAGAGGGAAGAGATAGCTGCAGCGCTGCGTTGCTAGTGATGTCCAGCTCAGGGAGAAGGACGGATCTCATGAGAGCTGGTTTGAGTTCGTTCCCTTTGCCTGTGCCTGACTGACTGTTGCTATTGTTACAGGATTTCTTTTAGGTAGCGCCAGCCCTTTTAAATGATCGGGGATAGAAGACAGACAGTGATTTATTTTAAGACGAACAAGTTCTATCGAGAAGCTCACTACAAAATGAGGCTTTTACTATACCTGTCCATGTTCTAGTATGGCTAATACTGTCAAGCTGTTGCCTCATTAAGAGAACAATTCAAAGCTGGGTTAAAAACAATTGAAATATTTCCCAGATCCATGTGTATTGAGAACAGTAGTAAGGTGTCTGTTATTGCAAGATGTAAAGGGGATCTAACGGGGAATGGCATTTAAATTGTACCAACCCTGTACCGTTTGCTAACAGTGATGCATTAAGCTGCCAGTTTGCACTGTCAGAACTGATTGTCAAATGGTTGACTAGCTTCAGAAACCCCTTCTCCCCCACACCTTTCACACACTGGAATGAGGGGTCTCTGTTAATCCATTTCTGTAACTACAAAACCAACCATCCAACATTTACACCTACTTCACACTGTGATTGTTCAGCGGTGCCTGTGTGAAAGGCGACTGGGTTTGTGCTTCCCACTCTGTTTTTATCTTCCCTCATTTGTCTTCTATTGTTGACACTCAAATGTGGTTGGATGACACACTTGTGCTGTTTGGGTATACCTTACACATATCAGGGAAGGATTTTTTCTGGGTTTCAGTGCAAGGCTTGGCAATGAATGGAGTATGATGATCAGAAAAATACATAATAGTCAAATTAACAATGTCTCAGTGTATAAAGTGGTAATAATCAGAATCTGTCTGGTATCAGATTAAATCAAATAACATGTTAATATGATACATGTTCAAGTCCACAGAAAGCTGATGAATGATTAATTATGCCTCACCACTGGTTCATGGCTGTTTTTGCACTATTGTCTCTGCCTGCTTTTGAACGGTTCACCCTCAGGGAGGCCCTCACTACTACAGGAAGAAAACATTTGACACTAATTGTTTTCCACTTCTGCCATTAGCTGCTGCGTTCGCAGTAGTCTCAAAAGCTTTGAGCTTTTAGGATAAACAAAGCACTAGACTACTTAAAGTAAAACTAAAATGAAGATGATAAGACAAGTTTGTAATGGCTGAACAGCTGTTGAGGATTTAAAAAAAATGTACTGTAGTAATATTACCATTAGTTAGGTTTTTAATTCGATGTAAACATTCTTGTCCAAGAGATTCTTTTCTCTCTCTACAAACACATGTATATCAGACTTTGTTCCATATTTCAGTGTTAAATATTTAACTTCAGCAAAATGCTGGTGTTTTCAGATCTTTAATATTGGTAGCAAACGGTAATCTGCTGCTGATTGTCACAAAAATAACAGCCAGTTTTATAGTGTTACACTTAACTACAGAGAGTAATTGGTTCTGGTTTTTTCTGCACGGGAATGGATTAGCTGCTGAACACCCCCCCTTTTTTGGGGGGGTTGGGTGAAGACCAGTCACTGATGATGATATTTAAGAATTTTCAGACGTCATCGAAGTCTTAAATTGTTAAAATCTGTAAGATCCAAGTCAATAAACAACAATATAGGACACGATTCATTAATTGTGCAACTCATTCTCAATAAGCTGCAGTCCAGTAAATTTAGAGTAATGTTCCGGAAACCGTTACCCTAGAAATCATATTAAAGTATTGTTATTGCAAAAGCCACCAGATTCCACCATACAACAAACCACAGATTCAGATGTTGCTTTATAAAAAAAGACACCATTTGGCAAAAAGTCTATTGTGTTTTTACACATGAAATCCCTGGCTTTGTGTTGAGGAATATTTATTACAGGAATAAATTCTTTCCAGCCACAAAGTGCTGCCTGTAGTGACCTTGACCATTTAGTGAATGGTTAGCTTGATTTGTGGCCCATCTTTCAGCTTCCTCTAGGCTTTGGGATTTTCTGTCGCTTTTGATATTTAGAATAAAGTAAATCTGTTTTTACCAGAGTCAGGAATAATGGAAACTTTGAACGAGCTGTGGTTGGAATGAGTGTGGCTGTTTTTTTCCATAACCATATTTGTTTATGTTTTCACGTTTCTCCATAAAAGGCAGTTTTGCTTTTAGTTACGTTCTCACTTACAAAGTCATGTCATGATCACCTCAAGGCATGGAATACATCCATATAGTAGATAATAACAACAACAATATTTACCTTAGTCCTGTGTTTTTTTTTGTTTTCATTTATTTGCATTTATTATGTTTTCATTGTCATAATATGAAAACTAGATATTTGGGGTTTCCTTTGATTCGTTTTATCTTCATAGTAAAATTCTTACTGATATTTGATATTAATAGATGGAAATATATGATTAATCTGCTTTAATGGCTATTATTATCATTTAGTTGACACATTTATAAAAATGTAAGATAAATGATGTAATGTTTTATATTTATATATCTAATATGTCCATAATATAATGGAAGTTCACATCTGTAGTCTGGTATTCATTTCCTATTCTAGTCCCATTCTAGACATTTCACCTTCTGTTTTACTACAAAAACATTGTAATAAAACAAAACACGTAATTACCAATATTTGTGGAGGTTTTTTTACAGGGACAAAGAACACGGTGGACTACTTTCACAAAAAGCAATTGAAGATCTGTCAAACAAAGCCTCTGTCATGCTTTGTCTTTTCTCTCTCTGTCCGAAGCTTTCCATGAGGTGTGTTGTGCTGTGTCTGGATCAGCTTTCTATGAGGGAGGCATGTGTGGGGGAAGGGAGCAAAGGCTTGTACAACTAATTCAGCTCATGAAAGACTTATGCAGCAAGAGCAGCTGTCTTCCATTGTCAGCCTGCAAATTTCCAGTGTGCCTCATTTCGCCACTCAATGTGTGAGTAGCAAAAGAGAGGCAGGGAGGGGAGAACAGAGAGGAAACAAAACAAAATCAGAAGGAAAAAACAAGCAGGGAAAGACTTTCATTGCACTAACGCGACGTAGGCCTCGTTCTGTTTCTTTTATTTCAAACTGTGGTGGATGTCGGTTGGTCCATGGTCTAATAATAAACCATGAGTCTTTTCAGTGTGCAGTATGCAGACAGATAAAAAGGATTGTGTTGTGGTGAGAGGGAAGAGAGGGCATATGAGGGGTAAGAGGAAGAGGAGGTGGGGGTCTGCGTGAGATTAGGAGAGGAGGGAGGGAGGGTTGAACAGTGTTATGAATGGATAGAGTCTTTAACCCCCTAACACACTAAATAGTTTGTCACAGGCTGCTGCGGCTGTATGTGGAATGAGAGGAGCTGGCTAAGAGCCCTTGGATTCCTGAATCCTTGAGGCATGTGGTCTGATTAGCAGAACAAAACCCACACAGTGGGGAGGAGCAGACGTGGTTTTTCCCCCCTCAACTGGAATTTTCTGCCAAAGAGAGAAGAGGTGGCTAAAAGTTTGTACTGACTGACCGAGGTTGTAAAAGTTTGCAGGCAGTTTGGGGATTTCTCACTTGTTTCTGAAGCCTTTGTTTCTACACAGTTTCCATTGTTTTGGCCAAGTGAGAAGAATTTCCACCACTCACTTTATTTGTAGTAGTTTGACCCTGATGTTTTTCTGACTGACATATTGAAAGCATTCGCAGTTTCAAAACACGTTTCACCATGAAGCATTTGATGAGAAAATATTTAGTTCAACAGCCTAACTGCTCGTGAAAGGTTTTTATCTTAACAAAGAAGAGGCAGTGTTCGAGCCAGGGTGATTACAGAGCTTAAGATTACACCCCCACCACACACACACACACACACACATCCATGCATGTGCACACTCACACTTTTTCTAAAGGGTTTGTTTGCAGCCAGTTTGTTAAATGGAACTAGTTTGGGGAATTGCTGTCATTGGTGGGAACGTTTAAAAATCACCACAGAGTGCTCTCTTGTTCTTCAGCTGTTTTCTTGCACATGCAATGTCTGGAGAATCAGGCCTGGACATTGTGTGGAGCTGTGTGTTTACACATGCAGCACACAGCAGGAGAAAGTCCAGGCCAGTGTGTTCCCACCCTGGGAAACAGTCCGTTTGGTTTTGGTGAGAGGTAGTCGGTGCATAGAACATGCAGTTGGTGTGACACAAAAAGTTCTGTGTGGGAATCAGTTGTGTTTGTAGAAAATCAGTCTGTATGTCACTGTGGTTTCAAGAAGGAAAGATGCACTGTCCACAAACAGAAAGCATTGTATGCATAGTGTATGTTTCCCATACTTTCTCACATGGACAGATACAGATGTTTCAGACGGTTTTGCTTATTTTCCTGTTAGTTCTCTTTAATTCCCCCAATATGACTCGTCATCCTCTTTCACCTGCACGCTAAAATTGTAAAACATGGTAAAGTGTACAGTTGGCAAACAGTTCCCGTTAAGTAACGTTATAATACCAAATGTTATTTTACAGGTTTATTTCTGTTGTTTCTCCCTGTGATTTTACAGTCTATCATTTATTATGGTTGTACAACATGATCATGACATTTCTTGAGTTGGGAAACAAGTCAGTGAAACTGCTTTCTTTTCTCTGCAACAGCATTTTGATAACTGTACAAGCAGAGACCCATGCTACTTCTAATTAACTTGGAATGAGGAATAAGGAAGAACACCACTAATGCTACAACCACCTTCACTTACGGTGTTAAATGTCTGCATCTAATGTCTGCACAAATAACAAAGATGCAAAGTCAAAACAGTCAACATGACAAACAAGTAATAGAACTTGTAACTTAAAGAATGTAACATGAAAAGTAGGTCACTATATTATGGAACAGATGATCCTTCCTTTAAAAAGATTTACTGCACTGTTTCCTTAGTAGGTCTCCCTAGTGGAACCTACAGGTTTATTTTGAATAATTTTCTTGATTTATCTTTGCATAATTGAGATGTTTTGTAACCCTTTCAAAATGGCACAAACGTGTAGAAAAACAGATTCTTATAATGTGAAATTACACATTTTTACTTTAATGTTACAGAATGTCTAATTACAAAAACGATTTACAGTATGTTGGTGGTATATTCTTGCAATATGCTCTATTTTTCCACGCCACATTTAACTTTTACAGTGTAGCTTCTTAGCTTTAAATTAAACTACCATCACTACAGTAATTTAAGATGAGTAACAAATAGATACACTATTGTGTGTGAGTGCACTGGCAGAAAAGTCTAACAAAAACAAAACCATAGCTGCTTTAATGTGTTTCCACAAATAAACTACATATTTTATGGCCACATGCAACTTTAACTTTCCTTTGACTGGGAAATATTTGACTAGCATTGTCTGCCAAAACATCTTCTACTGGGCCACTGGAGTTACCAAAGTCTGTCTGTCAGTCTAGTATAGTTTGGACAATTGAGATCCAGAATATTTTTTGTGTACCAGAAGAAACCTGGAAAGAAAAGCTGCTTCGAACTATACAACATACAACTAAAGCTTGCTACATGGACGAGTCAGATTCTTAATTCAGTCCTGAGCAAGAGCTCCCACTGTGTGATTATCTATAATTGGCCTAAAAATACCACTTGACTGGTTCTATAGCCCTTAGGGAAAACAAGTATACACATTTGTGGCTTCTTTGACTGCTTCAGTTTTGGGTACTTATGATGAAGATTCATGGGAGTCTAAAGGGAGGACAACAACCTGTTTATTGTGAAATGTACTTTACTGTTAGAAATTATGCTATTGTTAGTTTTTATTTAAATAACCCAAATATAGTAATTTTGTGTGGTATTCCTATATACTTATGTTTACCTTCTAGGTAGTATCTTTAATATATTTATACTTTTCTATATTATTTTTTAATTGCCAAGTCCTGTTACATAAAAGTTAGCTTGTTATTTTAAACTCAGTTCAACCTTCGCAGAGATAAGCTTTAGAACAAACACACCCATATCTATTGTAATGTCTGTCAGACGCCTTTGTTTGGTGGTGTAAGTTTGTTGTTTTTTGAATGAGGAAGTTTTAAGATTATCTTTCACTTGCTAGAGTTCAAAAGTCTGCTTGAAAAAAATTAGAGCAGCAATCCACATTATGAGTCTCGAGAAATTGGAGACGAAAGTTAAATCATGTGTGTGCCCTCTTTTGTGCCCCGTCTTGCCCATGAGCCAAACTGAGAGGTCAGCCTGGAGAGCAAAGCTTTCATAGGAGCTTTTCTCTAATCCAGTGACTATCACGCCCATTTGTAGCATAATTGAATATAATCTGTTTAAAAATAAAATATCTGCCTCTTGTATATTAAAAAGAATAAAACAATATAGAGCATCTCTGATTTATTTTACATAGAGTATGCATTAGAGGTCTGGTGCGTTGTGAGTGTGCATGCAAGCTTGGAAGTACAGATCTGAGATGAAAGGATTTTCCTTCCCATTCTAATCCACACAGACAGCTAGGCCCTTATGATTATTCCTGCCCCTTCTCTCCACTCATCTCTTTGAATGTAGGGCCTTTCTAATTCACCCTATAAAGGGTTTCAAAAGGGGATTATACCACTGGTAGAAATTAAAAGGAGAACATGTT
>JAUMTR010000017.1:13025261-13068326 GCA_032270685.1 Microctenopoma stevenorrisi
TATATATATGAGAGAGATTTTGATAATTAAACAGCCATTTTGGAAAGGAAAAAAATGACAAAGGTGCTCATGCTAACTTGCAGTATTAGATGTGTGTACAGTATAGACATCCTGCCGTTGTAGCCATTCTGCATTTCCGTGTTTTGACAGAGATGTTCGGGTTGCCTTGCTTCTATCTGCAGAGCTTTTAGTCAATGTGATAACCAACAGGCCACCCCAGTGCACTTGAAACTCAACCCCCACCCTGTCATCTAACAGAAAACAGGCATAGGCTCAAGGCTGATCCAGGGACAGGAAAGGAAAGAATTAGGTTGACGAGGTCAAGCTGAGCCAAGACGAGAGAAGTGTACCAAACCACCTGCTGTGTGTAACCAACTGGTCATCCAGCCTGCCCGCCTGCCTGAGCAATACAGCTGCAAATGATGTCAACTTTAGACAGAAATGTAACCAGAAATGCACATCATCTTTCCAGTTCTTACTTATTTCTGCATTTACCTTCCACTGTAGTCTTTCCCTCTCTTCGAACCTGCGACCCTCAACCTATAACCATTTAAGCTTTACATATTGATTGTACATGCTTTTTTTTACTGGTTAGTTAATATATACCATGAGCTAATGACTGTACTGACTGTACTGACAATCCGGTGAAGATACATCAATCAAGCATGGCTGTTGGTATTTGTCTGTTTGTGTATTTATATACACATATATAATATATTTAACTATTTTTAATAGTATGTGTATATGTCATAATATGTGTTGGATTTATTTGATTATGTCTTTTTAAAAAATCAGAGTGGTTGGTAAGAGCTGCTAGAACGCCTGTAGATCTTTTTTTATTTAATTTTCCTTTGTGTTTTCCTAGGGAAAATTAATGAACCATGTGGAATTTCAGCAGAGATGTTCAACCACTTAGCAGCGGTGGTTCATTATGAAATACTGGCTAGACAAATTACTCTATATATAGACTATTTAAGACTGTGGCAGACCAAGGCAGTCAAGCTAATTTATGGGAAACTACCATGAAAACTTTGTGCCTAACAGTGTTGTCACTGTGCCTTTAGCTTTAGATGTTTTAGACCCTCTTTCAATAGGTTAAAGGGATACGCTTAAGCCAAAACCGGATGTTAGGTTTGTCCTGTCACACACAGTTTGACCCAACGTTGGTTCAGTTTTGGTTTGACAAGGAGATTGATAGTAGCACTACTAGTAATATGAGGGCAGTTTTTCCTTGCTGTGCCTTGACGGTGTAAATTAAAACCACAAATGAGCACTTGGTAAGCTCTACTTGTCTTGGCCCAGTCCTCTGCCCCACACTCCCCTGTGCCTCCTGTCCTTTTATATCACTTTTAGTTCTCATCTTGTTGCTGGTAGCTGTGAGAATTGTCTCTTGACTAATGTATGTTGTCCTTTCATCTGGGGAGCAGATGTCTCCTCAGGTAAAGCCTCCCATGCTCTATGAAGAGGTCTCTTTTTGACAAAGCTCTGTGTACCTTTGTGCTTCCAGATAATCGGAGGCCTGAGTAAAATAGTACCTCTGATTTGCAGCATAAAGCTATAATGTGACACACTGAAAAGATATTAAATTTGATTACTCCTGAAATTTACGGCAAATGTGAAAGCATTACTTGTCTCTGTGACAGTTGCCGTAATTCACAGCTGTTGCTACAGGCTGCAAGATGGTTTATTCCATACTGCATACAAAGCTGATGTTTTTACAGACACTGTTCATGTTTATGTCTTGTCTTTTGTTGTTCCGTCTCTGAACTAAGGTTGTGTTAAGACAAAGAATGAGCTATAAACGTTAAGTGTCAAAATGTGGGCTTGCGCCACTTGTTATACTTCACGCACACATTTTTAAATGACGGTCTTGTAAAGCATGGGCTCTTTCAGACTTTTAAGGTTAATACAAACATTTTAACTCCACTGGTCTGTTACATGAAAAATGTGCCATACATTGCTGGGGCCTGTCATGTTAAGGAGTCACGTGGCAAATGACTTCTTTGTTAGACAGTAACGGTTGAGAGTGAAATCCTGGCTTCCTCATTAAGACACTAAAGAGATTGCAGGTCATGAGTGGCTGGCTTCATCACAGCTTAGCTTCCTCTCTGTATTATTTATGTGTGGTTATGCTTTCCTGAAAGCACAAACAGCAGTTAAAACTTAGAAGAGTTGCCTAGAAACTGAGTGCTTTTTGCCAGCTGGCAGTCTACAATAGATGTCAGGTGTTCGTGTTTGTTTTCTCTGTCAGGTTGTGTGATTATACTCCGCTTCAGATAGTGACGGAGTAGTTTTAATAAAGGAATTAGGCCACTGTTGAGAACAATTGATAGGCTTTTATGACTTAAACAAGGAGTCCACTCATTATGTCCCCCCCCCCCCATCTGCTTATTTGTACATTATTCTAATTAAATGCGATGAGACCCGTGTGTTTGCTTTCACTTGTAGCTTAAAGCTAATATGTTACTTGTTGTCCTCAACAATACGTGTGGCTTTCAAAGCATTGCAGAGATGTGGATTTAGCAGTGAAGTACAGATTACAAGTCCCCACATTGCTTGTATGACAGCCAAATAAAGGAGCTTGGGTTCCTTTTTTCTTACATTCCCTGACTGGGTGTCGGTGGTGCTGAAAGAGACAACGACCAGAGCCAGAGAGAAATGTAATCTCCGTTGGCCTTCGATCTCAGTAACTCACCAAAGATGTTCACAGGCTTTGCCCCTGGAGTCGAAAAGAATTACATAATTGAAGCGGGAACACTGAACTCAGCCTACTAATGGCACTTCAGCAAGGATTCCTTTTGACTTAATAATGGCCCTTTGTGTCAGAAGAATTACGGTTTCTCTTTTCAACACAGATGTTTTCTTCTTTTGATGTTAAAATGGTGTTCAATTTTCCATGCTTCATCAGGCAGAAAACCTATACTTTTCATTGGTTAAACAGTCAACGGGGACAAGTTTAGATAGTTTATAATCATTAATAATTAGATATTTAGGAAATATCTTGTTTTGCTATACTTAATCGGGTCTTACCAGATCTTTTTTCTGTAGCATAAGCAACAAATATGAAATTGTCAGGGGAATGGACAATGCTCTACCTAAATTTGAATATAGGTACATTGAATAAAGGTTTTATATAACATTGTAATGACGTAGCTACTCGTGTCTGCACCAGAAAGTTGAGATAGGAGTGCCACAGACTGTTATGATATGATGTAATATATTATGCTCTCATAGGTAAAAACTGTTGGTGTTAATAAATATAGTGCAAAAATAAACATATAACATATCCCTGTCTTGTAAACCATGTTGTAAATATGAATACCACAGCTTTTTCCTCCAGGGAACTAAATGCAGGTCTTGACTCTAGTATCAAAGTGTAAACACTGAAGTCTATCAGACATGGGTATTTCTCAGTGTTGTTGCATTCAACATACTACCAAACAAGTCTTTAAAAAGTGCAAGATCACAGCACAGAATCAGCATGTAGGAAGGAGGAACTGCTTATGGTGCTTTTTATTTTGTTACCAGCACCTATGTAAAAAATAAATAACCAGAAAAAAATGGAATTCCATGGTTTAGCACCTGTAACACGAATAGCTAAAGCATGACCAGAACAACACACAATCCAATGTTAAACATGAGGTTTGTGTGTAGAAGAAATATACGTTTGGCAAAGCTGTTTCATTACAAATTAATTCTAAAATTTCTGTTCAGGTTACATGGTTTTGTATCAAGGGCATAGATGCTTTCACCAGGGGTTTATTGTTGTCTAATGACCCATGATAACAACAGTCAGGCTTTGTTTTTATTGTTTTTTACTGTTCTCATTTTGAGAGGTGCGATTAACAGGCCTCTTATTACATGTCATGATAATACAGTAGAGAACACAGTAACTAGTCCACTGTAACGAATTAAGAGCCATGACCTTTGGTGACACAGGAAAGATAGACATGGTTTTGTTATTTGAGATGGTTCAGTTATGTGTGTGATTGAGTTTATTATTGACCTCCAGATGAATTTCTAATAGATAAACTGCCCAGTTCAACCCCCAGTGCATCTGTATTGGAAACCTTATCCTTCATATACAGCTAATTGTGTATTAGTTATAGATAGATTTCACATTTTACATGTTCGGGTCTGAGGTCTGAAGGTTGTGCTAATACGAAATGTAGGTGGTTGATCTATTATATTATGTGAATCCTCCAGGAAATACCCAGATTAGTTGGAATTCAACACATTGTGATTGGTCAGTAAGTTATCATGGTTAGTATGTTTATTGTGACAAAGTAAAGGCACGTGTACTGTGAACTGAAGTATGATGCAAAATAACAAATTCAAAGCTGAATTTGGTCACTATATTCCAACTATAGCCACAGACAGGTGTCTCATTATGACACTGCGGCGCAATCCTTTGGTAATCCTCGCTCGGACTCAGTGCTCAGGGTTGTAATCCCAACTCTAATAAACAAGTTAAAGCTGAAGTGAATGTGTCTAGTAAAAAGTGCAGCATCTCTGTAGACTTTTTGTGTGATCACTGGAAATCGAAGCACAGAAGAGTTCCCCCTCTGTCAGCACTGTGAGCTATGCTCAACAGCAGTCCAACATTCACAGCGTCACTCAAGCCTTATTCTTGCCAATGTGGCCCAAAGACTTGGCATGGGGTTTTAGTTAGGAAAAGGTTTGCGTGACACTCAGGCATTTTGGTTTCGGGGCATATTTCAAAAATCCTTCTGCAAAGTCTTACGAGAAGAAAAGAAATCCTGGAATTTGGCATCAGCTAAACATGCCAACATATTGGTTGTGCTTGTGTAACCTGACAAATAGTGTTCTGTTGCAAGTGGTTTTTCTAAACTCTGGACAAGACGTCAGGCATTTCACTGTGTGGGTTTTTATTCCACAGCCCTAGAGTGAAAGTCCTTTTGTTCACTCACTCATTGACAGAACTTGGAAATAGAGTGTTGTTGTTCAGCCACTGTAAACTGTTCCAGTTCGTTGTGATTCCATTGTCATCAGTTTGTACCACTACATGAATGGTTCTTTCGTTGTGTTGGCAGTCGTCTGGTTTGTGGCTTTTTATCTCTGACTGTAAAAAAGAAAGTTGAGAAAATAATTCTCACCTTTTTGACTTTCCTTGGTGAGATTAAAAGAAGCAAATTAGCCCAGTTTCCCCAGGTGAAAATGACTCAATCTAAAAATGGAAGAGCTGCGAAACTCAACAAAGCGATTTTATTCCTAACTTTTTAACCATTATATTAAATTGATCTGCGAACCTCTAGTGTCAGTTTAAGTTTAACTTTTCTTTTCAACCATCAGTTACTTTAAATAAAGTACAGGCAATTGCACGGTGGCCCTCAGAGAAAAGCATGAACAAAAAAGAAAGGAAAAACTAAATGAAAATGCACTGCAAAGGAAAAAACAATAAGCAAAACAAAAAGCAGAAACAAGAAGACAACGCACTGCAAAGGGAAAAACACGAACAAAGCGAAAAGCAGAAACGATAAGAAAATGCACTGCAAGAGAAAAAGCTTTCTCTTGGGGCCACTGTATAATTATTATCTAACCATGGTCACAAACATATCATTTCCAACACTGACCTTATCAGAGTTTGAGGGGTTAAGTCAGTTTAGAGGTGGCTTTTTACCACTTTTTACCATTTACTGTCACTTGAAGAAGATGGGTTCATTCTTTGGTCTTCTGCGGCCCTGTGTCTCCACGAGGACCATGAACAGTGTGTGGTGACAGCTTGGCTGATTACCTGTCTTCTCTCATTCACTCAGCCGGCCAGCAGCTTGGACACATCATGCGTCAAAAACTGACACAGTGATTACGACGTTGTTAGGCCTGACTCTCATTCGCTCTCTACACAGAATAATTTGCTCTTGCTCTGAACACCAGGAGAAATTGGCGAGCCACACTCACTTTAGTTGACCATAAAATATGAAGCTTCTGTGATGACAAGTCTTGAGCTAATATTACATTTCATCAGGTTTGAATGTTTGGTTTTGAGATTTTTCATTCAGTGGTTGTGACTGTGAAGGAATGAGTCACAGTAAATAATTAATGGTCTAATTAGAGCTGTGCAATTCTGGGTAAAATATGAATCACAATATTTTTCACTCCGTCTTCGTGAAGGCGGAGCATACCGTATGATCATTACTGGGTAGGGCTGCCTAAACCTCTCTAAACAGAAACTTAAACCTGATCTCTGCTCCTAATTTTAACACCTTCAAACTAACAATTTCCAGCTTATAACAATAGGTAGGTTATTTAGGCAATCTCACAGCTTTTAACATTGGTCTCCTTCCCCCTGGGAATTCATTGTTTTGTGGCACAGCACAGTTCAGTCATTTTCTGGTGCAGCTTAGGGAGAAAAAAGGAAGGCTGGTAATATTTGACATAATTATTTTCATATAAGAATTAATTTCATAGGGGTGTGAATCAAGATTGATATCTAAAAACTATTACTCACACAGTTCTTGCAGTAATGCCTTCAAATCATTATTTTGTAAATTATGATCAACCATCTAGTAAAATTTATTATATTGTCATTATCATGAGAAATATTTCATGATATTCTTCAACTGTGTTGAAGATGAATAACTTATTTTATAAGTTATCGTTATCGTTATGTTTTTAGCATAAATAAAAAGTGAATTTTGGAAATATTCAAATCATATCTCTAAAGACATAATCGTTACTTTAACAGTGGAACAAGATGACTTTATACAATGTGTAAAAGGACACTTTCCTTTTTTCAACAACGCTTAATTGATTAATCAGCAATGCAATTTCTATTTCATAGGTGCAAAACTATATTTGGAACATGAATATTTGTCCCAAAGTAGTCTTTTTGTAACTACTTTATGGGATCAAAAATATCAGGATATATATCGTACATTGCGATTCAGCTTAAAATATCGAGTTATGAGTTTTGGTCCATATCGCCCAGCCCTATTCTGACGTGACCTTTGGCCTCCAAAATCTAAACTGTTCATTACAATCTCCAAGTGGATAGTTGTGGAAAATATGACCAAAGTCACGCAACACATTCATGACATGTCAGTCAACAAGGATTAGATGAAGATGAGGCTACTACAATCTTGAGCTTTGACCTTTAGACATCAAAAACTAATCCTGGGATAAGTAAACCATTTGACCTGTTAGTGACACCAGAGGAAAAGTCACATCTTCAAAGTAATTAGGCTTCATCCTCTGGTGGACCTACCAAACTAGTGACAGACAAACATCAAATTTAAGCAGTAACATACTTTTAGTTTGGAACAGTAAATAGATTAGAGCAATTATTTAAGGGGTGTACAACTTTATAGGCCAATGTGTCGGTTGTTATTTTGCCTTCTAGGTCTCACTGGACCTAGACTGGACCTCTCATATTGAAATGTTGTATACATGTACATTTTGCATTCCTTCTTTCAGTAATAATGTGTATACCGTCACTAAAGCACTATCAGATGTCGAAAGAAGCAATTCTCCTGAAAATGGGACACAAGCGCATACTACTGCAGATTTAGACATTTTTACAGCTAAAACAATAAAATAATGACCTCATTTATAATTTCAGGTTTCAAAGGGTTAATGTCGACTGCACTGAATAAAACGGACTAAGCCTTGCTTTCATTGTGGCCCTTAAATCATCATCAGTCTTCGACTCTCTCCGTCTCTTTTCTGCCTACTCCCTTTTCTACCAACAGTTTTCTCTCGTGCTTCCCTTTAGCTGCTCTTATCATCTGCCTCCCTTCCTGTCATTTTCATTTTCCATGAAGACTCGCTGTCTCTTCATCGCTGTCACAGTGTGTCAGTACAGGTGGAATCAATTACTGACCCTCGGCAGCTCGCTCCCTACCACAACTAGCCCTTTAATTGAGGGAATTAATGAGTGATCAGTCTGTGAGATGATTTGGTGTCGTGGATCTTAGTTGACTGTGTGCAAAGCAGAAAAGCTGGGGGAGGGACTGTTTGACCAACTCTGTCTAACTAATTCTGTCCTGCCACAGAGGCATTCAGAGCGGTTCACACATCTTGCTTTTACCCTACTTGCTATTGCCTTTAACGAGTAAAGACATGGCGTAAGACAACACTTACTGCTACATCACCCTTTCTGTGGTGAAGATCGCTACTGAAATACCAGGATGTCTTTCATGCGCACAGCATTTTGTTGACTTCCTCTCCTTGTGGCATCCATTGGCTGTATCTTAACATCTGCTCGGTGCATGTTTATATGGTGGTTCTGAAGTGTCTCATGCGCTTGTTTCTCTTTCAACCCCCACTTCTTTCTTACCAGATGGAATCTGATGTCTCCACGCCAGCCCCTCCTCCTCTCCACCTCCTGGCTGCAGTAAGCAACAGTGAGATTGCCTCATCATGTGAGCAGATAATGGTGCGTACGCGCTCAGTGGCAGTGAACACATCTGATGTGGCCCTGGCTACCGAACCTGAATGCCTGGGGCCCTGTGAGCCTGGTACCAGTGTCAATCTAGAGGGCATAGTGTGGCAGGAAACTGAGGATGGTAAGTACAGTGGTTTAAAATGTTATTGTCAGCAGCTTCCACATCAAACAAATCCATCCACTGAAGTCCTTCAATGTTAAGAAAATAAGCTTCAAGCATGTGGAATAGATTCTTATTTTATTCACTAAGCTAGTGTGTTGCATTAAGACATCAAAGATGGCAAAACATCTGTAATTTAAAAAATGATCATCTTGCTGTCATTACTAAGTTTTTTTTTTCCAGCTAAAATGTAATTAGCTATGCCCTGACCGCCTAAGGACTTGGGGGTAGTACTAATGTTTTATGATATTGCCAAAAAGAATAGTAGTTGGCAGGCAGTTCTTATGTAGCCTTGATTTGTTGTATGCAGACAGGCGTTTGTTTCACAGTGATATCTGCTCACAACAACAGCAAACCTCAAAACACTTTATTGCAAGCCTGCCAGCTGGGAATAGAGTTGGCTCCTCTCCTGTAGCGCGGTGCGAGTGAAATCTTAGATGCTTTCAGTTTTTCTCACTTTGATCAAAGCTGCATTCAGCTTATTTAATTTGAAGATGTATCACTATCACTATCAGCTCTGCTGGGTCCGAAAAACTGCCCCCTTTCTCTGTCGTGCATGTGAAATAATGCAAACACTTCTTCAAAGCAGCTCACGCTCAGTTGCTCTGTGGGCACGCTGAGTACAAATCGCCCACACACCCACAGTGCTGCTTGCTGTTTCACTTGGAGAAACTGAACAAAAAAGGTCCCTGCCTCATCAACATTCCCAAAGCACAGTCCCTGCTATTGAGTGGCTTCCCCTCTTTTCTCTCCCTCTTTTGATTATCTTTTTTTTCTCCAGCCCTGGGCTGTGTCTGATTCACCCCTGTCCTCCTCTATTGCAGCTCTTTTCTGTTGCTGAGCATCCAGCCATTCGTCCCCAGTCTTCAAGCAAACTGGGAGAGAGCGAGTGCGAGTGCGAGGCAGGGGCTGGGTCAGGGGGAGAGATAAGACAAGGCTACTTCTGTTAGTGACATAAACATGGCTCAGAGCCAACACCAGTACTATGTTTGTGCTCCCTCATTCTCTGCCTCCCACAGAGTGATTGACCCTCCCCCTCGCCCTGCCCCTTCCCTTTTCCCATCCAAGTCTGTCCTCTGCTTGCACTCACTTTCTCAAAGCTGCTATTTTGGCTGAAAGAGGTAGTGGTTTGGCCTGATGGAGCTATGTTTTCTTCTGATTCTACTCTATCTGGCGCAGTGGGAAGGAGGCTGGTGGGAGCTTTTGAGTGGTTTTAAAAGTCATGTGGTGGAAGGGGATGGTAGGAGTGTGTTGTTTGGAGGAGGTTGAGAAAGGAGGCACTTTGCAGGTGTAGCGCACAGGTTGTTATAGCCATCAAAGCTGTAAAGTCCAACACCGTTTTTCATAACTTAATCCCCTTTGCTCTTATTGAAGTCATTTTTTAAAAATCCTGTAATACATTTGTACCAGTCAGTGTAGAAAATCATGTGTTTCTCCTTTTCACTCATTTTGTTACACGACTTTCAGTCTTTGTTCAATGTAGTATTCTATTTGAAACAACTACAGTAATGCATTTGAACTGATGATTTGGTGGAAATATAGAAGGGAATTTGGACAGAGGAGGCATTCCTCGGTAGCCTCCATCGCATTACATTTTGCAGACTACAATGATCAATACAAAGTATTGTATCTACATCGTTTTAATGGTACAAGCCCCTAGCAACTCAATGGCTATGTTAAAATAGAAGCGACCCAGATGCAGATTACATCAAACTACACTGCGATTTTGCAGTTTTTTCCTGATAGACCCAATGAAGGCAGACTCCTTTCATTCTGTGGCAACTGAACAAATGAGAAGGAAATGAGGAAATCAAGCAAATGCAGTACTAGGGAAGAGCAACAGAGACTGCAGAGAGGTAGCAGAAGCATTGTGATTAGCAGTGGAGTTGAGCAGTCCCCCACTTCTCTGCATGACAAGTCTCATACAGAGCTGTTTAGGCATGCACTGTGTGTGTACACGTTTCATTTAGCATGCCAAGCAACAGCTGCTTCATCACCTCCGCCTTTCGGCCTTGTGGGAGTAAATAAACAACAGGCTCCCAGTAATTGTCTCTGCCTCACCCGACTCACAAAGTACCAGAGAAAGAAACGGAAGAGGGGGAAGCAAGCAACATCTAACAAAATGCGATCACAGAAAATTCACCTTCGGTCAGTGCTGACAAGAATCTTGATGGAGTCAAGTAAATGTTTCATCATGGCTAATTTAAGCAGAGAAGCAGAAGCCTTTTTGGCTGAATCTGGATTCTGGGTCTGCATATTTTAAAAATCCTCTTGAATATACCTATTATTTACTACATGGGTAAAATAATGCATAAAGCTTTTAAAGCATCCAATTCGATGGACTTTATCCTGTGTAGGATAAAAATGGATAATATGAGGTGAGGGAAAGTTAATCTTTTGTTGTTTAGTCAGTCTGTAGGCGAGCAGAGTGTAGACAGGAGGAAAAGGAGGGGGCAGAGCTGTGGTATTTTAAGACCCAGTACTGACACAGATCCCCTCGGCACAGACGAGGCAGTGGCAGCTCCCAGGGTCGTGTCAGCAGAGCGACGAGCCAACTCATCCCAGGCTTAGCATGCTGATACCTCCAAATGTCATCTCTAAAATGTTGGGGAAGTTTATTGCTCCTGAAACACAGCCCAGAACGCATTGGCTCCTGTGACGGGGTAGAAGGAACACAGAGGGGGTCCCTTTAGCCAAACACTGTAGCCTCTTGTCCCTCTGTCCAGCCTCACACTCATACACACGACCCCCTAATACACAGCAGCCTATACCCCAAACAGGTTCCACTGTAACTGAAGCTCCCTAATAGATAAATGATACACAATGTTTGTGATGAACACAGTTATTATGTTGAGGGGACATTTTCTTTTTTTCATATAGGGCCGGACAAGTTTGGACAGTTTTTCTCCCCTAAATTATGGGCCTATGAAACTTTATTTTTTCTTAAACTCAAATCATGTTTATTCACCTAAAAATGTCCATTTTTAGGATGAATGGAATAACAAGACAATGTAATAGGAAAATTTATTCAACTTTAATGCATATCATTTACTGCTTTGGTACTGCATTTCAACATTTACCCGTAAACAACAAAAACATTTTTGGTGCATAAAAAGAGAAGAATCTGGAAGGAGGCAAATACTTTTTCACAGCACTGTACTTTTTACATCCCTGAAATAATAAGAGCTCTGTAGTCCTTTGCCAGGCCAATGAACAAGAAAAATCACAAAAGACTGACTTCTATTAACGGTAGAGGAATGTTTAAACTAAAGAAGGATTTTATTTTCCACTATACAATCCAATAAAGAAGCCTCATCATATTCACTCTGCAGGAGTCAAAATGGCCAAGGGGAAACAAATGAACACCACTATGTTGTATAGAATTAAGTTCCTGAAGTGGTTGAAATAAAAACCTAATACACAAAGTTGCATCACGAGGAATTTGGATAAAAACCTTAAAATGGATAAGACTGCCACTTTGTCCACCTCTCAAAGCTTGGTAATTAAATATTTTTATAACATTAGATTTAATTTATCTTTTATTACACTAATCGGCAGAAAATACTTGTGAAAACTTACTTGCAAGAAACAAGAAACTATGAAATAATTTAATGCAAAAAACATTTTTTAAATGAATGGTGTTTTCATTTTGACATTATTGGTTTGAGTGAAGATCCATATCCAATTCTAGTAACCCAGAGTAGAAACTCCAGAACACAATGTGTGTAAAAATGAAGGGGTCAGAATACATTTGTTGGTAAGAAAGCTTGTCTTGTTAATCACAGATTTAGCCCATGGGTGCTGTTACCAAGATAGTGCCTGAAAGAACCCAAACCTTAGTTCTTATTCTTATAGACTGACAACTGCGTGTCAAGCACTTCAATGGTCTTGAAATGTAAATCATCTGCCTGGAGGAGTTTTGGGCTTTGGCAGGCACTGACATAAGATATGTTATTTACACATCATTGAAGATTAAGAGAAATGCGTTTTTGGCAGATATGCCTTATAATCTCATCACCTTTAATATAAAAACACCAGAGGCTTTTTTATAACACAGACATTTACCTAAATGACATGTAAGTAAATGTGTTCCTTGCAAATTAATTATTATAGCTTATTTTCCGGACAAAGCTGTGTAAGTTGGGTAGAGATGTTAAATATCTGTACTTAGTGCATTACATACATGTCAGCTGCTGTTTTGTAAAACTGTGTGTGTGTGTGTTGGGGGTGATTCTGGAGGACACAACTGCTGCATGCTGCTGATAATGCTGCGATGATGTGAAAGGCATACTAATGTCCCTTCCCTTCGCTCTCAGTGGTATGAGACAATTGACCTTCTCAGAGGCTGTTGGTCTCTGAGAGTGACTTTTACTTCTTATAAACTGGAATAATGCCAGTTTATTATAGGTATACCATGAAGGCTGTACAATTTGAAGACCATAAACCATACTACTGTCTTTTTTGTTATTGGTATTTATACCAAAGATTTTGATTCTTTTATTTCTTGGCTTTTTAGTCATAATGCAGTTTATTGCTTTACTTTGAGAATTACCTATATGGTATAGCAGGTCTGCAATTAATGTTAACAGTTTATCTGCAAGCTATTTTCAAGTAAAAAAATGTGATCCTATCCTCACAGTGCATGTAGGTGCACTGCTTTGCAGCATGTATCTCACCACTTAGTAAACGCTGATAGTGCTATTAGTGTTAGCAGAAGGCTAAGTTTAAACTTAACTGGCACCGCAACATGAGGTGAACATAAACCCATGCAGAGCTATGTTGAATGCTAGTATTAGCAAGCCTAATGAGTACTAGTGAAAAAAACACGTCAAATATGAGTAAGAATTATTTCTCTGTGGTGACAGCAGAGACAGCACATAGGCCCTCTGGTAACTGTGCTATATTCAGAGTGTTTAAAAATATTTGAGGCTGATGAACAGTAACGTTAACTGCGATAAACCAAAGGGAATGTACCGACCCTCCCCCACAGAAACACACACCAGAAAGTGTCTCTCAGTAGAGCCAGTAATGCAACTACAGCATGTTCTCAGTGATACACTCAAAGAGCCATAAATGTGCTTCTAGTGATTGTCAAAGCCCCATTAGACTCACCTTCCTATATGGAAGTGGCCCAAATCTCTTTCTTTTTTTGCACTAAAGTGACTGAAGTCTGGACAAAGTAAATAGTTTTTTTCTGATCTCTGGCAGTGTGACAGCTTTCAGTATGGCCTGATCAGACTTCATCAGTCCGTGTTGGTTGCAAAGAGGCTAGAAAAAGTAAACATATGGGAGACTCATTGGAAACAGATGTCAGTTAAGAGATGAGGGAAATTTTTTTTTACCTTTTTGGGGGAATTACTGCATTTATTAGATGATGCTAGTAAGTAGTCGAAAAGAAACATGGGAGAAAGTAGTTCAGCACAACATGCAGCAGCAATCCCCTGCCAAACCTAAACTGGGCACATTATGGCTATGTGGCATTTACTATAACCATTTGTTCCACAGACAAGCAGTTTTTGAGGATATTGTCTAGTTTGATCATAACTGGCTAGTTTGACTTTCACCTTAATGAGAGTATTGTACACATGGCACATAACTGGGAGAAATAGTAAAAGTACAGTGGCAGAGATGTTGAAATTAAGAAAGTGATGCAGGTTTGACACTTACTTAACCATCCAACAGTCTTTCCCTGATCCTAACCCACAGCTGTGACGTCTCATCAAATCATTCACTACAGTCTGCATGCGTCTGCTCAGCGCTGTTGAGTCATGTTGGTGTGAGAGGAGC
The DNA here is from genome assembly GCA_032270685.1 of Microctenopoma stevenorrisi. NCBI lineage: Eukaryota > Metazoa > Chordata > Actinopteri > Anabantiformes > Anabantidae > Microctenopoma > Microctenopoma stevenorrisi. The sequence goes on from JAUMTR010000017.1 coordinate 13,039,613, forward strand.
AGTATGTGTACTGGGAAGGTTACTTTCTGATGGGATGATCACACTAAAAGCCAGACCGAAAGTATCGGTACCTTCGTGCTAGTATTTATTCAATAACAATACAAACTTTATCGATACTATCGATATTTTGGTCTGAACCGCTCACCACTAGTGCATATGTGTGGTTTAGCTGGAGTCCCCTACAAACACGAACGTGCACTATCAACACAAAAAGAAGAGATCTGAGTAAAAGACCAGAGCTTGAAGGCAGAATTTACAAGTGAAGCTACTCTTTCAATGGAAATAGTTTCTGATAAATTTTAAGATAATCCAATCAGTTATTTGAATAATTCTTTTAGATCTGCAATGAAAGTTTCACCATTTTAAGTCAACTCATCACCTAAAATAATAAAAGTAACATATTCTGGTGTCATTAGTAAGTCATTCAATTCATCCCAAATTTCTGTCTGCTTGGGATTTAAAACAAGGTCAGTGTTAGGACTTTTTATTCTGACACTGCCATAACCAGACAAGCTCAGCATCATTTTATGCACCACGAGTGAGGAAACACTCTTAAAATGGGCTGTTGGAAACCTGCTTAGACACTTCAATGCTCAAATGCATCATTTGTCATTGTTACAGTTATTGCTCATGGCAGCACCCGGCTATCTTTTATCTTCTCTCCATAATGAATACTGACAATCTTTTTTCTCGTTGTTCTCGCTTTATTGTCTACATGCAACTGTGATGGTGTTTGTAGTGCAGAGAAAATGGGGCTGAGAAAAGTGTTGTTTTCTAGCAGGATATAAAAAAGCCTGTAAAATTGTCAATAATTACAATAGAATTTGACTGTGTACAAAGGATGATAATTGCAAGTACTGGTAATTGTTAACATGAGTGTTTCTTCTCAAGATTAGACTTATAATGAGAAATCTGTCACATTTAAACAGAAATAGAAGCATTTAATTTGACAGTTATATGACACCTACTCATTACACAGAAGTGATCTATACTTAGTCTTAGAAATTACAAAGGAATATTGACGAGGTCAGTCAGTGAAAATGTGATTATTTTCATTGAATGGGAAACTAAGCAAAACATAGGTCAGCAAGTGAACTCATGGCCTTTCCCAGCTTCAGAGGACCTGATATTTAGGCCCCACTAGAGCCTAGTGAAATGTGTTAAGAAGAGAGGAATGGAGTTTTGGAGGCACAGGGGACAGTTCCCCACGTAGCAGATGACCTATTCCTGGCTTAATCTTTACCCATACATTACCCACTTATCCAAATAATCCTACACATGTGCACTATGGAGGTTGGTGCCTAAGACGGGCTACCATTTGTTGTTCGACAGGATTGGTAGGAAATGATTGGTAAAATCACAGGCCAGTTCCTCTCATTAATGCGGGCCTCACTGGGCCATCCTAAGTGACCTTAATAAGACTGTCACAAAGGTTGCAACGGGTGGGGGTGCAGTGAACTAGGTTTGCTCTAATTCACTCCGACCCCTTTTCTTCACCCCACAGCAACCCTCCCTGAGCAAACAAATCTCAAATGAACTCAATTCAAAAGAGCCAAGTTTTATTTTTGATCTTTTAAACCTGAGTCTTGATTTGACCCAGAAACAAATCCAGTGGTTTTTGGCTTATACAAACAAAATATGTCAATCTCTATGTGTAAACAAGTCATCTCAGTTTTTTGTTTAATTTGCCTTCTGCCACAAGAAAATTTGTGTGGAGGGGGTTGTTGCATTTTTACACAGGAACGCTGTTGACACTGTCGCCCTGACAGTGAGTGTACAGATGGATTAAAATTGAAACATTTTTAGTGAAATCAACATGTTGTAACAAATGTGAACATTCTGCAAATAACATCGCAGTAAACTTTTCCAAAAGAAAATATTTCAACAGTGAGAGTTAAGTGGCTGGTTTTGCAAACATCTGTCCAGTTTATTTGGCCACCTTTTTAAAACTGTGGAATTTGTCCCAGAGATCATTGAAGCATGCCGAGTTAGGCAACTTCTCTACACACAAAATGTGGGCTGTTTGTGAAGTGGGCATGCGACCTAAATCTGTGGAAGTAAGAGGATATTTTCGTAAATTTTAGCCTTTCTAGACTCTCCCCTATAGTACAGCTGGCATCTTCAAAAAGATAATAAATAAAGAAAAGATTATTCATTGCCTAAGAAGTCAAATTAATGAAGAGAAGGTCTAGTCAACATAAAGTATATTTCTGAATGAAAAGTGTATCTTTGTGTATGGGGTCAGGTAGAACTGACTGTTGAACTGACTGTCGAATTTCAAAGCTCTAATGCTGTAAGTGTCGGCGAGGAAAACCATTTTCATTTATCCCTGAGATGAGGAGTACAGGAAAAAGTCTGCAGTGAGCCATGTCAGAGATTTGACATTAAAGCAATGACATTGCTATTGTGAAAGCTATTGAGCTATAATGTAAATAATGTTAAGTATTGCTGCAGTACAAGAATAGGAACCTACTGTATTGTCACTGATTTCTGCAAATTACAACGAAATTCGCTCTCTGCATTTGACCCATCCCCCCCTTGGGGGGAGCAGTGAGCAGCCACAGGCGGCGCTCTGGGAGCTAGTGCCGAGTTTCTCGCTCAGTGACACAGCTGCTATGGGGGATGGGCTGGGTGCCACAGCTGGGAATTGATCCTGCTATTCCTGCATCTCAGCCCTCTGCTTTAACCACTGAGCTACGAGGCCGCCTGGTGTATGTATTTCCAGCTACAGATTGTCATGGGCCAAAAAATCTGGGCAAGATTTGGAACAGAACAGCAAAGAACCTAGCAGAACCCAACATGCTTCAATTGGTTTTCAAAAGTCCAGAGTACAGTCCAAAAAACAGCCTAGGATATACAGCAGCATGATGTCATGTGATTTCATTCAATTAAAAAGACAAGACAGACATTTCTTTTTTGCGACTGGTGCCGTCTCATTTTGTAGTAAACAAACCAGTAGTATGTAACCTGAATAAAAGTGTTTTCTTGAGAACTCAATAAAAAGCACTCATTGTGTCAAAGATTGTGGCAAAGATATGTTCCAACAAGACGGTGATACTTATCACACCACCAAATACACCATAGCATTCTTGCAGGCTCTGAAATCCTGAAGATCTGAGTCATGATGAAAAGCAGTGGCTTAAAGATTTTTAGAGATAAACATCAATCAGCTTCGAAGAACTTGACTCAATCTGTGGGAAGAATTTCAGGAAATTCAAAGTGCTTGATGTGCTAAATAATAGCTGACTGTTAAATGACCCAAGTCTGTATTATTGTCAACTTCATGTTGACATATTAATTTGGGTGTCTGTATTCTCAGTATATTAGAAAATAAACACTATACTTGTTCAGTGACACATAATTAGTTTGAAAAACCATTGGAATAAAACACAATTGTAACAGCATAGAGATATAAGAGCTAATTGCATCATTTCTAAATTCAAAGTGGAGTAGAGTATATCCTGCACATCAGGAAAGGCTAGTCATTCACCCCCTGCCTTGATTTACATCCTGCCACAACCAGCTGCCACAGCCATTTTGTGTCAGTGTTTGGAGAGCCTGGGGGGGCGTGCTGTTGAAGGCATTTTAGAAAAGGTCTGGGCTCTTTTAATGTGACAGAAATTTGAACTCAAAGACCTCTCTACAACCCTGCATGCACACAAGTGACATTTGCAGTTAGTTCTAGCATTGACCAAGTACTAGTGTTTTAGGCCATAGAGTGAAGATAAATACTTGTGGCCCAGTGTCTCTAGGTTCCTGTAAACATATATAAATGCCTTAGACACTCACTGTTTTAAGCCAGAGGCAGTAAGAGAAAAATGAGGTCTCAACAGTAAATTGTGGGTGGGAGGGAAAAAGATTGTAAGCTGAGGATGGTTATACCATTGAAAAGAGGAAATGAGATGAGGGGGAAGGAGAGAGGGAAAATGGGGTGAGCAAGAGAGGTTTCCTAAGCTAATAAAATGGGATGGGACGGAAGCTGCCAGCCAGCATTCCTGTACCATTAGATAAGTTGGCTTGCTGCAGCCTCCAGTTTCTCTGCAGTGCTAAAGTGGCAAGCTGAGGTCAATACTGGGGAGTTAGGGGGTGGTGGGGCAGTAGACTAAATGTATGTTTTTGTGTAGGGTGGTTGCTCCTGATCTTATGAATCCATTAGTTTTATGATTTCCTTTCAGTTCATGGACAAAATCTGCAAATTACCATGATCTGCCTCTACCATAGTGTCCATGTAAAAAGGCTCTAAACAATAGCCAGTTTTTTAACATAAGTTTGCAGTTAAATGTCCAAAGTGCCAGGTTTTGTCTGTTTTGTCCAAATAGACATACATTGACTTTTTATGACATGTAAACTGCTTCCAAATGAAGAGTATTTGGTTTCTTAAAGAGAAACGTAGAGTGGTGTGGTCTTCTGGAACTAATTTTAGATTTTAAATGAAGGTCAGGTATCACCCTTACCACAAGTCAGACTGTGTAGCTCACACCAAGTGCTGCCAATTTCTCACCAGGCAAATGACAATACAGACAATTGTATTAAAATGACAATTTTTAGCATGATAGATTACAGCTATGCAGGTCAAGAACCTTTTCTTGTAAACCGAGTTAGTCTGAACTGTTGATAAAATAGTTTGAAGTAGATAATGGCCAATCTTTGACATTAATCGGCAACGGTTGATGCCTTTGCTCATATTTTATGTTGTGCACTTAGTCAGCCTTCCACACACATCAGTGCATCAGCACTGAAAAACCTGTATGGCTCAACCCCAAGTTTAAATAAACGGTAGTTGTATATGTTTACTAAGTGTGTGGGCTATTGATGGATGCCCGCAATAAATATTTGCACCACAATAATCTCTTGTATTGCGAGGGAGTTTATTTAATTGTAAAAGGAGTATTTCCCATTTGTGTTACAACTCTAAGTGAGACTTCTGCTAATATTTTAAACAGGCTTCACAACACTGACTGCAGTGGAGCTTGTTCTAGGCCATTTAGCTCAGATGGTCATTGCCACGAGACTGTGCTTCAGTGTAATTATCTCTCATTTGTGTAAACATAACTGCAGTCTTTGTATAATTTGCCTTATTATCGCAGGAAATGGATAATACATCAATTATTTTCTTCCTTGCTTTGCAGGAATGTTGGTGGTCAATGTTACTTGGCGAAACAAGACATATGTGGGCACCTTGTTGGACTGTACACGGCATGACTGGGCTCCCCCCAGGTAAGAAGCATTTTTTTTCAGGTAGAGAAAGTAGGGGGATTTAGCAATGTTTAAATGTGCTAATCTGTATTTGTTCTACTGAGGTACATTACTTTGTTGTTGTCAAAACTAAGGCTCTGTGCACGGATTATGCATTGTACCTGCACTCCTTGGAGAGTAGTTGAAGTTACTGTCACATATGGTGGTTGAAAATGTCAGGGTAGAAGAGAGGTCATGATAGCCATGAATCATTGATACAGTCTCTCTATCCATGCTGCACTTGGCCTCTTCATGTTTGGATTTTCTGTGTGATATGGATCTGCTGTGGTAACATCAGCTCAAGCATTAATGATATAAACCCTAATGCATCAACTTGCATTTAGACAGTCCATGTTGGTTTGTATATCAAGCCTAGGGAAACTAGATTCACTGACAAACAGCTGATCTCCCAGGAGAGGAGGTAGTAGTGGAAATAGAAAGCTGCCCTAACAAGTCTGATTGCAGATCCAGTCCAATTATTTAACTAATAGCTTTTCCTCAACACTATATAACATTTTCTACCACAAAGGCTGAAATTTCTTAAAGCAGTATTATATTGGCGGTCTCTTAAGGTGTTTGTAATTTCAGTTTATTTGCCTTTGTCATTTAATACACAGGTTGTGTAAAATACATTTCCAAGAATTTCCTTTGATTTATAGCACCTACTCTATATTGATATGTAAATGTAAATATATGCCGTATCCATGGTTAAGTGCAATTGGGGGGAAAAAAATCAAAATTAAATTAATGCTAATGCAAAACAAGGGGAGGCTTTCTCTCACTAATGAATCACAGTAAATCACTATAATGTTCAGTAAGTGAGGCTTGCACAGTAAGTGAAGTTTGCTGGGTTGTATATGCCCCAAGATAGTCTTACAGTTTGCAGCATGACTACATTAGGGACACACCATGAATAATTCAGAAAGCTTTCAACTGACTGAATATAAACTTGTAATGAGTCTAAATTCCACTACCACTGTCAGACTACGGATGTATTCACATCCCCTGCTGGGGCTGAAATTGTTTAGAGAAACTTGTAGAGGAAGCAGTGAGTCATACCAACACAGTGTCTCTTTTTGTCACAGATTGCTAGCTTCACTGCTGTTGAGAAAGATAATTACATTAGTGTTGTGGGGAGAGATGGTCAAACTGGTATTTTAAGTGTTTGAATGACTACATTTTCACTACATTTAGAATGTTCTATGCTGGCTTTTCAAATCATGTTTACTTATTTTATATTTGAAGAGACGTGGCTTTTCTCAGAGTGCTTAATTACTTGATTTAAATAGACTTATACTGCACAAAATATGAGATTGGTATGATACAGAATGAACAATGGTATATATTTTTAAACCATTGCCATTGTTTATTATTAGCATTATCTCTGCAACTCTTTTCATTGTGTAACTGTTGCATGTACTTCCAATCCAAAGCGACGTACAAGGAGAAGTCACAAGCAATTACCATTCAGGTTCGGTAAATTCTGAGTTACTACAAACTAAGAGCCCTGATAAGACCCAACTTGTCATGATAAAGAACATCCTAGGAATTGATATGTGCTAGACAATTTGTGTGTGTAAGACTCGTTTATGCAATACTTTTTAAACAAGTGAGTTTTCAAATGTTTTTTAAAGGTGGTTATAGTCTCAGCTACTTTACTTTAACACACTACTGGTAAGTTATACTCCTGCACGCTCAGATCTGTTAAAGCAATGAGGCTAAAATCCCGTCTTCACGAGGTCTCAGATCACAATCGAGTCTTTTCTCCTTTGTGGTCCCTGGCTGGTGGAACAACTTGCCCTGCCCCATTCGACTATCTGACAGTATCACCACCTTTAAAAAACATTTAAAACCTCACTTGTTCAAAAGGACTTCAAGTGAGTCCAACACACACACACACACACACACTCATTATGTTATCTAGCACTAAACAATTTCTAAGCATGTTCTTTGTCTTGACGAGTTAAGCCTTATCAGGGTTCCTTGTTGTAGTATCTCCGCGTTTACGAGAATTTGAATGGTATTTGCTGGTGTCTTCTCCTAGTAAGTCGCTCTGGATAAAAGCGTCTGCCAAGTAAAGTAAAGTATTTGAATGGTGCAGGGCAAGTCCTTCCACCAGCCAGGGACAACAAAGTAAAATAGACTCGATTGGAATTGGAGACTGTAAAAAGGGAATTTTTAGTCTCCTCTCATTTGCAGATGTAAGAGGGCATCCAGGAGTATAGTAAGATTCCAGTAAAAATACAAATAAACCTAATGTAGAACATATAAAATGGTATGGGTATAGTCAAAAGCAAAGGTAGCCTGATTCTTGAATACAAGCAGGCAACAGTCTTAGATATAGTATAGATAGATAGTAAAGTGGTAGACATCTTAAATTTGTTTATCTTTGTTTGGTTTTTGTTTGTTGAATGTTTACCACAAAAAATAAATAGAACTGTCCAGTGGTTCATTTTGGCATATTTATATTAAGTCCCTAAAGCAATGCTACTTGAAAAAGAGTAGCTGAATTTCCAGTGTATTGTTTTTGTATTGTCATTGATACTGTGATCTCACTAATTCTCCCATGTGGCTTTCAACACTACTGCAGATTTTGTGAATCCCCTACAAGTGATTTGGAAATGAGGAATGGCCGTGGTCGAGGTAAGCGAATGAGACCGAACAGCAACACTCCTATCAACGAGAACAGCAACTCATCAGACAACAAGGGTACCACCAACAACAAGACACGTGCTGCCTCTAACAGCAAAGGACGGAGGGGCAGCCAGACACCATCAGAGCGGCGCACACCACCCAACAGCAACACAGAGGACATCAAGGCCAGTCCTTCCTCAGCTGGAAAACGCAAGACCAAACCAGCCTCGGACATGGAACCCAATTCCAGCTCAGAGGACACCAAAGGCAGCAAACGTATGCGGACAAACTCGAACAGTGGAGGGATAGGACTAACAGGTCTACTGCTACCTACTATTAAGACTGAGCCACTTCCACCTCCACTTGATCGCAGCTGCCCCTCTCCAGTTCTTATCGACTGCCCACACCCAAACTGCAACAAGAAGTACAAGCACATCAATGGGCTCAAGTACCACCAAGCCCGTGCCCACAATGATGATGACGTTAAATTGGACTTAGATGGAGACAGTGAATATGGCGAGGACTCAACTCTCCATCCTGAACCGGGGAACTGTAATGGAGCATCTATTTCCCAGAAAGGATGCTTGTCTCCAGCACGTTCAGTTACTCCAAAAGGTAGGAACTTTGATGCTCAAAGTCCTTCTCCGTCTCCTGGAAAATTTGGTTCAAAGCAGAGTAAAAAGAAAATTACTGAAACAGACCCAGAAACTGGAGGTACACCAATGGACGGTTGCGAGGATGGGCCATGTCTCACTGATGAAACCAGTAATGATGGTATAGATGATAAGAGAGGATCAGACAAGTCAAAAAAGGCTAGCACTGGCACAAAAGCTGATAAAATTGCTCAGAAAAACATGAAGTCACCACGACCAATTGGTCCTGGCTCTACAGCATCTCAGCAGATGTACTCTTTTCCTCCTGGAAACCCAAATTCTTCTCCAGGGCTTACTCCAATAATACAAGGTATCCCCAAGAGTCCCCAAAGGAAAGTCACACAGCCTAAACCCCCTGCCATTGGAGATCCTGCCTCAAGTACCTCCAAAGACAAAAAGAAGAAAGACAAGAAGAAAAAAGATAGCGGAAAAGAGGCTGACAGTCCAAAGCCTCCAGGAAAAGTGGGGAAACTGGAGGAAGGAAAGTTTCCTTACTCTGAACCTTGTGATCAAGTGAATAAGGGTGAGGGACTCCTCAATGGTTCCTCAGATCCTCACCAGAGTCGCTTGGCCAGTATCAAGGCTGAGGCTGACAAGATATACAGCTTCTCTGACAATGCCCCTAGCCCATCAATTGGTGTAGCTAGTCGGATAGATGGCAGTGGAATGCCACAGCCGCTCACACCACTACACATGGTGAACCAGAATGGTGCTGACAATTCTTCAGTTAAAACTAATAGCCCAGCATACTCTGACATTTCAGATGCTGGTGAGGATGGTGAAGGAAAACTAGAAGGCATCAAGGTAAGGACAGAGGACCAAGCCATCAGGGAAAGTGTCAAAAAAGCACTTTTTCCAAATCAGACCCCCAACAAAGATTCCCCTTATTATTCTGGCTATGAGACATATTATTCACCCAATTATGTAAACCCCAGTCCTGGCGGGCCCAATCAGGGCACGCCAGTCGCTGAAGGTCAGGTTAAGATCAAAAGAGATGAGGATCAGGACCAAGGTGAGGAGAAAGCAAAGGTTGAGGTTCATGAAAACCGCAAACTTGACAGTGTTACTGGTCAGCAGCAACAACAACCCTCAGTCATCCAACAGCGTCCCAACATGTACATGCAACCTCTTTACTACAACCAGTATGCTTATGTCCCCCCATATGCATACCATCCTGATCAAGCCTACCATAACCACTTGCTGAACACAAACCCAGCCTACCGGCAACAGTGTGAGGAGCGGCAGCGACAGATGGCTGAACAGCATCGTGCAGCTGAGAAGAAGTCTGATGTAGCCATAAAAGAACGTGAAGCTTCCATAAAGGAAGAATGGAAACAAAAGAGCCCAATGCCACCAAGTCTATCCAAAGCCCCAAGTCAGTCAGACCTTGGAAAGGCATCTCAACCCTCATGCAAAGCCAGGGACTCACCCTCTGAACCCTCATCCAAATCCATGGGAAGCATTAAGGTGGAAGACTCAAAGTCCCAGCAAGCTGAGGGACTAAAGATGAAGCTAACTGAAGGGGGGCATCATGGAAAGGAAGACGCCAAGCAAGCACTAGAATCCAGAGGTCAGGGAGGAATGGAGCAGGCCATGTGGTACAGACAGGTAAATTTCAATGGAGTGTAATGGTGCTAGAAAATGTGTTTGTAAATCTGTTTAAGATTGTTTCTGAATTATTTCAGTATGTAAGTGATATTTATGCTGACTTGCACAATCTGTCCTGACTTAAGCAGTACTCAGAAAGCCAAAAGCCCCAAGCAGAAGACGAACACCAGCAACAACAACCTCGATGGAAAGATGAAAGGGACAGAGAACGAGAACGCGATCGTAAATTAAAAGATGACCGGTCCAGGTCAAAGGACAGTGGGGCCAAAGAGGATGGCAAAGAGGGAAATGATCCCAGAATCACTTCTGAGGACCACCGGGCTATGAGCAAAGATTCTCGTTCTAATCCTCACATGCAGTTCTCAGCACCACTAGCACAGCACCAAGGCTACATGCCCTACATGCATGGTTACCCTTATGGACAAGGTTATGACCCAAACCACCCTGGATACAGGGGTATGCCATCGGTGATGATGCAAAATTACCCAGGTATGACAACTCCAAATATATTTGAGGTTTTCAGTGTGCCTAATGACAAATAATACAGTATGCAAATGATATTCATTTAGACAAATGCATAATAACCTTAGACCCTTCTGATTCTATTACCTGCTTGCCCAGGTGATGTAAAGCTAATGTCTTCCCATTTTATAATAGTCTTGTAGCTGCTGGCAGACGGCAGTAGTGGCAATTGTGGTTTCTTTTGGAGAAGTACGCGCTATTAGAATAACATTTATTTACACAGCTGATTAAGGTCTTGACCTTCCCTTTGCTTGAGTAGTATATGATGGCATATCTCATTTATCTATTAGGAGAAAAGTAACACACGTGCAATGGTATAAAGAACTAAATGTATTTTGCCTTTTGTATGTGTTGCTTTGTGGATTAGTGTAATTTAGTGGTATTTATTATCAAAACTGTTCTCAGTAAGATATCAGTTTGTGCTAATGTCATTCAGGAGAGACAGAAATTTATTTTAAGATGCGTTAAAAAAAAGATGCAATTGCATCATTTAAATTTAAAATCACAGCTTGTTTGATTGCACAGGCAAAACACAGCATGGCAGTAATCTTCAAGGAAGTTGGACAATTTAAGCTTTTCGAGGATTGATTTAGTTTGACCTATGTTGCTAACAATATGTGGGAAATGACAGTGAGAAAAAATATAGGTATCCTTCCATTGTTCAAGATTTCTCAATTGTTTTTCACAAGATGCTTTTTACTACAACAATTACTGGAATTTGTGTTTATCCTCAAATTCCTGGAGGGTCTGATATATAAAGCATGTATTGTTAATATGTATCACCTCATTGCTAGTTCTTTATTTCAGCAACACAGCCTGTGATACACAAAGATAAATCACAACTGGGTGGCCACATGAAAAAAACCCTGCTTTTCTTGCAAATGAACATGACATGTTTTGCAGTTGGTACCAGTGTGGTCAAACACATATATTGTGACATATATTTTACCCAGAATACACTGATGACCTAAAATCAATAGTGCTGACAATTAAGCTTGATTGTTGTGAGCAGTAATGAAGAATAATAACCACTAACTACCTACTTTCAAACCATCAATTTTCTCCATCACTCTTAGGTTCTTACCTACCCGGAGGTTATCCATTTTCCCCATATGGCAGTAAAATAGCGGGAGGTGAGGAAGGCGGCGACAAATCTCATGTTAGTCCTACTGTCACCAAAACATCAGTGGATTCCAAAGCTCTGGATATCCTACATCAGCACGCCAGCCAATACAAGAGCAAATCCCCCACAGTTGGTGACAAGCCACCCCACGACAGAGAGAGAGAGCAGGATAGAGGAACTGCTGGAGACAGGGATCGAGAAAGGGAGCGGGAGAGGGAAAGAGAAAGAGATGTGGACCGACCACGCTCCTCACCCTCCCAGCGCATCATGCCCTCTCACCACCACTTGGGATACCCCCTGCTCTCAGGGCAATATGACTTGTCTTACCCCACAGGTTAGTCTCCTGAGTTGTCAATTCTCTTGTCCTGTGACATTAGACTAAATGATATAGTGTTGTTACATAGCTAATTACTTACTACACAGGAAACGAGTTACTCTTGTTTACTTTGATTCAACACCTTTCATACAGTCCTTTCAGTATAATCAGATGCAGCTCACCAATCAGGGAGCTAAATTCTAAACTAAAATAGGAAATGTGACTGATAGCCATACATTTACCAACTTGCTATAGATCTCGTCTTACCAGCTATTATTGTCAGTTCACAAGCAACAGTCCCCTCCCTCTACCCACCACCTCAGAGGTGCGAATGGTAAGACCCCCCCCTACACTTTAGCAATAGAGAGCGACTGTGAAACAAAACACTACTGAGACACATGGGTAACCTTAGATCAGTCTTTGTAATCTGAGAATTGCAAGTGACAGCCACTGAAATGCACATAACTGCAGTTAAACATATTTAGGTGATGACTAATGAGCTCTGGCACAGATGTAGAATGTCCTACAAAGATAGACGCCTGAAAAGAACACCCTACTCATTACAACATTTATACAAACATAGAGGCAGCGACGCAAAAAGAAAGTAAATCCTGGACAAACAAAGCCCTTACTGTTCTGCTGCATTCTAGTACAAAATGCACTGCAGTATTTAGCCCCTCTGCTCATCCATCCTAAGTAGGTCCTCTGAGGACAACTGGATCACCGTTGTTGATAGAGGCATGGAACAAGCCCACATAGACTCAAAAACACTGCGGCCTGCACTGACATCTAGTGGTGTTTCTTTAAAGTGGATTTGAGGAATGTGATGAAAGCATATGTGTTGAACAGTGCATTAGGTAATTTAGTGTGAGCTAATGTAGTCTAATAGAAGAGTTGTGATAAACAGAATTATTTTGTAGGATGCATGTTGTGTTGCTGTGGAATTGTGTTCATTCTACTGGTGATGTTTTAATTATTTGATCATATTATTGAAAGAAACTCCTATTTTTTAAATGTAATGGATTTTGTATGTAAACTTTGACCTTATAATGTTAATTTGGTGAAATAGTTTAGTTAAATCTAATGGAGTTAAAAGTACACAGCTTGTATAGAGCGTTTCCTAGAAGTGTCTAAGGCATGTGTTCTGCGTAATCCCTTTCTTTTTGTTACTGTCTTTAAAGTAAATCCAGAGTATTAAATAAGCTTCTCATTTGTTTCTTTCCCAGGGAAATCTGACCGTCACACCTCAACCCTGCAAAGATTCATGTGACTGGCTCACATGAGAAGATGATCTCCTGGGTGTTACCTTTTAGACATCAGTTGAATGGTGTTTCTATCTCTATTTTTTGGTTCTTCTGCCCAAAGGCTAGGCAGATTGTCATTATTTTTCCTCCCCTTATAAACAACCCACATTCTCCAGACCTTGGACTGAAAGAGAACTGATAATAATCCAGGTTCAAAGCCATCACTCTGCCCCATCATGCAGAGGAACACCACCCCCCTGATTATCTAGTCTTTGCACTGTCAACAAATACAATGCGAAAAGAGACTATTGGACAGCCGCAGGAGCTTTTTTGTTTGTTTGTTAATTTGAGTTTTTGACTGCATTGTTTTTTGTCGCACGGAGAAAGAAATTGGCAGGGGATTTGGGGGAGCTGGGTGGCTGATGGGGAAGGGGAGTCCAACAAAATTAAAGACTGACAAAAAGTGAATCATATTGAAATGATTTCAACTCTGTCTTTGGCTTCTTGTATGCCATGAAACAACAGTATATCCTTAACTTGACAAATGTTTGGCTATATTTCGTGGGGAGAGGGAATATGGCAACAGCTGCTTTTTTCAGAGACTTAAGAGCCTGAGACTGAAGTTTTTCATTTTCTATCGTCATTGTTGATTCCCATCTTCTTTGAACCCACAGTTCTTGTTTCAGGGATGATGACATCATGTTTTGCGAAGGGACCGCATACACCTCAAAGGATAATAAACACTATTCATGTTTTTGTTTATCAGCAATACTTTTTTGGTTCTGCTCCATATCATTGTGTTCATGTTTGATGCTGGTATTAGTCTCTCTATCCTCTTAATGTAAGGGTCAAATCTGTCTTTACACTCACTCGCACAGTGAAGCCACATTAGCAAGCGATGATTTAATGAGGCATTGTCATCACTGCATTTGGCCACTTGTGGGGTTGGAGCATTTTACTGTAAGACTGTGCTTCATTTAGCTCACCAAGATTGTTTTCTATAAACAATGTGAAAATTTCCTCGTGTATTTTTCTGCTGTAATATAAACCTTCAGCCTACTTTTATGTGCATAAATGTTTATATTTATCCCAGCACACAACAATAAAAAATTGTTATTGTTAAATAGTTTTTTTAGCCTTCACAACATTTAACATTTTGAGCTCGGATCACTGCTGCTGCAACCCTAAATCCCTAGACGTCCCAGTGTGCTGCTTCGTTGCCCCACCTTTGGTTTTCTCAACTTTTTCAGGACATCACAAGCTTGGTTCAGATATCCATTACCCCCAGCATGCAACAGGCTTAAGGATCCACGTGTCCAATTTACCCTTTTTTCAGTGATTCAAAAGCAAATGCTGATTCAGATGCAAACAAAGTAGTACAATAATCTGACCTGTGGGCTATTTTGCACCGTCACAAGACAAAATCTCTTCGCTTGCTTGTGTGGATTCACTCTAACACACTCACCTTGGATAGATTTTAGCATGGTTTTCTTACCAGTGGTTAGTTTTGGTTTAGTCCAAACCTGGTCCAATGAGTCTGATACACTAGACATGAATTTCCTTTGTTGCTGCCTGTGCTATGAGCGCAACTCCTGGCACATTAAACGTACAGTAGGTGCAAACAACCCCAAAACTATTTCAGTTCTTCTTATGAAACTAAAATCATATAATCAGAGACAGATAGTGTTCTAAAGGTTAAGCCAATGACAAGTTTGGAGCAAAAGCTACTATGGTAAAACCAGTCAAATGTGACTTTGATCACTGAAACTGGTCGCAGGAAGGCACAGAGCTGCACTGTCAGCCAAAACTAAGCACACTGCTCTACTGACTGGTGGTGCCAAATTCAAACAGGTCTGGTTAAAACCACACAAAATGTATCTGTCAACATGGCTTGTTCTACCATAGCCCCCCTCATGGCTTTCTTATACCTCAGGGGTTGTAAGTGAAATTCTATCCATTTACTATGTGCATTGATTTGCGAAGGTTCCTGTTCATGGGTGAGCAAAAAGCAAAGTTACTGCTGTGAAAGTAAAAGCAAAGTTACTGCTGTGAGCTAGACGTGCAGTAACTATTGATTCAGACAGGTCAGGATATGATATTGGTGTAGATGTTCAGTCACACAGTGCTGTTGCTGGTTGTCTCGATGCTCCTCTGAAGCATTATAAGGAGAGTGCAACATCGACTTCAAATTGGTTTTACAGTTGCCTTTAATCTTCCATTGTTATACTTTTTTCCTTTAATTTTGCACCATAGCTGATCAAGTCCACAAGACACCAGTTAATCTCACATATGGCACACTCTGAAATTCACACACTATTAACGATTATGAACCTGCAGCTCTTCATTTGAGATCCTTGGACATTCCAAGTTAATAAGTTGCAAGTTTCTCGTCCCACAGATTTTGCAGAATGGTTTATCTTTTGACTTTTTGCGCATTTTAAAGAAGAATGGCTGACATGACTAAGTTGAATGTGGTGGTGTTTGACTTGTAGTTAATCTGTAAGGGTAATCTAGGCAGCTGTGATGTTGTCAATAAAGTCGGTGGGTTTTTAGTACCAGCAGACTGCATACATATAGTTTTATAAGACAATGGTTGTGACAAGTGCATTTGTTCTCTCTCTGAGTAGTAATGTTATCTCAGTAGTAAACAAAGCCCAGTGAAAATCATATATACTAAAGTGTGTGAAAAGCCAGAAAAGTAATGTTTGCTATCAACATATTGGAAAGTGCTTGGCTCTTGTATTTTGCAGGACTGTATTTGTTTCATGGTGAAGATTATATTTATTGGCCAGCAGTTGTCTCAATTGGTGCCTAGTTGAACATTCTTCTGTGAAAACACAGACACGCTTGTTTGTCCTTTCCTGACCCACCCGCTGACACACAACCCTCACCCACCTACCCAAAGTGCCAGTACTGGTGCTTACAAGGATGTTTACAATGTCTTCATTTTCTTTCTGTGTGAGAAATTCAGAACTCTTCTCCCTCTCCTCCTTTCTCCCACCCTTCAGGAGTTTGTGTAAAGTGTACATTACCATGGTTCTTTTTATACAATACTCTGTAACTTGCCTTTGTAAATTTGGGCTGGAAAAAAATAAATCTTTTTATGAGACAATCTGTCCTGGGAACTGTTCAATGGTTTCTGCTCTGTCGATGCTGCGGATGTACTGTCACCTTTTTAAAAACATGTCGAATTACATTATGAATCACTGTATTTTATATATCAGTGCAGTGGTAATAATATACTTGCCTCATTCTGTTTTTTGCATGTCACATGACTTAAATCATCAACCAAAATTTAAACCTAATATCTGCTGGTACCAACTGCAATCGAGGGTTTGCGATAACTCTAACCGTCTAACCGTAACCCTGGCTGTAAAGGAATTTGGTCTCACTCTTATTTACAGAATTGTTGACAAAAATAAAAATAGGTTAACAGCAGAGACCACAGACCATTAACTTAAGATAAATGTAACGGCACTTACCTGCACAGCAGTCCAATAAATAAAATGTCGTAAGCCAAGATGTTGGTGGGGTCTGAAGTTTACTGCATCCTCGCGATCCTTTTGTTTGTCAGCTCCTTCTTCAACTGAAAGTCATGAGATGCTATGAGACTGCGTTTTAAAACTCTGTAAACTCCATTAATTGAATGAAATATTATATTGTTATTGTCATTTTTACACTACTGTACCGTTACTGGACTCCCATCGTACAGAAAGGTGTGGCTGCATTGGATAATTAAAAGATTCAGGTGATATCACCGATGGTTTCTTTATGGGTCACCTGAAAAGCTGTAGCAGAAACAACTCTGTAAATAACTATTCAAGGTTGCAAATGCTTAGTATTTAAAACCGTATCTAAAGCAGCTTTAATGTAAAAAGCTACAGACCTGTGCTCGCGTGAGGCTGAAGGCTACTCGGAGACGGACTGTTTCCGGTGATGTGCTGGAATACATTTCACAGAATATTTGATGCTGAGCAGAACAATCCCACTGTGTTATGTTAGCCACATTAGCCATGTAGCATTACTCACACAAAGCCTAAAAATGCTATGGCCACGTATGCACGAGCAGAATTTGTGTAGGTCATCATTCATAGAGTTTGGATTTAATTGTGAGAAGGAATAAATGTCATTTTAAGAATTCCTACATGGTTTTTGGAGCTCTGGGGACTTCAGATTTTTTTTTTAGCATTTATAGGTCACGTTTGCCATTATCGCGCAGAAATGCCAGTTTAGAAAATATAACTCTCTTTTGACAAACAAAGCTGTTTCAGCATCACCTTAGACAATACAAATTAGTTGTAAGCACCGTTTCGCTAATTTATGTCAATTCGCAGACAATAACATATTAGAAATTACCAGCTGTCAATAGGCTTATCGCTATGACACTTACTCATTGTTGAAACTTCATCTGTGTTTGCTGCAGCATTCGCTTCTATCGGGCAGATATTTTTAACTGCTCCTAATACTCCCCAACTAATAGTATGCTCTGTGCATTAGCATAATGCAACATCAGTGACAGGCAGTGATTACGCTAGGGATGATTTTGGTGAGTGTAAATGTGAAATCTGATTATCCTCTCTGCTCTGCGCTCTGCAAAGGGAGGAGGGCCACAGAGAGAGAGAACGAGGCTGGCTGGAGGAGAGATTCACAGGAAAGGAGGGGTTAAGATAGCAAAGTGCTGAGCTGATGGCTTTTCCACAGAGCAGCTGGCTGGCATCAGGACAGGACAGGCCACTCGGAGGACAGATACTGGCTCCTCTCCGCTTGCTGTTGGACACTGAGGGCAACTTCTAGGAGGTGTTCATGGGATGCACTATCTACGCAGCCAGCCCTAAGGCCCTTCCTGCTGACGAGGCCCCGGGCCAGGAGAGATACTACCAGGTCCCCCACTACCGTTTCTCTCATGGTAACTGCAGTCAGCGGATAGCAGCCAACAGAGCCAGGTCAGTGAACAACACAACACCTGGAATTTACTGAAGGCACTGAATATTTAAAGTAGTCGGCATGAGTTATACCTACAGGGTGAATCCAGGTGTCAGAGGAGGACGCTGAAACTGGGCCAGTTTGGATGTGGAATGAGCAAATGGAGAATATCAGGATTACGTTCCAGTTTTTAAGATTCATTTTGAATATATGAGTAAAATATTACCTAAAAGTAAAAGCATGTTAAAATGAGAGATATGCAACGAGAGATTGAAAAGAATTTTTCCTCTTCAATCTGCATCTTTATTTTTGTCATATTTTAACTCTTAAAAAAGTACTTCGGGGCCTGAGGCCCCGAGGCCCCGAAGCTAACAGTTTAGTCCCAGACTATTTTAGTAGAATTAAAAGTAATTTCAATATCCCTGGGATTATATTTGCTCTGTAATGTTGAAAGAAACATCTATAAACCGTTGTCTGTATCGCTGCAGAAACAGTTAACTCTGAGTCGCTCTATACCAGATACAGATACTTTACTGTTTCTTTACTTTGCAGACCAGAGCGACTTGCAGAGATCTATCGCTCAGTGTTGGGCACTTGTCTTCACTTAGTTATTCCTGTAATAATAATAATCGATCCACTTGGGAAACCTGTGTCAGCGCTACTACGGGGTTTCAGTGTCTTGTCAAAAGGGAGCAAGAATTGACCCTTGGGTTTTAGACAACTGCCCCCTAACTGTTGAACCTAATGCCTTTCAAGACTTTAGTCTAGACAGTGGATTTAATTTTAACCTCTGTTCATGATTTTTGCTGGCATCTTGAAAATCTTTGATTTGCTGGTGCCCTTCATCACCTGACAGCTTATAGAGAGTAGGTGTTGTACCTTTATTATTTTCTAGTCTTAAATTGCTTGATTCAGCTTCTTTTTTTCCTTTATTGTTGTTTTTAACTTTAGTTTTAATAATGTACTGTGATTCCACAGTTTACCAGAGGGTTTAAACTTATCAATTCAAAACACGGGCCCCCCAAAAAACTAGAAACGTCCCTGTACACGTTCAACCACAGTTTAGTCAAATAATGAAACGTATTATGTGGCGAAGAACGTTGGTGTTAGTAAGGCAGATGTCACCGATGAGCAGTGGTTACGTTGTTCTGGGCGTGTTGGAAGAAAATAGCCGCAGTCTAATCCTGCCCGTGAATAAACAGCTCACACGGGGATGTAGGTAAGCTCAGCCCACCTCTCCGCAGTCGGATACGCTGGTGAGGAGGTCGCAGCTCCCTCAAAGCCACTCTCCGCGTCAGCGTCAGCCACCACAACCCAAATGGATCTGTCGGGTTTTTTCGCGTTTAAACAACATAACATGGTTTCACCGAGGAATGCAGCGCGAACCTGAGGAGTGTCGTTCAGCGGGCAGGCGACAAAACAGCGGAAAAAGTCGCTTCGGCTCATGAGCTACAGGTAAGAGCCGCTACCCGCCGCCAAGGCAGCCGGAGGAGGAGAGGGGCTTCCGGTGAAGGTTTCACAATAAAAGCAGGAACACTTCCTTGGTCACCACACAGTTTGGATCAATCAGCAGCTCTTTTTATACTTGATTAACCATAAAAAATGTTTCACAAGTTTAAGAGTCATCTTCTCTAGTTTTCTTTTTTGTAGTAATAATCATAATAATATTTTTAGGATGAGGCCACACTGGGTTTAGGGCAACCAGGTGCATTTTCACTATTTTTATGGAATAAGTAATAAAGGAATGTTTTTAAAAATATTTATAATGAAAATCATACATTTTATGCTCTTCGAATGAGTAAACAAAAATAATTAATAGTCATTATGAAATGTATTAATATTTGAATGAATTGTATTTATTTCCTTTTATCCCAAGTAAAAACCCTTTTATGCTGAAAAACCGCTTCCTATCCGAGCTTTACCTGGCTTATTTTGACAAACTTAGTGCTGTTATTGCCTTTAAGAGTTAAACAAAAAAAGTCAGTAGCTATACAGTTCAAGACAACAATACATAACGTAATATATATTTACCAAAGTGGATTATTAAAGTATGTATTATGATTATGATTGTTAATATTTAAATTAAGGAGTTTGCATAAATTCACACCGAGAGCCAGTGCCTCTGTTACACTTTCAGATGTGTTTATGCAAAACCAAATAAGAGTTAATATACAATAGAGAAACAAACCTAGTGATAACTATCTATCCGTTCATTATCCTAACTGAGGGGTCACAGGGGGCTGGAGTCAATTCCAGTTGTAATTGCCTGGACAGATCTATTGCAGGGACTGCGACCATGCAGTTGGACGTTTATGGGCAATTTAGAGTCGCCAGTTCAGAGAACCGCATGTGCTGAGACTGCCGTGTTTGGACTGTGTGAGAAATCATAGTGGTGATGACAAGCACTGTGAATAAATTTAGTCAATGAGTCTAAGTGTTGCAACAAAGGTCTGAAAATTATTCACATTGAGTACAAAGATCAGTTTTTGCATTTCTTTAGCCTGTTTCCTTAAACACGCTCTTGTTTGTCTAAGTTTTCTCATGTTCTTCGCTATAACACACATATCTAATTCATCTTTTCAAACAAGTTCAACCCTTGTCCTAAACAAACATAACCGTTTAGAAACAATGCAGATCATGTTGCTTTCACTGCCGCTCCCCACCCCAAGTGTCTTCACATTACTTACCTAAACTGTGATAATGTAATAAAGACGTTGTCTATAAGTGGAGCTCAGCTTTAGATCAGGATATCACAGTCATTGCTGATATTGAATTGCTAAGATATTTCTACAAAATACATGCACAATTAACTACTAATCATCAGGGAAATGGGCTAAGTGTTGGTGTTTGTTTGGTTGGTTTGTTGTTTTTTTCTTAGCTTGTGTTTTTTAGAGTTTGCATGAATGTGAATACACACAAGTAATGTTTGATCAAATGACAAACCATGATGTAGCTCGTGTTTATAAATTTGCCATCTATAATATTTAGTCTAACGTGAAACTGAAACTAAAACAAATGAGGTGTGCAGGTTGATCTTGGATGTATAATTTAATGAACAACCATCTCACTACTTATTTATTTTAGAAACTTGTCAGGCTGGTATATTCTGTCTTAGTCCTGCTCTCCTGACAACAAACGTTCATGTGCATTTATTAATGTAGTGACAGACGGTAACGTAGTCGGAGGACTGTGAGACAATCACAGGTTGTGACATTTCAAAGGTGAGGCCACCTCTGTGTTTATTTTTTGATCATTTGTTTAATTTGAGTTTCAGGAAACACGCAGCAGATTAAATAAGCCCTGTTTCATGACATTGTCGCAGCCGACGGTGTTTTCTCTTCACAGTAATATAACAAGAACATTTATTACAGGACTGATTCAGTGCCTTAGTGATCATGCTGTTGTGGGTTTTTTAGTCAACAAGTGGTTACCAAAAAGACATTGAAAGTCTGTTCGCCCTCAGGCAAGCACACAGGCCGAATTCAAAAATTCCCAGTTGCCAGGTAAAAGTTCATAGACAGGTCTTTCTCTTACTGGTCACTAAGCATCATGCAAATGTTACGTTTTAATACATGTGCTGTGCAACTGAAAAAAATGAAATGCTTCTCGAAATGTCTTCATCCCCCATCGTATATTGTTTTGAGTTGAACTGCAGTCGTACCACAAGCCTGTCTGGAATCCAATTACCCTCCTTAATGTCTTAGGCTTCAGGTGAAAAGATCCCGCACATCCTCTCCACATCTGTTATAGGAGACCCTTTGTCAGCTGGAACCTCTAACACCAGGAAGCTCTTGTTGTTTAAACAGGACAGTCCCTGACGCAGGGCTTCAGGCCAATTAGAGATAATACATAGAAAACTACGCGTAGAAGCCTATTTTCATCAGCACCTGTAATTACGCCAGAGCAGGTGGTAACGAGTTCTCCTCTCCCAGAGGTAAATATGTCACAGGGCAGGTGTGTGTTTGTGCCTCCAGTACACGTGCTAAAGACAGAAACACTAAATAATATGCAGGTGAGAAGAGATATGAACAGTACACAATATGAAAAGCTTAAGAGAAACGGATACATTTTTCAAATAGTTAGATCAATGTAACAGTAACAGCTAGATAAATGAAAAATCCACTATTCCAGAAGCAATAATGTTAAATCACATCGAGTTAAAGATCCTTTTACACATTTAAAACAGGTTTGGGTGACTGGGTACTGGGAGCGTACATCACAGACAAGTCGTTTACACCAGCCGCCTGTTTCCTCGTTATGTTTGTGGTGTCGGTAGTGGTAGCGGTAGTTCTCCCTCCCATAAGAAGCCACTTGCTTACATCCATTTCGAATTGTGCAGAGCAGAACCAACGAGCTGCTGAGATAATCTGAGCAACAGAATCCATCCCGGTGATCGTGTTCTTGTTCGTCTCGTGTTGTTCTGTGTGATTCCCGCTTTATATTTCTTACTCTTTGACCAGATTTCTTCCTTTTGTATTTGTCGCCGTTTCTTTCGCGGGACATTTGCTGCTGAGAAGTATGAAGTGTATTTTTAAAAATGTTTGAGTCAGCTCGCAGCAGCACATCAGGTCAGCCATCTGCACATCTGCTGAGGTGCTTTATTGTAACATCTGGGTGAGAGCAGGCACTGACCCCATTTGCACAAACACTGCTTTACTTTGCTGACTGGAGATTTTTAATGTAGTGTAAACCAGCAGAATCAGACTTTGAATGTTGCATCACCACTGCTGTTGATTTTAAAGACAGAGTCCACTTGTTTTGCCCCTAAGCCTTTTTCCTCTAAAGCCAAACCTGGACACAAAAACAAACATAATTTTTTTAGGTGTATGTGAAGGTCCAGCAGAGAGGTGCCTGCTGTTAACACAGAGCTGTGTGTTTGTGTGTTCAGGGCCAGGAGCATGACTGAGCAGCAGGAGCCGAGCGAAGAAGCAGGCCTGCTCTCAACTCAGGACCTGGACCCCTCCAAAGACGACGACACACACGGCCACTTCAGGCAAACTTCACATGCACAAACACACACTGTTCTGCAACACTTGCTGTGTCTCCAGGCTGCATCTGCATCCTGTGCATGGTCATGGGTTCCAGCCCTAGGAGATTTATTTTCACAGCACTTGCTCTGTGCTTTTAGTTCAGCTATATTTGATGTCAGACAATGGTCAGGCACACACACGTGTACACAGAAAGACCACAAACAGAGAGCTACACAAAACATTTCCCCCCAAAAGGCCTGTACGGACATATACTGTAGGCTAGTAATAAACAATTTCTCTACATTTCATAATATTATCTATTGTAGACACACAATATGGGACAGAAGTGTTTGTGTTTGTGCGTTATATAAGACGGATTCGAGACAGGGGCAGTGTAATCCTGTGGAATCTGCTCTGTGATGGGATTTAGCAGCGGATCATGACGTGGGAGGGACTTCATGTGCATGTCAGTCTTGAACATGCAGCGTAGTGTGTGAGCAACAAGCAGAGCGGGTTTCTTCTATCTGCTGTGTCACGTGTGGCTCTTTTGCTGCTGCATACGACGGTAAACATCTGTTTGTAGAAGTGTTCAAAGCTGAATTATTGGTTGTGTGGTCATTAGGGAGCAGAAAACACGAGAGCAATATGAAATTATCAGGGACAATAAACTGTTCACACATCCAGGACATTCCTGAAAGAACTATAGATAAAAAATGAGCTTGAACGTTTTGCATATGATCTGTCTCTATGACAACTCGACAATCTGCTGATGACAATCATGTTATACAGTGGAAAGTCCCCTGTATGCTGTGTGTATATATATATATATATATATATATATATAATGTGTATATGTGTGTATGTATTTCATAGTTTATATATATATATATATGTGTGTGTGTATATATATATATATGTGTGTGTATATATATATATGTGTGTATATGTGTGTATGTATTTCATAGTTTGTAAGTATACTGTTAAAATCCTCAGATGTACAGAATCTGTCTCTCACTCTCTCTACTCGTAACTGTGACATATGCCCTCATCTTACATTTTATTTTACATCCCCTCCTTTTACCTGACTGTTAATATGAAACTACTCCGTTAATGCTGCAGACTTCGATATCTTTTCATTTCACAGTTGGTTATCTGTCAGTGGAGTCACACCAGCTATAAAATAGTGATGCACTGTTCTGTTGTAGCAGGCAATCAGGGAATATTATTATTTATAAGTATAACTGTAATTATAAAGTTATTTGACCAGCCATGGAATTTCAGCAGATGTTTGTTCTATATATACTGAAATGTAAGTAATTTTAATCCCGTAGCAGGTAAATACATGGGAAAATAAACTGTTCACACATCCAGGACATATCAAGGCCAGTGAATAAAAGTCTAAAGACGCCTCAGGTGCTCACTCAGTGTGTGTCAGTCGCACGACACACGGGGTGATAGAAGAATTAGCATTAACTCTCTTGTTTCAAATAGCAACTTCAGGAGAAGAAAGATCGTTCGCCGTCTTTTCTCGTGGGCGCTTTTAAGTCTTCTATAAAATCTATCCACTTATCTCAGTGCTCTCCGTAACAATTTCTTCCCCGCCAGTTAAATCATTGACAGGGAGTCCACTGCTACCCTGGCCACCGATGGGAGGTGTTCGCTTTCTAATTCTGGATTCAATTTAGGATTCTTTGAGCTTGTAATTAGTTTCATTATTCAGCCTCACAGCCAAGGGCACTGAGACACATGGGCAACGGCGCCTTCGTACACACACACACTCACAGCAGGCAACATTTCGCTCACAGAAGCTAATCCTATGCTCAGGTTTAGTTCAATTTACAGACCACAGCTTATGGAATGACGCGCTGTGAGGAGGAGTGCACTTGTAGGATTCAGACAGGTTTACTACGTGTATGTGATGTGACTGAGAGTCCGCTGAGCCTCCTGGTGCCCGCCAAGTATTCTGTTGCTGTGTGAAAAACTACCTACCTCACTTCAGTGACGTTTACTTAAGCTAATAAATTCAACTGTTTCCATAACATCCACCAAATCCACCAACGTCACTGTTGTAACTTTGACAACGTGACTGTTTTCCCACGTCTTGTTTTAAAAGTATGATTTACCTTGACACACTCGCAGGTCTCCTAACGTCATGAAGGGAAGCAGTAGCAGTTTTCTTTATACACTCACCAGCACTGAGCAGTATTGATTAAGACCTGGATCGCCGTTAAAAGGGAGAGACAGATGGAGAGTGAAGGGGAGGAAGAGAGAGCCGTCTAGTCCCCACAGAGCCGCCTGTGCTTTTAATAATCACTCTGTTCTCTCCACCTGGGAAAGCAGAGCCACTGTGGAACCTATTTATAGGCTGAAACCAGCAGGCAGGAAGGGCAGCACACATGCACTATTGTTCATGGTGTGATCACAAGACTATGGCAAGTCTTTTCTAGGAGGGTGATTTTATTTTAAAAAACAAGCCACAAGAATAATCAAATGTTAAACAGAGGCTCTGGTAAGGACCTGATTACTGCTTCGTAAAAATCAGGCAGGTGCAAAAAAAAAAAAAAAAAAGGTATTACGTGTCAGTGAAGGCATATTCTCACGTTTAACCATGACAGCGGCCACTGTTTTGGCCACGTGCAGAATTCCTACTGCTCTCTTGAAGATAATATCAGATGTAAAAAGCAGGAACAGTGTCTATAAGGTGTCCAACAGCTCCAGCAGGACAGATGGCAGTGCTGTCACAGCTGTGCGGCTCTGCTGTAAACAACAGCCCCATCCGCATCTGACATGAAAACCCCCCACAGTCGTGTCTCATGACACACACTTACACAATCATTACAACTAAATGTCCAACCCTTAACTAAAACCCTCATCTAACTCTAAAAACTAGTCCTAACTCCCAAAACACTCTTTGAAGTTGGGAGGAATAATCTAATGACTGTAGGCCTACGTACATGTACAGGTACTTACATACCTCACCTCTTGAAAAGTAGTCTATGGTCATTGTAGTGGTTTTTAGTCATAGTGACATCAGTAGTTCGACAGAGTAACGACCACAAAGGTCCACAAGGTATATTTTTCTGCAGCGTAGCTCTTAATCATCCATCCGTCTAATCATTATCCTGACAGCTTTCCCTGTTATGGGTCATGGTGTGCAGAGGGGCAGAGGGGCTTTATTCTTAGACCTCGTCGTCCTAAAAGAAAAATTCCTGAAAGAGCTATAGATAAAAACTGAGCTTGCACGTTTTGCATATGATCTGTCTCTATGACAACTCGACAATCTGCTGATGACAATCATGTTATACAGTGGAAAGTCCCCTGTATGCTGTGTGTATATATATATATATATATATATATATATAATGTGTATATGTGTGTATGTATTTCATAGTTTATATATATATATATATGTGTGTGTGTATATATATATATATGTGTGTGTATATATATATATGTGTGTATATGTGTGTATGTATTTCATAGTTTGTAAGTATACTGTTAAAATCCTCAGATGTACAGAATCTGTCTCTCACTCTCTCTACTCGTAACTGTGACATATGCCCTCATCTTACATTTTATTTTACATCCCCTCCTTTTACCTGACTGTTAATATGAAACTACTCCGTTAATGCTGCAGACTTCGATATCTTTTCATTTCACAGTTGGTTATCTGTCAGTGGAGTCACACCAGCTATAAAATAGTGATGCACTGTTCTGTTGTAGCAGGCAATCAGGGAATATTATTATTTATAAGTATAACTGTAATTATAAAGTTATTTGACCAGCCATGGAATTTCAGCAGATGTTTGTTCTATATATACTGAAATGTAAGTAATTTTAATCCCGTAGCAGGTAAATACATGGGAAACATGTATCAGACTTTAAATGCAAACCTGTTAACTGCCTAACCTACATACTGTGTTCACAGTGTTTGATTTTTAAAGTTAAACGAACTGACTTGATTTTCTTTATTGATGGTTATAGTCCTTTTTGTGTATGACAAACCTCTTCCTCTCAGAGAAAGCACTTGGCTCTGCAAGTGCCTCTGTTTAATCAGTATCACTTTGAGCAGGCGTGTTTTCATATCAGTGTTGCATGACGTTGTGCTCTGCTTACTGTCAATCACCCAACACTTAGGGGCAGACACGGGAAGGAAGGGAGTTCACTGTCACACACACGTTTTCTTCTTCAAAGCTTCTTAACCGAGGCAGCAGTTCATTCAGTGACATTTTCTTAAAAGGCTTTTATACATTTTTATCTTCTGTCTGAAGTCGCAACAGATATGAATATCACAAGTATCATGCTGTGACATCTGCTGCACTAGCTTGACTATTCCTCCTGAGGCAGATTTGATCCCAGTGATGTGTGTGTGTGTGTGTGTGTTCATGGCTCCTGACTATAAAAAGCACAACATTGATAATCTCCTTGCATGGGCAGGTTAGGCAGTCTTTGGCTATTTTGTTTGGTGACAGCCTTAATCCGCTTCCACTTGTGCACACAGTGATGATTAACTTGTGATACGGCCAAAGGCTGCTTTGTCCTTTTCGGGGCAGATAAAGCATTAATCAGCCTATAAATGTACGTATACGACGATGAAAGTGAATTTCTCCTTTCACACAGGTTTCAGCTGATTGAAGACTTGTCCTACGAAGATGTGAAGAAATGTTACAGAGACTCTGTGAGTGTGGTCTTTCCTCTTATGTAAACCTGGTATTGTGATGTGAAAGCATCATCGAATGCATACGTGTTAGTTACATGTTAGTGCTTCTACATGTTATGCTTCATTCTGCAAAAAAAAGATTGCAAAGCCAAAATTCCTTCTGCGTTTTTCCACTGTGCTAAAGGCTGAAAATCGAGAAAAAAAGAATTAGAATTGTGTTAAAGTTTCTGATGCACATCAGCTTTTTTTTGTCTTTGTCTCAGAAAATCCCAGTAGGGTCCTCTTTATTACTACAACCTACCATCTAATGTCCTCATATTACTGAGGACAGGAGCTGCTCTAGCGTGAGCTAAAAAAAAACAGCAGAGAACTGAACTGATAGGAGTTGGAGGAAAGATAGATGAGCTACAGAACAGGACAGAAAATAGGGAGAGGTAGTGTAGTGGCAGCGATATCAAGAGCTGGAGGAGAGTTTGAGCTGTGCGGGAGGAGAGTGGGGGAGGAATGAGACCTCTTGTGAGTTCAGGGAGAAAACTGTGTGATTTTCCTTGAGGAGTGAGGATTTTCAGGTGTCGCAGGCTGACACTACAGACAAGAGGAGAAAGTGACAGGCAGAGGAAGGAAGAGTCAGGGAAAGCAGGAACTTGAGAGTGAGAGCTGTGAGGAGTACCTGTGTAAGCGGGTGAGTGTGTGTTTTGTTTTTTGTCAGCTCAGAATGATGAAGGGCTGTGTGTGTGTGTGTGTGTGTGTGTGTGTGTGTGTGTGTGTGTGTGTGTGATGGCTGGCTGTGCAGAGGGAGCGCTACATGTGTGTAACTGGGAAACCA